>CM035434.1:29515852-29540852 GCA_020310875.1 Ceratopteris richardii | reverse complement strand
TGTCATGTGTGCAGCATATGTACTTAACAGGTGTCCCACTAAAGCGCTCCAGTCTATCACTCCATATGAGGCTTGGCATGATCGCAAGCCATCTGTTGCTCATCTGCATGTTTTTGGTTGTTTGGCATATGCATTAGTGCCTGAACAACATCGCATAAAATTGGATGATAAAGCAGTAAAATGTGTTTTTGTTGGGTACAGTTCTGAAAGTAAAGGCTATCGTCTTTATCATCTACAGACTAAACACATTCTGGTTAGCCATGATGTTGTTTTCATGGAAGATGCTATTCTACCATTGCTTTCATGTACTAAGGAGACATATGTTAGCTCCAAAGACATGTATGATACTTTGCTGCCTCTTTTTACAGGTGGATAGTCTAGTGCTGGTCCTAATGAGGCAACTTCTCAACCTTTGCAGGTTTCATGTGATGATGCAGATCATTCCATTTCTGATGCAGATTTACATGATGCACTAGTTGATGAGAGAGCTGATATTGAGCAGGCAAAAACTATGCCAAAATGGCTGGTGCAGACTTTGTGTCACAACAAATTAGATGCACCTCTATCATATCATACTCGTTCAGGCTCTCGTAGTGCCTCTTTTGCATCAGATTGCTATGTTATGGCTGCATCTAGTCTCTATGATGAGAATGAGTCTGTTTCGTTTGATGAAGCACAAAATTCAGAAAATTTGATGGCTGCTATGCAATCTGAATATGATGCAATAATGAAGAATGGTACTTGGTCTTTATGTGACTTGCCTCCTGGCAAGAAGGCCATTGGCACTAAGTCGGTATACAAGCTGAAGTGCAAACCTGATGGTACAGTTGACAGGTACAAGGCTAGGCTTGTTGCAAAGGGTTATGCGCAGGAAAGAGGCACTGATTTTGATGAGACCTTTGCACCTACATGCCGTATGACTACTGTTCGGAGCATTTGTGCACTTGCAGCCCATCATGGTTGGAATGTACATCAGTTGGGACATTAAAACTGCATTTCTGAATGGTGACTTGCATGAAGAAGTGTATGTTTTTCAGCCCCGTGGCTTTGTGCAGAAAGAGCATGAAAACCAGGTGTGCAGGTTAAAGAAGGCATTATATGGTTTAAAGCAAGCACCATGTGCTTGGTATGAGAAGATACAAGCCTATCTGATTGCACATGGTTTTGAGAACAGTCCAACTGAAAGCACCTTATATGTTAAGCATGCTAATGATGTACTTCTGATCATTGTGGTTTATGTTGATGACATGCTGCTCACTCGTCCTCATGAGAGACATATTGCTGATTTTAAGGCTGATTTGCATGCCTCATTTGAGATGTCTGATTTGTTGCATTTGCATCACTATTTGGGCATTCAATTTATGCAAGTTGATGGTGGAATGGCTTTGTGTCAAATGAAATATATTGACACATTATTGTAGCGTTTTGGCCTTGAAGACTATAAGCCTATTGCCATTCCTATGGAGACGGGTTTACATTTGAGTCTTCATGATGTTGGAGATGCATTTGATGCTGTTCTCTATCAGTAGGATATTGGATGCTTGATTTACTTATGCATTAGTCAGCCAGATATTCAGTTTGCTGTCTCACAGATGAGCAGGTTTATGCATTGCCCAGGAGTCAAGCATTTGCAAGCGGTTAAGCGCATCTTTCGCTACTTGAGTGGTACTCAGCTACTTGGGTTGTTTTATCCCAAGGGGGGATCACTACCGCCAGATTTGCATGCTTTTTCTGACTCTGATTGGTCTGGTTGCTATGACACTCGTGTGTCCACTAGTGGCTTTTGATTCATGCTTGGTAGCTCATGTGTATGTTGGTTGAGCAAGAAGCAGCCTACTGTGGCCACTTCCTCTTGTGAGGCTGAGTATAGGACAGCTTTCACAGCTACTGTTGAGTGTGTGTGGCTCAGATGCCTTATGGCTGATTTGGGTGTTGGTCAGAATTCTGCCACCACCATCTTCACTGACAGTCAGAGCGCATTGGCAGTTGTGAGGAACCCTGTGTTCCATGCTCGCACTAAGCACATTGAGGTGCATTATCACTATGTTAGGGAGAGGTTCTCTGTTGGGGAGATTAGCTTGGCATATGTGCCCACGCAGGAGAACATTGTAGACCTTTTCATGAAGGCTCTGCCCAGGGAGAAGTTTGAAGCTTTCCGCAAAGCTTTAGGCTCACTTCCTTTTGTGGAGTGATTTCCACATAGCTTGGCACTTCCTTATACATGAGTGCTAGCTACTTGTTCACCGCATCACTCCTAGGGGGATTTGTTGATATATTTAGGTAGTGATGTGTGTGAACACTCTAGGACCGCCGAGGCACTTTTTTCCCTCTTTTGGAGGTTTTTTTCCCCGGCTTGTATATACACCTATTGCCCTAATGGGCTACTTATCTTTGTACATTCTCTAGTAATACATTCAATATTGTGTGTTATGCTCCAAGCTTCTTCTCCTTCCTTGTGCTGTTCGTGTGCTTCCGCAGACGTCTATCTCCAACATTTTTGACTATTAGTTTCTTGAGGCCTAATTTATCCTTATGTTTATGAAGAAATCCATTCTTAATTTTCATGAGTAAGATGAGGATCCATTTAGAGATTCCAAATTTCTAATGAGCACATTGGATAGATTCTCATTGGTTCTCTTAACTCCCTCAAAGAACTCATCAAGATGTAGCCTATAAATGGGTCCAAAAGGGTTTTAGCATCCCTCTTAGATTTTTGTGGAACAAACTTGAAATCTTTTCTTTGATAGAAAGTTTACATTATTTCTATCAAAGAATTCTATTGGCTAGGTAGTTTGATGAAATGATCTTTTCAACATCCTAAATACAGAATAAAGTGCAATTACTATTGAATATCTAGTTTCCTTGTTGAAGCCTTTGATTTTCACAATATAAAGATAAATGATTTTGTCGTAATATTTTTTTTTTGCCTCATGCATAGGAAACATAAGTTATTTTATTTAATATTGAAGAAACTACATAATCTGGTTATGAAATATTCTTTTTGGCAAGTGAGATCGCAAATTGATTTCCAAAATTCAAATGCATATGTAGAGGCATGATGGTTACCTTGTTCTATCTTTTGAGTGTTGATTTTTTCTACTTAATATCTCTAAAAATGGTTATGCAATCTCCCAGAAATGCTTTATCGTTGTAAATTATTGGCACTCCAAATTCAAGAAAAGCATGACAAAAAAAATCTCAAAGAAACGGTTATAATCCATTCCACCTTAGACATATCATCTATAGATCTATTTGAATCCATAGAATATAGACATTCAACAATTTCTAGAAGCCCACAAAACTTGAGCGAATTCAAGAAATTGATCTTTCGTTCTTGATAAAATCTCTAAAATTAAAATTTAACCTTTATCTCTTGAAGTCTAAGGGCTAGATGCGTAGGTTGCTATGGTTCAAGGTTTTCTTGACATTTATTGAAATTTCGAATTTGTTTTTAAATTCCTTGGAATGATGACATGATTTCTTTGATACTCAACTCCATGATGCTTGAAGACGGAGAGAAACTAGACGTGCTCGATCATTATGGAGTAACTAAAATTGACTCTTAAAAATAGTTAAGATACAATAATATTTACCACATCAAAAGAGTAGAATGCATTCCCACAACATAGTAAACTAAGATAAAGGATCCACAACACAATAGAAAGTCTATAGAGGTCAACGATCTACCACATCAATTGATCCCACAACGTGAAACCATAGGTGTGGTAAAAATATCCTCTACTTCGTATTCCAAGCCTAAGGATCAATATAGAGAATAATTTAAAATCACACACACGTATATATATATATATATATATATATATATATATATATATATATATATATATATATATATATATATATATATATATATATATAGTCAAGCACACCATTTTGGAAAAAAGGCATGAGTGTATCGAACACATCTTGTGAGCTAACTGTTGACTGTTTTTTTGTATTTAAGTAGAGGGAAAACTGAAAATAGCACATCTCAACTCACAATAATTGTGTTCGTCAATGGATGGTACAAGCGATATCCCTTACTTTGAGCACTATAACCAACAAATATACATTTCTTTGCTTTGTCATTAAGTTTGTGACGTTGTTGTGATGGCATAAGAGTATATGCCAAACAACCAAACATGCGCATATGACTAACCATAGGCTTATGTCCATTCCAAGCCTCATAGGGAGTGATGACTCTCAATGCTTTTGTAGGCAATTCAACACACAGTTTGAACACATGATCACTTCCATCCAAAACTTATCAAGAAGGTGCTTTCCATTAACCATACATCGTGCCATTTCAAGAAGTGTTCTATTTTTCCACTTGGAAAAACCATTTTGCTGAGGCATATATGGCACCATACATTTGTGTGAAATACCTCTTTCACAAAGAAAAGCATTAAACTCATGTGACATGTATTCACCACCACGATCCGTGCGTAGAGTCAAAAGCTTGTTTGAAGAAAAATTTTCAACCATAGTTAAAAATGCTTTGAAGCAAGAAAATACCTCATTCTTTGCTTTCATAGGATACACCCATGTATGGCAAGTAGCATCATCAATGAAGGTAACAAAATATACATGCTTCCCAAAAGATGGATTCTTGACCGGACCACATACATCACTATGAACAAGCTGCAATTTTCTTGTTGTGTGTGTATGACTATCTTTTGGAAAAGAAGCACGATTCATTTTTCCAAGAATGCAACCTTTTGCATTTTTTTCAATGGACTCAAGTGTTGGCAAACCAATAACCATGTCCTTATTTTGCAAGTAAAGCAAACTATTGAAGTTCAAGTGGCCAAAAGAGCATGCCAAATCTCCATTTTAGCCATGGAAGAAGTATGAACAACTAAGTCATTCAAGGAAGCCCTCTTAGATGTATCCATGCGATATAAACCATTACATAATGTACCAGACATCACGATAATATCACCATTGCTAAAATCATGAACCATACACTTATCATTAACAACGTGTACATGAAGTCCAACTTTGGCAATCAATGGGACTGAAATTAAGTTCTTCTTTATACCAGTACATACAATGCATTCTTCAAGAGAATCACACCTCCATTTGTAGCTGCAAGCTCAATTTATCCTACTCCAATGATAGGATAAGAGGCATTGTATGCACACACCACATGTCCTCCTTTGGGTGCATCTTTCAAAGATGCAAAAAAGCTTTTGCATGATTTTATTTGCTTTGAAGCACCACTATCAAAGAACCAATCCGAATCAGCCTCACTCACAACCATACATTTAGAATGTAAAGATGCATCATAATGAAATGTAACAACACATGCCCAAAAATCTTGAGCCATGTTAGCTTCATCATTCTTTGCATTTTTTGAATTTTCAGCAATAGACATGCCGGATTCCTTCTTCTTTTCATTGCATTTAGCAAGCTTTCTACACTCATCAATAGTATGACTAGCCTTTTGGCAATATTTGCATCTCTTCTTCTTTTGCAAATCAGCATCATTAGACGAATGAGTTGAAGAGGAAGGTTGAGGATTTGGTTTTGATGAACCCAAAGTTGCTTTTCCCCTTTTGTGAGATAGAAAGTGCTTGCGTTCCCTCAATCAAGACACTCCTATTCACTCTAGATTGCTCTTCTTGCAAAAGAAGAGACACAACCTCATCAAATGCATACATATTAAGATTCCCTTTTGCAACCAAACGAAGTGTAGTGGCAAAGCTTTGAAAAGATTTCGGTAATCCTTTCAACAATGTAGAAATGAGTGATGCATCCGGAATAATCTCATCTATGTTTGCCAATTACTCTTTCAAGTCCTTGATGCATGTCACATACACATCCACCAACTCATTTTCAGCCATACATACATCCTCAAGTTTCTTCCTCAAGTATGTAACACGTGCTTCATTACACACGGGATACAAAGAAGCAAGAGTTTCCTATGCATGTCTTGATGTAGAACATGACTGAATGTGTGGAACTATATGATACTTCACAGAAAGTGCAATCAATGCATGAGCTTGAGCATCTTTTCCATCCCATCTAAGCTGCTCTTGTGTAGGTGGAGAAGGAGAAACCATTGGTGACTTGAAGAAGAAGCTCCGTTTATGACAATAGACTGTGAAGTAGAACAACCTACGGGTCTTCAATCTACATCCACCACTATGTTCCAAAGTTGTTTTGCAACAAGAACATGCTTCATCATGTAAGAACACATTGGATAGTTGGTCCTATCAAGCTTATCTTCAGCTTGAAGCATGCCAAACAAGTCATTGTTGTCCATCATTTCACTAAGGAACAAGAATGTGACAAAATCTTACTTCGACCAAAGTTGAAATGAATGCTGAAATTTTATCTCACAAACCGTCACTTTGATGGCAATTTTGACTACATGAATGGCTTCAAAATGGGGGTAAAACTCCATTGCAACTGCTGGAAATGTTTCTTGGCTACTGAAATTCACTGTTCTATGCTCCAAAGTTGACTTGCATTGTTAAAAGTGTGCGTGCACCGTGACATGAAAAACCAAAACTTGAGAAGGAGCTGAATCTGCTCTGATACCACTGTTGGGTGTGTGTAGAAGTGCGAGAGACACACAAGAAGCACACACAAGGAGCAAAAATGCAACAAGACACATGGAGAAGATGGATGGCTAGAATAGCTCTCTCTATTGATGATGAACTGAATTGAAGTAAGAGTTGAATAATAATGCCTAAGTACAAAGTACCACCACATATGAGTGAATCATGTATGTGGTAACATGGGGAAAAAATCTCTAGCCAGCACCAGAGTAAAAAGTGCCCATGCATAGGGGAAAGGTTCACATCAAGGCTACTCGAAGAACACATAAGTGTAACAATTACTTACGGAATGATAAAAAATAGGTTTGGATCATGCATATGCTAAAAAGAATAATTAGATTGATGGAAAATAGTATGATGGGCATAATAGAAGAATGTTATAGTTCCACTTTCAAGGTGATTAGGCATACCATTCCAAGAACTACTTAGCATTAAAAATAATGAATAGTAAATAATTATCAAGTATGTGTAGTTGATGGTTCAATAATTAAAAAAACACGTGGTTATGCTCTCATAAGCTTTGAAGAGTGATCCTAGGATACTCTTTATATATGGGAGAGGAAAATGTGCACCATGTTACCCTAGATACCCCTTGATTGTCCTACTCTTCTCTCTGTTCTCTTTCTTTGAGAATTTCAAGAGTTTAAGGGCCATAACATATTAGTTTTTTATTTCTTTACTTGTTGATCATTTAATATATGCTCATGAATATGGGCATAAGGTATAAGTTCATATATTTCAATACGGATTTGTGTGAACACACTTAGGACTACTCGAACACTTTCTTGCCTCTTTTCGAGGTTTTGTCCCCTGACCTATATTTACACCTATGACCATAATGGGTCACCTATCTTTGTACATTGACTTGGGAATACTTTGAATATAGTGTTGTTCTCCAAGCTTCTTCTTCTTCTTCCTTCTACCATTTGTGTGCTCCCACAAACCTTGATCTCCAAAAATTGGTATCAGAGAATGTCATTGCATGATCTAGGACATCATTGACACCTCTCCTATGAAAATCTCAAAATTGCACAAAGATGTGTGAGCATAGTTTAGGCGATTAGACTTCCAAACATCTTTGTTTTGTGGTGTTGAAATTTTGATTTTTGATCTTTTTGGCCTTTGAATGCACTATCATAATGATTGTGCAGACAATTTTCTCCTTTTGTGCCAAACATATATACAAGTTTTGGTTCGTTAGTAAAAGCGCATCAAAGTCTACTAGAGCTCGACAGGGTGTTTTTGTTCAACTTTTGGAGATAGAGCCAATTTTTGGCATCAGGGAGTTTAGTCATTAGCCATGGTTGAAAGCAATGATGTATTCCATATGTTGGTTGTTGAGGATAAGCTTGATGGTACTAATTATCCATTGTGGGCATACATGATGTACATTGTGTATTGGTACCAAAAATCTTGTGGAATATTTTGCAGGGTTTTGAAAAACATCCTACTACACCTAGAAATGCTTTGATTGAAGGTGATGCAAATGGTGTTGAAGATGACGATCTTCAATTTTCTCATCATAGTGTGGCTCGTGTTGCACCTACTATAGAGTAACTTCATTGGGATGTCAAACATTCACAAGCATATGCATTGATACCTTCATCTATTAAACGTGCCATTATCCCTCATATTCACTCCTTCAAGTTAGCAGAAGATGCTTGGGATGCCTTTACAACATTATACCAAGCAAGAAATGAGGCTCATGTTGTTGACCCCCATAAACAATTGCAGAGTGAGCATATGAATAAAGAAGATTCAATGACAATTTGGTGAGAAGATCAAATATTTGAATGAGCAATTGATTTTTGCTTGTGAAATCTTGCTAGATAGTTCACTTGTGTAGGCTATTCTTAACAAATTTCCAAATTCATATCAGATATTTACATCTCCTTTTCCTTTGATGATAAAATTCAATCTAAATTCCTTAACATTTGAAGAGTTATTCTTTTTTTTGTTGCAAGAAGACTGGTCTAGGTAGAACATGCCATTTATGCATACTACAGAGCAAGCTTTCTTAGCTAGTCCATAGGGGAAATGTAAACGGAGCTCATCTACTAGTAAGCAGAAATCTTATAATGTTGCATAATCAAAGAAGGAAGAAGAAGATGACAAGAAGATAGAAAAACCGAACAATTTTGCAAGTACTTTAAGGAAAATTATCATGTCATAGAGAGTTATCCCAAATTGACTACAAAGGAGGCAAAGAAGAAAGAGGTTGAAATGGTTGTTATAGAGGCTTCTACACCTAAAACAAAGTCTACTAATCCTTTTCAGATTAAAGAATGGGCATTTGCTACTATTTTGAGGCTATGAACCATCTTCTCATGAGCAGTATATGTTTGTAGTAGACTCGGATGTTTGGTACTTTGATAGTGGTGCAACCAAAAATATTACCTTGCAACATAGTTTCTTCACTTCACTTGAGCCTGCTCCTATAGCGAACACTATCAAATGTGCTAGCAACTCTTATCTTGTATAGGAGTTGCAAAGATCATTTTGACTACTGGTGATCATAGCCCTTTCACATTGACAGATGCCTTATGTGTCAAGGATCAAGAAAGATCTATGATCGATTTCAACACTAATCAACATTGGCTTGGTTGTCAAATTTGTTGATGAAAAATGTACAGTTCATCATTATGCAAAATTTTTGAATGATTTAGCTTGTACAGTTCATGATTCTCATGCTACCTTAGATCCAAAGATTTTGCATGCATGCTTTGGTCATTAGTATTTTGTTAGTTTGCTTCGCGTATAGAAATATGAAAGTTTCCTTTGTGCATGAAGCATCTTTTGAAAATGTTTGTGAAGATTGTATTCTAGGTAAAATATATCATTCCTCCTTACCAAAAGATGGTTCAGTTAAAGGTGCTCATAAGTTGTATCTTGTTCATAGTGATATGTGGTTCCATGCAAACATCTTTACTTGGACTTTTATGAATTTCATTGATGAATTTTCTAGCCATGCATGGGTCTATCCATTGAAAGCAAAGTCTGAGGTATTTATGAGCTTCACATAGTTTTTGGTCATGACTAAAAATTTTTCAACATGTTAAATGGGCAGCCCCATTCTCATGGAGGGGGAAATATATGTCTTATGAGTTCAATGCATTTTTCATTAAGTGTGGGATAAAACATCACTTTAGATTTCCTTATACACCTCAAGAAAATGGAGTTGCTGAAAGGAAGAACAAATATCTCATGGAAATGGTGAGATGTATGGTCAAGAGTGATGCTTTACCACATTGCTTTGAGCTTGAGGTTGTTAGGTGTGCAACATTTGTACTTAATAGATGTCCCACCAAAGCACTGTAGTCTATCACTCCAAATGAGGTTTTTGATGTTTGCAAGTCATTCTTTCTCGTTTGTGTGTTTTTAGTCGTCTGGCATATGCATTAGTGGCTAAACAATAATGCAAAAAAAAATGGATAATAAAGTAGTGAAAATGTATTTTTGTTGGCTACAGTTCTACATGCAAAAGCTATTGTTTGTATCATACACATACTGAATGGATTCTAATTGAATGTGATGTTAATTTTGTGGAGGGTGCAATTTAGCCCTTAATTTTATGTACTAAGCAGACATCGATTAGCTCAAAGGATGTGTATGACACTTTCTTGCCTCTTTTTACAGATGAAGCGTCAAGTACTGGTCCAAATGATGAAACTTCTTAGACTTTCCAAGTTTCAAATGATGATGTAGATCACTCCATTTTTTTCAAGATTTACATGGTGCACTGGTTGATGAGAGGGATGGCATAGAAGAGGCAAAAACTATGCCCAAAGTGTTGAGTGCAAACTTTAAGAGATAAAAAATTGGGTTCACCTTTGTCATATCATAATCCTTTCGCCTCTCATAGTGCTTCCTTTGTATCAAATTGTTATGCAATAATTGCTTCTAGTCTTTTTATAAGAATTGAGCACATTTCTTTTGATGAAGCATATAATTCAAAAATTGAATGGATGTTATGCAATGATAGTATGATGTTATTATGAAGAGTAGTACTTGGTCTTTATGTGATTTCCCTCTAGGCAAAAAGGCCATTGGCACCAAATGGGTATACAAGCTGAAACCTAAGCCTGATGGAAGAATTGATAGATATAAATATTGGCTTGTCACCAAAGGTTATTCTCAAGAGAGAGGCATTGATTTTTATGAGACATTTGCTGCCACGTCAAATTACCACCATTCATAGCCTTTTGTGCACTTGTAGCTCATCGTACTTGGAATGTACATCATTTGGACATTAAAATTGCATATCTGAATGGTGATTTACAATGCGAAGAGGTGTATGTATTTCAGCCTTGTGGTTCCATGTCAAAAGGGAATGAAACAAAAAATGTGTAGCTTGAAAAAATCATTATATCGTTTAAAGAAAGTACCAAGTGCTTACTATAAGAAGATACATGCCTACTTGGTAGCACATGGTTTTGAGAACAATCCAATTGACAACACCTTAATATATTAAGCATGTAGATCATTGTTGTATATGATGAGGATATACTTCTCACTACTCCTAATGAGAAGCATATTGCAAAATTTAAGGTAGATTTGCATGAATCTTTTGAGATGTTAGATTTGGTCCATTTGCATCATTATTTGAGCATTTAGTTTATGCAAGTTGGTGGGGGAATAGCTTTGTGTGAAACGAATATATTGACATATTATTGTAGCATTCTATCCTTGAAGACTACAAACTTATTGCCACTCCCATGGAAAAAGGTTTACAGTTGAGTCTTCATGATGCTAGAGCTACATTTGATGTTGTTTTCTAACACAAGGTTATTGAATGCTTGATTTAGTTATGCATGATTCAACCTTATATTCAATTCACATTCTCACATGTGAGCATGTTTATACATTGCCCAGGTGTCAAGCATTAGCAGAAGGTACTTGAGTGGTACCCAATTACTTGGATTATTTTTTCCCAAGAGGGACCATTATCATCAGATTTACATGATTTTTTGACTCAAACTACACTGGTTGTTATGACATTCATATATCCACTAGTGGGTTTTGCTTCATGCCCATGTATCAACTAGTGATTGAGCAAGAAGCATCCTATTTTGGCCACTTCTAGTTGTGAAGTTGAGTAGAGGACAACTTTCATAGTGATTGTTGAGTGTGTGTGGCTAACATGCCTTTTTGTCGATTTGTGTGTTGGTCGGTCTTCTGCCACTACCATCTTTACTGACTATGAGAGTGGATTGGAAGCTGCAAGGAACCCTATGTTCCATGCTTGCACAAAGCACATTGAGGTGCACTATCATTATGTCGGGGAGAGATTCTCTACTGGAGAGATCAATTTTGGCTTATGTGCCCACACATGATAATGCTATAGACCTTTTCACAAAGGCTCTTCCTATTGCAAAGTTTGAAGCTTTTTGCAAAGCTTTGGTCTTACTTCCTTTTGTGGATTGATTTCTTTCCACATTGCTTGGCACTTCCTTATATATCATTGCGAGCTCCTTGGTCACCACATTACTCCAAGGGGGGATCTGTTTATATATTTTGCTAGTGATGTGTGTGAACACACTTAGGATGTCCCATGAAGTTTTTCCCTCTTTAGGAGATTTTTTTGCCTAATTTGTATAGATGCCTATAACCCTAATGAATCACTTA
Organism: Ceratopteris richardii; assembly: GCA_020310875.1. Lineage (NCBI taxonomy): Eukaryota > Viridiplantae > Streptophyta > Polypodiopsida > Polypodiales > Pteridaceae > Ceratopteris > Ceratopteris richardii. Next base: position 29,528,661 of record CM035434.1, on the reverse strand, counting down.
TCTTTGTACATTCACTTGATAATACTTTTAGTATAGTGTTGTTCTCCAAGCTTCTTGTTTTTATTCATTATGTTTTGTCTGCATCCATACACCTTGATCTCCAATATAAGTTAAATTGCATGAAATGATTATTAGGTGATTTAAGTGGAAAAGGTTGGGATCCTATTCATTGGGTGATCTCGTAAGGTATAAGTTTTTTATGAAGAATCTCATTAAATTTACCCAAAGATAGGAAACCCTGCTATGGTTTTGCATTCATAAATATTATGTCTCTGACTCAAAGTTCTTTCATAGAGATTTACTTATTCAAGTACTATTTTTTGCTTTTTCAAGAGTTTACAAGAGTTTTCTTTATAACTCTAAATGTAACCTTTCATTTACAGCAAAATTTCTTTGTTATCATGTAGACTTATGATTGCATCATCAAAGTCAATAAGCTCTAAACATTCATATCCTTATAAAGCCATAAATGGATTAATGTTTATAAGAAGCAGTAGCACAATGGAATAGACCAATGGACAAAGTTGAAAAATGCAGATAGAGAGAGATGAAGATTGAGAGATCGAGAACCCAAATTCTCAAATTACTAAGGGCAACGTAGCTACAAAGACGGTGATGTACACCCGTGCTTTCCTAATATGGAGCTTAGATAGAGATCTAGAAGAACTCTAGATGAAGGGCTCACTAGTGTGCAATGCTATGCAAAGCTTCACATAGGCCATGCTTATATAGCTTTTACATTGGGAGTCGATATAGATGAAGATAGTCAAGAGAGAAAAAATAGTTGACAAAACATATAATCTGACAATATCTCCACAAATAGAAGTCCTATCATCTCCATCCTGCAGGCAAGAGGATAGGCACCTTGGACCTACAGAAAGGGGCAAGCCCCCCTCTGCGCTCCCCCCCATTAAGGTTCTATGGGAAATGGCATGGTGCCACATGACCTTTATTTTTCCTTGAATGGCAACCCAATGGCCAAAAATTTATGCCCTACCTAACCTCATGGTCATTCACATGTAGATCTCATCTAACTTGGAAGTTAGGGTTCCACAAATGTCCATGCTCTCACAATGAATTCTCCTCATAATGGAAGAACTTATATCCCCATGGATCATTTGTGGTCACTTGAGGGTGGAGTATCGAGTATATCTAACAATTTAGATTGTTCCTATCCATGAATCACATCATATTCATACAAATATGAAGAAAAATTATATCATACTCTACCAATGGTAGGAATAATATCCATCGTTTAGGCTTTAATTTCACATAATTTCATAGAATATATCTCTAAGGACTTAGTCCACTCTCTCCATCTGGCCATCTATCTAGGGAACATAGATTTTGAAAAGTTTAATTGAACCCCAATAGGAAATTTTCTAATAATTTGTTCTTATATGACTTGTGAGGTACCCATAACCTAAGGCACACCAAAGCTCCCACTTATTTCTCTTCCAAGATGCATGAATTGGGATATCCTAGGACCGATTTCCTACATAATGAATATGAAATGAAAAAAGTAACATCTATGTGATAATAAGCATTCAAATTTTATTCTAAGGACATGAACATTTTGATGGTTGTGTGCATTCGAGAAGAAAAACATACTAATTCCATTCCCATATCATAAGTTTAAGTAGATGACCACCTTTGATGTAGCATACAAATTAAAATTACTTCTTTTCTCAAGAAGGATACCAACCAAGATGTTTCTTGCATTATTTTCTTCTTTCCCATTCTCATTAATTCAAATGGATGGTGATATTGGCCCCAAGAACTTGAATGTCACAAATGAATGGTTCATTGAACTACTCCTTTAAGGAAAGGAGATATTCCAACCTTTCCTTGTCTATTGATCGCAACCTCCTACTAGATCCAACCACATATAGTCAAGAGTGTCCAATACCACTCATTGAGGCATACAACAGACCGAGGATTAGAATTTAAAAAAATATTAATATGCATTTCTAAATGTCGTGAAATTAGCCTTATCATGAGGACAAGTGTTAAAGGTATGCTCTAACTCGTCGAGTCTATTTTCTTTACTTACATCTCTAATTGATTGTTTCCCTATTCATGAAGATCTAACATCAAGTACAATGCTTTTCTTCCAATCCATGATTCATTGATAATTGTCACTAACGTCATTAACTATGGGTATGAATCTTATTCCTCATGCAGCCTTCATGCGATCTTATGAGTCAAATTTTCAGCCTTTTTGAAGAAAGGCATCTATTTTAACTATTTACAGACAATGTAGACATTTTTCTTTGCCAAATTATCTCTGAGACGAATTCTAATAATGGCAAATGTTCATTGAAACAAATTAAGAATTATATTGTATGTGGATTTGTGATCCGAATTCTACATTTTCGAACTTAGTAATTAATTATCTTGTTACTCGAATCATGTAATTTTTACTAGGCAGTCAAATAGTTTTGCGATACTTTGCGTTGAGCTATAATCTAATACAATCCTAATCATTTCTGAGATATGTTCAAAAATTTTTATTTCTACAAAACTTGGATTTTTTTCCCCAGAAAAGAGATCCTTTCATTAGTTAATGAGAAAAACGCCCATAGGGCTACACATCCATCTTCTGATCAAAGACAAGATCGAATACGGGGGGGGGGGGGGGGGGGGGGCAAACCACGCCACACACATACCCAACACAGAAAAAGAGGAGGACTAGCTTGTTGGGGGAGGGATGGAAGGGGGGGGGGGGTTTGGGGGGAAGCCAAGTAGGCAACCGTAGTTCCACCGAATACTAGCATCTTGAAAGGAAAAAAAAGGGCCTTTCTTATAGATCTGAAGGAAGGCACGTCTCCTTTGAATCATGCCATCCGAACAGTCAAACAGTCTCAAGCCCAAGCCACAAGTCCCAAACAGTCTCCATCAGAGGGACCACATGCTAGTCAAAGATGTGTCAGCATCTCGCTCTCCAAACAAACCATAGGACCAAGCTACTGATAAGCTCCCAATAGGGGTCACCATCACTCCTCTAAGAAGAGGTGATAAGGTCATGAGTGGTGGAAATCTACCCATCTCAGATCAAGAGATTAGTAATATCAGCCATGTGTTCTTAACTGAGGGCCAGATCAATAAGCACGCCCCATGTAACCACGTCCCAAGAAATGAACTCATGTCCCTCCCTCCAAGTTATAAGCTTCAAGATCCATAGCCATATCTATTATGCCAGCTGGCAGTCCCATAAACAGTGCCATTGTGACTCACTATGATAGCCACAACTCATGCAATCAGGAGGGCACCTCTCATAATGCAACCAACTACCTAGTGCAATAGCCCTGTAAGCAACAGCGATTGAGAAAGGATAGCCCAATGAGGCTATTGGATACTCGAGATGTGCTGCTAGAAGGAAGAAATAAGCTTGATCAAGAGGTCATGATGCTCTCAAGTCTCAGCTGGAGTGGGAATGGTGGGGGGATAAGACTGCATGATCCTCTGACTTGATCATGCCATATATTGAAAGAAAGGTATAATGGGGCTCTCCAAGGAGGGGTAGGGATCACACCACTATCACTCTCTAAGATCCCATTAAAGATGGGAAAGAGGCCGGGCCTCCGAGACTTAGAGATGCCAATCATGATTAGCCTAAATCTCCCCAGGATCAAGATGAAAATGCCAATCCTGACCATGAGTGCCAACCACCCTAACCCGCTAAAAGGCCCTCTCAATGATGGACGTGGACTCCTCCGTAGTGCTAATCATGCGACCATACTTACCAATCTCAAAGAAGATAGTCCCATCTTGAGTATAACCCCTGGGTGGTGATCAAAACCTCAATTTACGTGACAACTAACCAAGCAACTACCCTAGAAGAGTCAGTTTGGATCCCTCAATACCTCTAAATAATGACCTCAATATCCTTGATCATCTGAGTCACCCCACGCATCCGAATACATTTGTCCTATTGCTTAGCTCCCTAAAGCGGAGTCAACCATCAATACTGCACCTTAGACCCCTAGCAAAAGCTCCATGGGAAACATGCAATCAAGAGCTAGCCATGAATCCTCTCTCCCTACGAAGAAAAAGATTCCACATCAGAGGTTGTTGGAGCCCCTCCTCAATGCAAGAGGAAGAAAGCTGAATAAGAGCAGGGCATAGCTACTCCCACGATCTCAAGATACTATGTGAAAAATGATCCTCAATCCTCCTATAGAACCCAATACACCACATCTAAGTAAAGATCCATCTGAACTCACCGTGCCATGGCCCACACATAGCAAGCGCAAACATGCCAAGCCTCTAACGAAGAAAATCCTTCCATTATTTCAAGCTAGAAAACAAGCCACGAATGACAAACTTTCCCAACACGACTCTTCTCTAACAAGCAGGGTCAATAATCCCAAGGCCACCATGCTCCATAGGAAGGGTGATAATTGGCCAGATAACCTTATCCCGAATGGGGCTACCATCCCCCCAGACCATAAGAAATTCTTGATGAGCCATTGAATCTAACTAATACACAAGCTCCAGAAAATCGAGCAAGATGTGCTATACCACATCGTGGCCAAAAGGTGATATACCACATCAAGCAAGAGGTGATATACCACATCATGGCCAGATAACCTTATTCCGAATGGGGCTAGCATCCCCCCTAGACCATAAGAAATTCTTGATTAGCCACTAAATCTGACTAATACACGAGCTCGAGAAAATCTAGCAAGAGGTGATATACCACATCATGGCCCCTCCCAACCAAGGACAAAGGAGCAGTGCTTTAGGAAGCACTATTAAGAGGGGTGAGATATGCTTCTCTTTTGAAAGCTCTAAGCCAATATGGCATCCTAGGTAACACATAGTAGTTATAGGAATCCATTGAAACTAGGCATAAGGAAGCCACTTAGGGAGAGTGTCCCTTCCAAGCCACAATCCAAAAGACTTGTGTCAATTGATTTTGGCACCCAAAGGATCTCAAAACTCTCTCCAAAGCATCCTAGAATATGGAGAGATTGGCCTCCTCGCCATGCAAATAAATAGCAGTATCACCAGCAAACTCAGCGCCCAAAAAGTACTCCTTTCTAACACGGTCTTAAGACCCTACAATCTAGTGTCGTGAGTAGTAAAAAAGGAACTCGTGGCTTTGGTGAAGAAAAGAAAAAGTTTCAAAGCCCTATCAAACAAACCTCAATATGTTGAATTGCATCTCGCATGCAACCTACCACAAGAACCTCGATTTGGGCGGAACAATAAACAGAAGCAACACCCATGATTCAACCAGTAGAAAATCCCATACAAAGCATGAAGTCCTTGCAAAAAGCCAAGTCAACATGATCATATTCTTTCTCAAAGTCTAGCAACAGTATAGCAATGGACTTGCCATACATCGAGCTAGTGAAATAGCCTCCCAAAAAGTGAAGATATTGTCAAGGATACTACAACACTTAACAAAACCCGTCTATGTAGGATGAATCAAGGTCTCAAGCATCCATTGTAATCTCAAAATTAGAGCCTTTGCAAGAATCTCAAAAGGAGACCTTTCAGAGAGTCTCTCGGGAAGGGAAACTCCCTCCATGACCTCCTCGAAAGAAATTCTAAGGCCTTCACCCAACACCTCCCAATAGACAATAAAGAAATTAGGAAAAATTCCATCCTTGCCAAGACAACTGTCTCTTGCCAACCCACACAAGGCATCAAGAAGCTCTTTGTCAAAGAATGGGGCAATGAGCCTACTCTGCATCACATAAGTCACACATGTGCATTTATGCCAAAGGATGCACTGACTGCTCTCCTAACAAGTCACATAAGGGGACTCCCTAGATAGTAGAATGCGATAAAATTCGTGGTGATCTCCCTCAATTCACTAGGCTCCGATGTCATCTGACCATCAACCCGGCAGAGTAGGTGAATCCCATTCTTCACGTGTTGTAGCTGAGTAACTAAGAAGAAATCACCAGAGACACGATCGCCAACTTGAGTCCAGATGGAAGAAAGTCGACCGTTGGTCCTCAATATCACAAAGCTCCTGCTCGGCATGAGCAAGGTGGGCATCTACCCCCTCACAACCAAGAAGACACTCAAAGATACACTGAAGTGAGGGAACCCCCCCTAGTGAAGGCACCATGCATTCTCCCAAAGCTTAGCAAGCCAAACACTACTCTTTTCATGCAAGAAGCAACTAATTTGCTAAAGACCTTCCCAGAAGGACTAGGCCCAGGAGCCAACATCCCACCAGATTTGGGTCCAAATTGTAGAAATTTGGTAATTCAAGCTTTCGTGAAGCTGAATGTGCCCAGGAATGTGTATGAAAGGAGATCCCTGAGTAGAACCCTCTCTAAAGGTGATAACCACAGGGGCATGATCCGGCATGCAAGAGCCCGTTACAATGCCGATCATATCACCATAAACACAATCAATCCAAGAGAGATTCATCCCACCAATGTGTCTATGTGAATGTGAAAATGAGAGACTACCTCTCTCTAGCAAAGCCCTCAATTTGTCGTACATCATGTTGTGTCAACGTCAAACATAATCTGTCCTAGGCCTTGTTTGACCTCGGGTGCCTTAATCATGTTAGAGTCACTAACAAAACACCAAGCATCTACACTAGGTAGTGCATCAATCATGTCTGACTAAAAGGAACCATGTGCACTCATGATTTGAGCATAAAGATTCCAAAATCCATATGTGAGGCCTTTCCACTGTAAAATCATCGCGATGGCCCTGCCAAGCACAATCTCCCCTCTATCCAAAATTGCAGTCTGCATGGAATCCCCAACTAAAATACATATGCCACTAGGACGCGTTCCGTCCATATCTAGTCGACCACAAACCTCACAATGTCTCTACAAGAGTTGTCCACAATGTTGAGTATGGATTGAAGAGAGATGGTACTCTTGAAGCATCAAAATATTGATAGGCCAACCAGCGTAAGAAAGGAAGGTCGAAGAAGGCTTAGGGAGTAGAGGAAGAATAGGGTCGATTCCCTCTCCCACCCTAAGACCAATCACTATGCCCACCTACTCTATCTAGGGAATGATATATATCTCTCTAATATGCTTTCACAACTGCAATGTCAATGATTCAAGGTTGCAATGAATTTGTTCAAAACAAATCCACAACTGCCAATACAAGAGTTGTGCGTATCTTTTGCACTTCTACAGGCTTGAACAATCTCAAGGGGGTGGTCGTTGTCAAGAGAAAGAGGCCCAAGAGAGGGGTTCAAAGGCAGGAAAAGGGGGGAATAGGAAAGAGAGGAATACAAAACGGGGGCGGAGGGCAGAAGAGGAGCTGAGAAGGGGGGGATGGGTGTCAACAAAAGCTAGTAGAGGAAGGGTCAGTGAAGGTGTGCAGTGTTACAAGGAAGAAGGAGAGTAGGTAGGTGCCGATCGGGGCGTGCAACAACGAGGAGTAAAACACATGGATTCTAGGAGTCAAAAACATCAAAAAATATTGAAAACTATGAAAAATTTACTAGATGATTGATAAATTTTAGCATACTTTATCCATAACTATAAACTAACACATTTCCAATTAATTGAGTGCTTTATTCAACACTTTTCTTGCTAGAACTCTCTAAATTCAATAGTAGGTCATGAAAATTAAGCACTAAAATACACAAGTTTAGCATACATAAATCAAAATCAACATTACTACATTTTTAATTAATTTTGGGCTTTGTTTTGAAGGTCAACCTAATAGAAATCCTTGGACCTTTCAAGGAAAAAAATAATAAAAGCATGATCATGTAAGGTATTACTTATGAGGTTTTGTGGTATACAAATATGTATAGTTTAAAACTAGCTTGTGGTTAACTATTTCTAGATGTCCTAAGTATAAGCATGTGAAATTAAATTGATATAAATCCTATGAATAGGCCTTTAGATACATGAGTATGTTTTGGTAGACTATTAGCATTTAGAGTTGGACGAAGAAAAAATAATTGGCACATATAGAGAACACTTGATACATTGAAGGTACAAGTAGGGAAACAAACAGAGATAAGGTAAAACAAGGAACAAAATTATGTAAATGGAAAAGACAAGTGTTACATCAATGTTTAAAAGATCCTAAAGAGAAAAATCTTTTGTGATGAAAAATATGGGTATGGTGGGAATGACAAAAGACGATTATGGTTCTACCCTCATGGTGATAAATTAAATCCAATAGGAAGTGAAATTTGAAAGAATCTAAAAGAAAAGGACCAGGCATAGCATTTCAAGAAGTATTGAGCACATGAAAATAATGAATACCAAAATCCTATTGCATGTGTGTACTTTGGTTAGAAATCAAGGTAGATTTTGGTTAATCTATGCAACAATGGTCTTTCATATTCTCTTGTGTGGATGGTACAACAATTTTATAGCACCTCCTTATAACATGGTAATTTCTTAATAGTGTACCTGGGATTTTCTTTATATAAGGGAGTGTGGAAAATGTCCACCACATTAGAAACAAAAGTAATTTTGTGGTTCAAATGTAGCTAGAGTAAGTTGAAAGTAGTGAGTCTACGGTTGATATGAGTTAAAGTGCAAACATATGGTCAAAAAATATACGCATGGATTTCATTTGGGGCTATTTAGCCATAATGGGAGTTTTGGACCAGTGATTGAATAAATTTATAGTTGAACTTGGAAAGAATGTAGGTTAGAACTAAGGAACCTTAGTTTTAAGGGTTAAATTGAGTTTTTCATAGACAAAGTATGAAAAAATGGGTAGATTTGTAGGTAGGTTGCCCAAATAATGACAACTAAAGTTAGGATGACTCAAGACGCTCAAAATGAGTCATGTAGATTTCATATGCCTTTTTCCATGTTAGATATGAGAAAATAATAGGAATGGAATATTTGAATTTTTACTTTAATGATATTTTTAATATCCAAATTAAATTCATATGTTAACTCATGGTCTACCACTAACAATTAAAAAAGAAACAATCTCATATTCAACCTTGATAAAAAAATAAAATTAATCAAATCAAAAGTTTAGAGTTCATTCTTGTTCAAAGTGCACCAACAAACATCAAGATTTCCTTTTGGTATGGTGAGAAGTACATCACAACCATGAAGAGAATCCCCTTATACGTGGTTTTAAGTGTAGCAATGTAGGTTGTACATGTTAGATGATGTGCACAATGATGTCTTCATGTTCAAATAAAATCTTCAAGAGTAAGAATATGATATATAGATATTCATCCTCAATATTTTGGAATGTTTTGGTTATGTTAGAGCATTCCTACTCTAAACAAATTATGAACCATCTTAAACATCCATAGAATCGAGAATTGTTTAGGGTATATTTCTGCATGTTTAAGATGGATGGTTAAAAACAAAACCACATCTTTTGAACTTTGGACAACGAGAAGCCGCCCATTGCACCACTTTCATCTTCAAATATTATTGTGTAAAACAATTTATGGATTGACAATATGTTTATGGAATCTTTAATAATCTCAATATATTCATGCATACTTAAGGTGCTTCTTGATAGCTTATCATTTGGCATCCAAATAATGAATGCATCGCTTCATATGCACAATATTCGAACATTTCATAGATGGTTGTCTTTGACAATGAATGCAATTGAACTAGGTAAACAATGAGGATAAACATTGGTTAAATGTGATGATGCCTATTACCTCGACAAGGCTAACTAATTCCTCTTGTGATCTCCATAGGTAAGGAGAAATTTGGATGTAAAGAACCTATAATGTGATGAATTACTCCTTGAAAATATGAACATGGAAAAATCATATCCATATCTAAAAGAGCTATGCCCATATGAATATTTTTGCATCATTTCCCTTCCATCTACATAAATCATTTATACGTGGTCTCATAGTGGGATACAATACAAACTTAGATCTTTCGAAGGATAAATTTATAGATAGAATTAAAGCTCCATCAAGCATGTGGAAGTATGATGGCCAATTTATTTGTGCATCTATCCCTAACGTGTACATATATCATTTATACGCGGTCTCATAGTGGGACACACGTATGCCATAATTAATATTGCTAATATCACAGTTCAAAATTTGCTCTTTCAAAGGAGAAGTTTATAGATAGGACCCTGTGGAAGAATGATAACCAAATAGTTTATGCTTAGATATGTCATTCACATCGCAATAATATTTACCTACATCCTTTGTCCTACATAATATAAAAGCAAACTTTTGCTGTGTTTGCAGGACAACTAATTTTTATACGATGTTTTCGTAATATGCAATGTGAAAGGATAACAGCAAGTGTGATACATTCATGGGTACACGAAACGGAGCTGCGATTGTTATAGCATCAATCAGTAGAACTAAAATGTTTCTAAATTTCCGTGTCACGAAGAAACTTTGTACAATGCAATCAACAAATGTTGAGCTTCTATGTTTCTAATGAAGCTGTTCGTTGATCAAAAGCAATCAGCTCAAGCCATAGTAATAATGGGAACACACCTTGTCTGTCAAAAACTTAAAAGGGTGTTGTATGACCTGAAGTACGTTTTATGATTGCAACGTTCTTTTATTTTACACATAAGAGGCCACATGCAATGAACTCATCAGCGAAAAATGAAGCAAATTTTTATTTGCTATGTAATGGGCCAACGCAATAATATTATTTCCGGATGCCAAAGTGTTTGGGGGGACGAAAAATATAAAATAAAAGATTCAAGCAGATATCACCTAGGCATGAACTTTTGGGCCATAATAAATCTTACGCAGGATCGATTCTCTGCCCCAATTCTGAAAAGTTTTAACACCCTTAAAAGTTGTAGCTTCGAGAGCTTGTAATCTGAACTCACTCTCTTCGCAAATCATAGCACTGCTCACAATCTGAAACTCATCCCTCACATGCTCAATCCATGAATCACAATGTGTGCTTGTGCTGCAAGTCCAATATAGCAATATTTGTTAATCACCCACGCACATGAAACTAGGTCCGAATCTGAAGGTGGCACATTATTGGTATTAAATTAACAATAGTTAAGACACAATTTACATGATTGTTTACAGTACTACAAAAGTTTAAAATCTTCAGGAAAAAATTATTATTAGAATCGTCACGCATACTCAGATCTCCCAAATCAAATCAATGTTGAGATCAAATATATGGGCGGCACATTTTTTCCAAATACTTGAATACACATGGCTCGAATATATGTGAAACTCAATAGACAAGCACATTGCTTGAGTTTAGGTAACAGTCTTAACAGGTTTAGCCCTTGTAGAATTGCCCATTGGTTCAACCAAATGATATTGACACTTTCAATTTGTAATCACGTGTTCTCTTCAGTCTGTTATATTCATGCACTGTTTTTACGTCAATCATTTCTTTTGCAAATTTTACTCCCTACTTGAATTTCACTTCAAGCCTTTGTATCGATCTTGCAACAGTTTTGAAAATTTGAAACACTCCTGAACATTAGTTAACTTTAGACTCCCTAAAGCGTCAAATGATAGATTCATGTGGTTCAGTCCAATTTTACCAGATTACAATACAAACAATGATATATTTTAAATGATTTAGAGCACATCTCATATGTAGGAAACTTTTGTTTTCTTGCTAAAATATTCTCTGGGATAGTGAATTGGGTTTGCACACCAAAACAGATCCAACCTTTATTATTTACAACAATTAACTTGGTATTTACACATTTAAATGAATCCTAAACGAAAATTCAGCAGTGCTCCAGGACTCTTAAGGTATCACTTCAGCGTTGCATATGGGGCAATTCTGAAAACAACAGAACAAGAGAACAACGGTTCAGCATTTGAAAACTGCATAATCAAGTAATATTCATTTAAGATATAATGTAGAAATCATTAATTCAAATCAGACCTTTTGCACATGCAGCCAGCTTTTGATACATTCACTGTGGTATAAATGTTTGCAAGGTAAAGTCAGGAAAGATTCACCATCTTTGATGTCATATCGACAAATGACACATCTGAACAAAATATACAAAAATGAAACTCTTTGAGCATCATTCATGCCTTACAGTTATGTCACCCTCATCCAAGTACATGAAAGATTCACCATCTTTGATGTCATATCGACAAATGACACATCTGAACAAAACATACAAAAATGAAACTCTTTAAAACATCATTCATGCCTTAAAAGTTATGCCACCCTCATCCAAGTATATGATCCCTTGTATACAAATTCATAGCATTGTTGAATTAGAGAAGCATATTTCGACCTAAGTTAATAATCACTACATGAGATCCCCATGTTTCAAATAACAAAGATCCATAAAGATATCATCAGTGTACTACGTATATTAATAAATTCCAGTGGTAAGAATTGAAGCTATACTCATTCATACAAGTCACCAATCTCATACTTTCCACAGCTTGACAATGCACCGCCAAATTCTAATGAGGTACTATCATGCATACCTTTAAAGTCTAGAAAAAGAACATCTGGACAACAGCATTCTCAGGGTACTAGGGATGCACTAGAATACCTCTCTGCTGTAGTGAAGAACTCAGGAATAGACCCTCGTACACAAATACGCCAACCCAATGCTGCTGTTCTAAAATTCCCCTTTTTCCTCCGATATTACACTTAATTCTTTTAAACTGAAAGGTCTGCTGGTTTGAACTTTTTTGAGGTGAAACTTTTCCTCGAGGTTAAAAGATTTGATGGGGATGGACTTGGCTGATGGAAAGATGAAATGCAAGACATCCAACTCTTGAAGTACAAAGCTGATGTAATAAAGCTTATTAAACCTATATATATAATATAATATATATATATATATATATATATATATATATTATATATATATATATATATATATATATATATATATATATATATATATATATATATATATATATATATATA
>CM035434.1:29486422-29498922 GCA_020310875.1 Ceratopteris richardii | reverse complement strand
ACCTGATGGAACTGGCAGACTTGATATACGTTTGCTATTGATAAGAGCCCAAGCAGTAGCCAGCCTTATGAACAACAAAATAACAACTCATTCCTAAATTACTTCGTTTGACCATTGTTATTATCAATCCATTTTCAGAATTGAAGTTCTTATGCATCTCATACATACAAAGATACAGGTAAAGAAGAATAAACTTACATAATGGATTCACTTTCTTCAACTTTTTGAACAAATATGGCACAAGGAAGTGCAGATATTATGTCAGGGTGAAGTCCTCTGCTTTGCTTTCCAATCCTCTCTCCCAATGCAAGTAACTCCTGATCAAATCCATTTACAAATGGTTGAAAATACTTAATTGAGTACAAGATTGCATTATCCAGAGAGTTTATCATATAAACCACAAAAACAGAAGGCACAACAGAAAGCCTTATCATGACACATTTCTCAAGTCAGTAGGCAGTCCGTGAGAGTTATCCCTACAAAAGTTTCCACGGAGTGCAGGTATAACATGATTATCCACAACCAAATATATAGCTGTAATTGCCATGTTTGTGTGGTTTCTTGAACTACGCATGACAAGCTATTGTGGCATTGAATAACCTCACCATGCATCATATATAGACTTATAACAGACCATATGCCATAGCAAGCTTAAGCTTCTCATCCTTTGTCCTACACCTCTGCAGACCTTTCGATCCTGTTCCAACTTCCAACTAGCCATGTTGCCAAGCTTAACCGATCTCTCTCATCCAACCATCTGTCTTGAAACATGTACTAGCAATATTTGATTACCAGCAAAGCCTTGGATGTATTACAAAGTTACAGTATTCATAATGGGATAACCTGGATTCTATGGAAGTTTCGCAGCTAAACACTCAAAATGAGTCTCATTGTAAAAGTGTACCATGTTTATGAATGACATTTGTTTGTTAATTCCACAGTCAACTTGTTTATTTCACACACTCTACACATTCATATGAATATTTTGAATAACCCAATATTCAAACGTTACTAGCAATTCAAAATTGATTAGGCGACTTAGAAAGGTTCCTTAGCCAGAAAGGGCATTAGGAAACACAAAGGGATAACACACAGAAAAGAACAAGACTCCTTGGATTCGTCACTAATCCCTACCTTGTAAGTTATACATGTGATTCTTTTTCAGTAAGGGTTCTTTTCAGTGAGGAAAACGACTCACAACTTACGAATCCATTGAATGAACTCTTTCATAGAAAGGTGAGAATCTGTCTACTTCCAACCTACCTTCAACCAAGTGGAGTCACATTCCATAATTGATAACTTGTATGCTTAATAAAGCAAGAAATTTCTCTAAATCAACAATCAAACTGTTGGAAATAGCAACCTTCCATAAGAGGGTTGCACATACCTCAAAATTTTCAGTGAAATTTCAGATGTTTGCAAAGTCAACCAAGGTCAACTCAGGTCAACTATTTTATTCCAGATTTGGGTAGTACTCTTCAAGAGCTTTCAGACGATATCTGGGACTTCGCATTTGGACCAATTTTTGGAGCTCAAAGTCAAACCTAATTTGCAGGTCAAGGTCAAAGACTTTAAGAAAAGTGAACTTATGGATTTCATCCAAGAGTGCAGATTTGAAAACTTAAATGCTATGTGTAATAAAAATAAAGCACACTCAAATATTTCCAAAAGTAGAAAAGCTGCTATCACCTATTTTTGACGGAAAAACTAACTTTTTGCTTTTTTGTGAGAGGTTATCGTGGCAGAAAATGACTATAAAACAGCATGGTTATGAGCTATTATTCATCACTTCTAAGTGAGCAACTCTTTAGCTTGGCTAGAGGGAGGTCTCTCTTCACCTTGAAGAGTTCGAGCTAAGGTTTCATCTTATTCTACAAGTAGGGCCGCAGCAAGAGTTGGAGTTTCTTTTTCAATCATAAGGAGGACATCAGCTTGAAGCTTATCTATCCATGTAGGAGATCATCTTCCTCTCATGGAGATAGTGAAGTTATGAAGAAAGACAGCAGCAAGGGCATTTATCTGCATATTTTTATGCTTCGTTCTAGCATTCATGTGCTTCATATTTTGGAATACATGGCGAGCTTGCTCCTTCATCTCTCTATGGTTTTGTCTATTCTCTCTCAAGTTCACTTATGTCTCTATATTGATTGTGGGCCTTAAAAACCAATGATTGGTATTAGCGCATGTGGAAATAGTGCACATAGATCATGTTGAGACTAGCGCACATATAGAAAGATAAGAGCAACATGGCAGACACAAGTGAAGCTCAGTTCATTAATCAGCATGTGGCAGCAAGCTGGCAGCATGTCTTCATCAAGGCGGTTGTCAGAAGCTTGCTGAGCATATGAACCAATTTTCAAAGGAAGTTAACTCCAAGAGGGGTCACATCAGTCCTATTTGATTGCACAAGCAATCATACACATATTTTACAGATATTCTTTGTATATAAAAAGGTCATATTCAGACTTTTTATCAGATTTTGTGAAGAGTTGCAAAATCAACAAGACAAAAGATTATGTGGGCAAAGAGGGGAAATAGATCTACATTCACACCTTATGATGGACAGGTCTTCAACTTCAACTCTGTAAGATCTACCCCCCCTCTGTGGGACTTGGGGGGTCCTGTGGGCACTAGCCCCCTTTCACTTGTACTTTTCTTTCCTTTTATTTAATACAAGTCCGAGAGAGTATATTTTGTGTTATTTAGATAGGTGTAGATGAAGGCATATGACTAATACTGGCTTGACCGACTTTGAGAGTTAGGAATTATGTTGGAGTCTACACGGATTCATACCTCAAGATTAGTACGTACCTAGTACGGTACTATTACGTAGCGACGGTTTGGGCCCCAGGCCTCACCGTCACCCAGTGGAGTGCGATCGAGAGGCCACAGGTACGTATGATCTCTCCATTATTTCGGGGGAAACAGTCGATACCACATGACATCATCAGGGCAGAGCTAGCTGCACCACCCATGGTAGTAGATGCACTATTCCAGACTATCTGCTTTATTCAGAGGATGAGGGAGCTCCCTACAGATAGACTCACACACAGAGCTTTTGAGGCATCTATACAGATATCAGAGTCTGGATATGAGAGAGCTTGGTACACTCAAGTTAGAGTCTGGTTTGATAGTCATGGACTTGATATGGACAGATTGCCGCCTTTTCAGTATGACCCAGACTCACCTCACATCCACCTCTCTCGTCGTGAGAGGAATGTTGTGCTTAGACAGGATCTCTGGCAGCTCTACATTAGTCAGACATGGCACACACCACACATGGGATCGAGACTATCGCACTACCAAGACCAGTTCTTAGACATAGTAGCAGACGGTTTCATCCAATGACCACGCTACATGGATACTTACATGCCTCATAGCTCGAGGGTGGCGATTGGCCAGTTGAGAGTCTCATCACACCGACTAGAGATTGAGATGGGCAGTGCCGCAGACATTCCCAAAGAGGAGCGGATATGCAGGGTATGCAAAGTAGAGATGGAGGATGAGGAGCACTTTGTATGCAGATGTAGCGCATATGATGGCATCAGAGGCAGATACGAGACTCTGTTTGCAGGACAGCCCACCCTCCGAGAGATCATGGGCTTTAGAGACCAGCGACAGCTCGGGCGATTCTTACTAGAGATACAGAGTCACAGAGATTCCCTACTCCAGCCTACTGTAGCACTCCATACAGGAGGGAGACAGAGTCAGCTCACTGACTTCTTTATTCCACGACGTGCTCCAGCCCTCCCCTCCTCAGCCCACACACCGAGAGGGGTGACTCTTGAGCAGGCTCAGAGTTCTCGAGCCAGGAGACGACCCCGTGCTATGGGATATCGGGCCCCGAGACTTTACCGACACCAGATTGCGGAGATCCAGGCTTGTGACCATCGCGACACGGAGGAGAGACGATTCCAGATGATGGCCGATCCCGCTACAGCCATCAGGGTGGCCCTAACTCCATCTCCACCTATGTATCACATCTTACACCCGCCCACTAGCACAGGATTGAGCTAGTTAGTCGTTTCAGATGCATTCTCATGCTTGTTGTACTACCCTTTTGCATATAGACTATCATAGATATCGCACTCCATACACCCCCCCATTTTCATGGGTATCTCCACATGCATACTACTGAGATCTATACCAGCTTTACCAGTTTTTTCTCAGCAATTTTATCTTTTCCGATTGACAGAAGATACACCCATGTACATCGATTTGTCCCATAGGCCGAGTTCGGCCTCCTAATAGATGTAAAAACACTTTCTTTCTTTCTTTCTTCTCTCTCTCTCTCTCTCTCTCTCTCTCTCTCTCCCCCTCCCTCTTCATGATTGTATTACCCTCAGCATATAGACATGGATATACCACACATGTTGGAGACAAGATTGTATTAGCTTTTTATGATCTTGCTTTAGTTTTGTGACAACCAGATGATATCCGCATCATGTATCTTATGTTTTGTCTCATAGGCCGACTTTGGCCTGTCATAGATGTAAAAAAAACATTGATGAGATAGTGGACTACATACAGCAGCAGGGGGGTGATGGCATTGAGGTACGCGGGTCCACTGTCCATATTCTTTTATACGCTCATGAGATTGTCCTGGTTTCAGAGCCTGCAGAAGGTCTAGAGCATCATCTACATGGCCTAGATGACTTTTGCACACACAGAGGTTTATCTGTGAACCTTGGTAAAACCAAGGTCATGATCTTTCATACATCAGCACAGGTACGTAGACATAGTTTGTTCACAGAAGCAGGTGGACCGATTGAGGTGGTCGGATCATATGTTTACTTGGGAGTGACATTTACAGCAGCATCAGGGGTCTTCTCTATGTCTCAGGCAGCACGTGACCGCATCACACGTGGGTATGCAGCACTTGCCTTGATGGAGAGACGGTGCCACCAGGCATATTTTCAGGAGCCCCGCACAAAGGGATGGCTCTTCGACACTTTGGTTACACCAACGCTCATGTATGGGGCAGCCATATGGGGACCAGGATTAGCCACACCAGTATGGACAGCATTAGAGAGTCCACAGATCCTCATGATTTCCAAACTTATCCGCAACAAGCCTTCAGTACCACATGATATCATTAGAGCAGAGCTCGCTGCACCACCGATGCTAGTTGAGGCACTATCCCAGACAGTATGCCTATTACATAGACTTCGGAGCATGGATACAAAGCGCATTGCTTATCGGGCTTTGCAGGCATCACGGGACATGGCATTAGCAGGCGACACCTCCTCATGGTATGCACAGACACGAGACTGGCTGGCCCACCACGGCTTTGACATAGACAAGCTACCACCACTACAGTACAACTCACATGCACCCACCTACTCCCTCTCTCATCAGGAGAGGAATAGGGTCATTCGTCAGGGGATATGGCATACATACATACAGAGGACATGGGTGAGCCCTAGGGATACATTGCCATCGAAAATGCTCTATTACAGTGAGCATTTTCTACATATATCGGACTAGGGCTTCATCGGATTCCGAGATACATGCAAACATATGTACCCCACCACCTTCGAGTCGCCATTGGGAAGCTCCGGGTTTGATCACATCGGCTCGATATTGAGAGGGGTCGGTCCAGGGGAGTCCCCCGTGAGGAGAGGTGGTGCCCAGTATGCGAGACAGCGGTAGAGAGTGAGACGCATTTTGTTATCAGATGCCCAGCATACTTAGGCCTACGACCACAGTTCCAGATAGAGGAGTCACTCCCGTTATGCATGACTATGGGAGACGCATTTTGCCCAGCATACTTAGGCCTACGACCACAGTTCCAGATAGAGGAGTCGCTCCCGTTATGCATGACTATGGGAGACCAGCGACGCTTGGGACGCTTACTCGCAGCAGCATACGAGAAGCAAGATCGGTCACTCCAGCCCACACATCAGCCACGGGTGAGTACGCAGCAGACCATTACCCAGTTTTTTCAGCGAGCTGAGCTACATGGAAGAGGTCCATCTATAGGGCTCACTCTCCACCAGGCAGCAGCACAGAGAGCACGGCCCCGACCACGCATGGGTGGATATCATCGACGACGACTATATCAAGAGGATATCTCACGCATGAGGACAGCCTACGACCACATGATGGAGCATAGGTGCACCATCACCCCATGGGTTGTCTTCCTTCAGGAGGCACTCAGACCACCCCCGATGTACCACATACTACAACCACCCCCACCCATTCACCAGTAGCTAGGGTGTTTTACTCACACTTCTACTCACATGTCCCCCATGTATTAGGTGGCCACTATCTGCAGAGTCAGAGCCACGTCTCCCCAGCCTTTTCCAGCCTTATATATCTTTGTGTCGTGATATACTTTTTATTTCATTTCATCCTCTACACAGGGTTACTACACTTGTACATGGTTTATGGTTTTTGTCTCATAGGTCAAGTTTGGCCTCCAGAAGACGTTAATATGCCTCTCTCTCTCTCTCTCTCTCTCTCTCTCTCTCTCTCTCTCTCTCTCTCTCTCTCTCTCTCTCTCTCTCTCTCTCTCTCTCTCTCTCTCTCTCTCTCTCTCTCTCTCTCAATGCAGCAGCCTGCCGCCCTTCCTGTCCTGCCCGCCATTGCCCCTTCAGAGGGGCAGCCTTCCGCCCTCCCTGTCCTGCCCTCCATCGCCCCTCCCTCCCCACCCGCCGTCACCCTCCGTGCTTCTCGTCGCCCCTCCCTCCCTGCCTTGCCCGCCGCCCCAGAAGCAGCAGGCCGCCGCCCTCCATGCCCTGCCCGCCATCGCCCCTCCCTCCCTGCCCGTCACCGGTCTCTGCTCGCCGTCGGCCTGCCCGAGGTGCTTCCACAAACCCTAATTCGGCGCCTACTTGCTGCCCGTTGCCCCACTGCGGGTTGACCCTCTGCCCTCCTTCAACTTCAACCTTAACCATTGCTCGAGGCAGTCCACAAAACCCTAATCCGGGCCCAATCTTGATCAGAATGCCTAACTCTAAACCTAAGTTAAACTCGAACCCTAACTTAAACTCGAACCATATTACAACACAAATTTTGAATTTTGACACCTGAATTTTGAATTTTGAAACCTGACCCTAACTTGAAAAACTTGACCCTCCCTCCCCCTCTCTCTCTCTCTCTCTCTCTCTCTCTCTCTCTCTCTCTCTCTCTCTCTCTCTCTCTCTAAAGCCCAAACTGAAACCCTATCGAACTCTAAAATGGCTCCCATGGACCGGAGGGAAGTGGACGAACTTATCGCTAAAGCCATCAAAGAGGCCAAAAAGGAAGCAGACCGCAACCTCAATTTGGAGATACGAAAAATGATGGAAAAGTTCAAAGGACTCGAAGAACAAGTAATGGATAAAGTCAAAGGACTTAAAGAACAGGTAAAGACTCCCACAGAAGAACGAGACAATTGGAGGACAGCCTATGAGCACTTGAAAGAAGAGGGGGAGATCTCCAATGTGGAGACACTCAAAGAAGAAATAAAGAAGGAAATCAAAACCGAGGTAGAATCCACTCGAGATTCATGGGTGGAAGTAGTACAAACAAGGGTTAAGAAGGAAGTTAGAGAAGACGTGCAGAAAGAAGAGCTCACACGAGTCCAGGATACACTTGAGGAGGAGAGGCTTCGACACACCCGCAGACTTCACATTCGGATTACGGGCATTGGTTTGCGTGACTACATCGGGAGTTACCCCACGCACTGCCTGTCGCAGAACAGACAGTGGGTTCTTATTTGTCTTTTATCTAATCCCTGAGCTTATGCGTCTTTCCCAACAGAATAGATGAAATGGATGGGGGAACAATTTGTTTGTTTCTAGTCCAGTCCAATTGGATCCCGGAACTTGGGATCCATAAATGAATAAAGATTAACTCGTTCTAATCTGATTCTTTGAATAATTAAAAAACCGTAGATTTTTACTATACTTCGAAAAATACTTCATTCATATTTAAGAAGACCAGAAATGCCCAGAGGCATACCGTCAGAAAAACTTCCTTGACCAATTGGGTAGATACCCGAAGGAGCATCACCGGAGGCAGACGCCACTGACATTTGCCGTCGACTTGGATACGAGAGCATGCCCTTCACATGTGGATGGAGGGTTGGGAGGGGTACATCACGTTTGCGAGCACTCATCCTTAAGATGAGCTCTGAGGAGGCACGGACCGCCTTTTTTAGACGTCGATCAGTATTACGTGGACTACCCGACGGCACCCTCTACATGGACGAGGACCTCACGCGGATGCAGGTGGCACACCGACGCCCTTGCATGCAACAGATACTCCAGGCACGCCGAGAGGGAAGGAAGGCCTTCTACCGTGATGGTAAGGTCTTCATAGATGGACTCCCTATCAAATAGGGCCACGCGGCCTATGAGACATCACTACACCAGGAGACACCACTCAGAGGAGCAGTGTGGAACTGCAATGGGGCACTATGGACGCGACCAGACAGACTCGAGGAGATCCTGGCATCACATGACTTTGCTTGCATCACAGAGACACACGAGAGCCCAGAGCGAGGTCTACCACGCATTGCAGGTTTTCATTGGGAATCTGCATTCAGGACCACGACGAGACAGAGTACAGCGAGAGGGTCGGGAGGTGTGGCCATCGTATTTAGACAGGAGATACAGAGTCGGATCCATATTATAGGAAGAGATGAGGAGGCACGATACATGTGGGTTCGCATGGAGATAGCACAGGGGAGCTGGATTTACATTGCTATATGCTATTTTCCTCCAGGCGGATCCCGATATGCAGGACAGGAACTTCGGGGACCGATCCGAGACAGAGACTCACCATACACAGCACTTTCAGATGAGATACTACATTACAACACACTAGGGGAAGTCTTCCTTATGAGGGACTTCAATGGCCGCACTCAATCATATCAGTGTGAGGCATACGACATGGATCACCCACATCTCATGAGGGCCAGAGACCTCGATGAGATGAGCACCAGTAGAGTATCGGCTGATATGGGTCAGGACACCACAGGGTATGGAAGACATCTACTTGAGCTAGGCAGCCGACATCAGCTCGTTATATATAACGGGATGAATCGTTGGCCAGGTTCGGGCGGACTTACTTGCTTTCCTCACGGCAGAGGTGAGAGCACAGTCGACTACATTTTGGGTACCACCTCTGGAGCTTCACTCATCCCCTCACTTAGTATTGGACGACGCCCACTTGGTGCTGACCATACATTTATTACATTCACACTATCATCTCCTATTCCATTAGACCCTCCCTCACCCACTAAGACACACACGACAATACACTTCACACACGAGCTCTCACACGTTTATGCACACCATTTACACACCCGCCTACTCTCCCTCGATCCACTCTCACCCTTGGATACACTTACATCACAGTTCACCACCATCCTACACGACTCAGCTCTTTGCAGTTTCCCACACCGCACACATATACACCCTGCACGCACAGGTTCCATGCCTCAAAACAGCCGGTATGATACAGATTGCCGCGAGCTACGGAAGCACCTACGCATCTTAGAGCATAGAGGGGATATTACACACACACAGGCATATCGTCGCATGCAGAGCCTTACTCGCCGCAAACGGCGAGGTTGGGAGGAGAGACAGTACTGGGATATTTATCATTTACTCATGAGTCGAGATAGTGCAGTGGCATGGCGACATTTGAGAGAGGAGACAGCAGACACCCATCCGAGACCCGAGCACTTGGCATAGCTATGCCCAGAGCCTATACGAGATCCCAGACCAGCCCCCCATTCCCAAACCACAGAGCTCACGTCCTACTACATCTGACTTCTTTACACCCACTATGGTGGGACGCGCTATTGCCCGTCTACAGCATGGCAGGGCCCATGACCTTTTCGGTTTACAGGCTGAGCACCTCATCTACGGAGGCACGACCCTTGCACCGCTCATTGCCCACCTCTTCAACCGTGCACTGGTTGAAGGGTTCCCTGACTCATGGACTGAGCACACCATAGTGCCCATTCATAAGTCAGGAGATACTATGGATCCAGCTACATACCGGACGATCATGATTGGCCCTATATTGGCCAAGTTATATGGGGCGGTACTGGAGACAGAGTTGAGTACTCTCGCTGAGAGGAAGGGTATCAGGGCTCCAGGACAGGCCGGCTTCAGACGAGATTACTCTACCATTGACCACATCTTCACTCTGAGATGCCTGATCGACCAGGCAAGGGTGAGGAAGAGGAGATTATATTGCTGCTTTGTGGACTTCCGCAAAGCATTTTGACACCGTTCCCAGGGGACGACTCTTCAGACGACTACTTGATATCGGAGCTCCAGAGGAGATGATATGGGGGATCTATGCCTTATACGAGAGAGTATCTGGCAGAGTCAGATGTCCGGGGGGCTTATCTCATCCACTTGCTAGCACTATCGGGGTGAAGCAAGGATGCCCTCTTTCACCCACCCTCTTTGGTCTCTCCATTGATGAGATAGTGGACTACATACAGAAGCAGGGGGGTGATGGCATTGAGGTACGCGGGTCCACTATCCATATTCTTTTATACGCTGATGATATTGTACTGGTTTCAGAGTCAGCAGAAGGCCTACAGCATCATCTACATGGCCTAGATGACTTTTGCACACACAGAGGGTTATCTGTGAACCTTGGTAAAACCAAGGTCATGATCTTTCACACATCAGCACAGGTACGCAGACATAGTTTGTTCACAGAAGGGGGTGGACCGATTGAGGTGGTCGGATCATATGTTTACTTGGGAGTGACATTTACAGCAGCATCAGGGGTCTTCTCTGTGTCTCAGGCTGCACGTGACCGCATCACACGTGGTTATGCAGCACTTGCCTTGATGGAGAGACAGTGCCACCAGGCATATTTTCAGGAGCCCCGCACAAAGGGGTGGCTCTTCGACACTTTGGTTACACCAGCGCTCATGTATGGGGCAGCCATATGGGGACCAGGATTAGCCACATCAGTATGGACAGCATTAGAGAGGCCACAGATCCTCATGATTTCTAGACTTATCCGCAGCAAGCCTTCAATACCACATGATATCATTAGAGCAGAGCTCACTGCACCACCGATGCTAGTTGAGGCACTATTCCAGACAGTATGCCTATTACACAGACTCCGCAGCATGGATACAGAGCCCATTGCTTATCGGGCTTTCCAGGCATCACGGGACATGGCATTAGCAGGCGACACCTCCTCATGGTATGCACAGACACGAGACTGGCTGGCCCACCATGGCTTTGACATAGACAGGCTACCACCACTACAGTACGACTCACATGCACCCACCTACTCGCTCTCTCATCAGGAGAGGAATAGGATCATTCGTCAGGAGATATGGCATACATACATACAGAGGACATGGGTGAGCCCTAGGGGTACATTGCCACCGAAAATGCTCTATTACCGTGAGCATTTTCTACATATATCGGACGAGGGCTTCATCGAGATTCCGAGATACATGCAGACATATCTACCCCACCACCTTCGAGTCTTCATTGGGCAGCTCCGGGTCTCATCGCACCAGCTTGAGATTGAGAGGGGTCGATCCAGGGGAGTCCCCCGTGAGGAGAGGTGGTGCCCAGTATGCGAGACAGAGGTAGAGAGTGAGGAGCATTTTGTTATCAGATGCCCAGCATACTTAGACCTACGAGCACAGTTCCAGATAGAGGAGTCACTCCCGTTATGCATGACTATGGGAGACCAGCGACGCTTGGGACGCTTCCTCGCGGCAGCATACGAGAGGCGAGATCGGTCACTCCAGCCCACACATCAGCGACGAGTGAGTACGCAGCAGACCATTACCTAGTTTTTTCAGCGAGCTGAGCTACATCAGAGAGGTCCATCTATAGGGCTCACGCTCCACCAGGCAGCAGCACAGAGAGCACGGCGCCGACCACGCATGGGCAGATATCATCGACCACGACTATATCAGGAGGATATCTCACGCATCAGGATAGCCTATGACCACATGATGGAGCATAGACGCACCACCACCCCATGGGTTGTCTTCCTTCAAGAGGCACTCAGACCACCCCCGATGTACCACATACTACACCCACCCCCACCAATCACCAGTAGCTAGGGTGTTTTACGCACACTTTTACTCACATGTCCCCCATGTATTAGGTGGCCACTATCTGCGGAGTCAGAGCCACATCTTCCCATCCTTTTCCAACCTTATATATCTTTGTGTCGCGATATACCTTTTATTTCATTTTATGCTCTACACATGGTTACTACACTTGTACATGGTCTTTTGTCTCATAGGCCAAGTTTGGCCTCCAGAAGACGTTAATATGACTTTCTTTCTTCTTTCTTTCTTCTCTCTCTCTCTCTTTTTATGTGTGTGTCTATATATATATATATATATATATATATATATATATATATATATATATATATATATATATATATATATATATATATATATATATATATATATATATGTATGTGTGTGTGTGCGCGTGTGTATGTATGTATGTATATATGTATGTACGTATGTATGTATGTATGCATGCATGTATGTA
>CM035434.1:29426422-29483922 GCA_020310875.1 Ceratopteris richardii | reverse complement strand
ATTGCTCACAAGACAACAGGTGAATTTGACCTTTTGTGGTGAAATTTTGAAGCTCTTAGTGTGCAAACATGGCCTCTACCTCCTCTGATGTCAAAAGCTTGTTTGAGATCAAGAGATTTGAAGGTAATGGTTTCGATTTGTGGAAAGAGAGATTGTGAAGGGGCTCTTGAGGAAGTCAAGCCTGAAGATATGACATATGCAACATGGATGAACCTAAACGAGAAGGCCATCACTTACATCAAAGATGGCTGTATCAGATGAAATCTTAGTGGATTTGAAAGGCCTTACGACTGCTTTTGAGGTATGGGAGAAGCTGAAAGCCACTTATGAAAATACCACGCCTGTAAATCAAGTGCATCTTATGCGTAAGCTAGTGTGTATGCAACTTGATGAGTCAAAAAGTGAAGCTGAGCACTTATCTTTGTTTACAGGTACTCTTTCACAATTGCAGGACTCTGGATTACCTCCATTTGATGATAAGCTTAAGGCCATCTTTTTGTTGATGACCTTACCTGATTCATGGGAAACATTGGTTGTTTCACTTTCTAATAGCCCCAATCTTACCTTTGATGGTGTAAGGGGTTCTATTTTGAATGAGGAAATCAGGAGGAAAGCTAGTGGAGAGGGTAGTGGTTCAGCCAATGTGGCTAGAGAAAGAACAGAAAAGAAAAGTGGAAATGTACAGAGGAACAGGAGCAAAAGCAAAGGCAAAGCTGAAGTGACTTGTTATCAATGTGGTAGGAAAGGTCACAAGAAGCCTGATTGCAGATTTTATAAAGCTGAACTAGAAAGAAAGAAGAACACAGGTGACAGGAAGAAAAAGGACACCAAGAATGAAGCACATGATTCCTCAAAGGACAAAGACAAAGAGAAGACCAATGTGGCCTCTAGTGTCATCATTGAGGAGCTATCAGATGCAGAAGATATACTTTGTGCTACTATGGCAGCAGAGCATGCCGAAGTTATTGATGCTTCTATTAATATTCATGCACAAGATATGCAGATCACAAAGAGGGATTTGATTGATGCCTTGCTTACTGTGAATGATGCTTTGTCACAAACATGGATTGTAGATTCAGGTGCATCGTTTCATGTAACTCCTATTAAGGAGTGTTTCACTACCTTTCATGCAGGCAGCCATGGACATGTATATCTTGGAAATAACCATGCTTGTTCAATTGAAGGTATTGGCACAGTGCATCTCACAGTGGATGGTACCAATGAGCTGGTTTTGCATGATGTAAGGTATGTACCTAGCATCAAGAAAAGCATATTTTGTCTGTTGGGCAAATGGATATGCATGGATATAGTACCCTCTTTGAGAAGGGGTCATGGAAGCTTATCAAAGGCTCTAGGCTGATTATTAAAGGTACAAAGAAAGGGACTCTTTATTGCTTGCATGGTAAAGCCTTGCTGGGCAAGTTTATTGCTTTGGCTGAAATCCATTCACATATGGAATTATGGCATAAAAGGCTTGGTCACATGAGCCAAAAAGGCCTTGATAAACTATGTAATTTGGACAAGTTTGATGCTAAAGGCTCAAAACTTGATTTTTGTAATGAATGCCAATATGGTAAGCAAGTAAAGAATTCGTACTACTCTGGTGTCTCTCGTAAGTCTAATGTGCTTGATCTTGTTCATTCCGATGTTTGTAGCATGCCCACAAAATCTATGGGAGGTGCTCTTTACTTTGTTTCTTTTGTTGATGATTACTCTAGGAAGCTTTGGGTATATTTGTTAAAATCTAAAGATGAAGCCTTTGCTGCATTTAAGAAATTTCATGCATTTGTGACCACTCAAACAGGTAGAAAGCTGAAATGCTTACGTACAGATAATGGGGGTAAGTTTACAAGTGCTGAATTCAATAGATTTTGTGAAAATCTTGGTATTAAGAGGGAGCTAAGAGTCCCATACAGCCCCTCTTCCAACGGTGTGGCTGAAAGGTACAATAGGACTTTATGTGAGAGGGTGAGATGCATGCTGTCCACATCTAATCTCCCTCATGGATTTTGGGGAGAGGCTTTGAAAACTGCAGTTCATGTTTGCAATCGATCCCCTCATATGTCCTTAAAAGGTGGCATTCCAGAAGAGGTTTGGTTTGGCAAACCAGCTTCATATGACCACCTACGCATCTTTGGTTGTGATGCTTTTGTGCATATAAGGCCTGAGTTGAGAAGCAAGTTAGATGCAAAGTCCATGAAAGGAATCTTCATGGGTTATGGAGATGAAGGTGAAATGGGCTACAGGATTTGGCTACCTCAACTCAAGAAGGTAATACGCAGCCGAGATGTTGTATTTAATGAGGCAAGGCTGCTCAAAAACAATTGTGCCTCTAAAGATGACCATAAAAGAGTCAAATTTCAGCATGTACAGCCACCAATTAAATCTGATATGAACCCTCGGGATGCACCACATATGGCTGGAAATGACAATGAGCCCGTGGTTATTGAGCCAGATGATGCTGGACAGCAAAATGATGATCCTGAAGGGCATATGCAGCCACCTATTCATTCTGAAAACAGGGCTGGAAATGATGTACAGCAGCCCGTTAACAATGAAGAAGTTAATGTACCTCCTGATGTAGATCCATTGCCTGGTAATGTGGATCATTGGGTAGGAAGATCTATACGTCCTAGGAGGCCAGTGAATAGATATGATCCCTCTATACATTATATTATGTTATCAGATGAGGGTGAGCCTCTTACTTATAAAGAGGCAAAGCTATGTGAGCACAAGAAGAAGTGGGAGTTAGCCATGCAGGAAGAGATAAAGGCCTTGCATGCAAATGATACTTGGGATTTGGTTGAGTTACCCAAAGGAAGGAAAGCCATTCCCAACAAGTGGGTGTACAAAATCAAAACTGTTGATGGCAAACCCAAGTATAAGGCAAGGCTGGTTGCTAAGGGATATGCCCAAAAAGAAGGCATTGATTTCCAAGAAGTGTTCTCTCCAGTGGTGAAGATGACCACTTTACCTGTGTTGTTTGCTCTCACAGCTGCCTTGGATTTGGAATTATTCCAAATGGATGTTAAAACAGCCTTTTTGCATGGTGATTTAGATGAAGAGCTGTACATGAAACAGCCAGAAGGATATGCCATTCCTGGAAAAGAGCATCTGGTATGCAAACTGAAAAGGAGCTTATATGGGCTGAAACAGGCCCCCAGACAATGGTATAAGAAGTTTGATGCATTTATGCTCAAACATGGGTTTAAAAGAAGCCATGCAGATCACTGTTTGTACACCAAAAAGGATGAAGATGGCAACCCAATTATTCTTGTACTGTATGTAGATGATATGCTGCTGGCTGGGAAGAAAAAGAGCACTCTGAATGCTCTAAAACAGCAGCTGAACTCTGCATTCTCAATGAAAGACCTTGGGGAAGCTGAGCATATTCTTGGTATGCGTATAAAAAGGGATAGACAGCAGCATACTTTGTAGGTATCCCAAGAAAAGTACATTGAAAAAGTGCTGGACAGATTTAATGTGGCTGATGCTAAGCCTCTTGGAGTGCCATTGCAGCCACATGTTAAGCTTTCCAAGGATGACTGTCCCAAAAATGATGATGCAGCCAATTACATGAAGAGTGTTCCATATGCATCAGCTTGTGGTTCACTTATGTATGCTATGGTTGCCACTCGGCCAGACATTGCTCATGCCGTGGGAGTTGTTAGCAAGTTCATGGCTAATCCTGGTAGAGCTCATTGGGAGGCAGTCAAATCTATCTTGAGATATTTGAAAGGGACCAAAAGTAAATGCTTATGTTATGGAAAGGATCCATTGGAGTTAAAAGGATTTTGTGATTCAGACATGGCAGGTGATGTGGACACACGCAAGTCCACAAGTGGCTATGTATACATCCTTACGGGTGAAGCTATTTCATGGTGCTCTAGACTTCAGAGGATAGTTGCACTATCTACTACAGAGGCTGAATATATTTCAGCCACAGAGGCTTCCAAAGAAGCCATTTGGTTAGCCCGCCTGTGCAGTGAGTTTGGGATGCCTGAAAAGGCACCTGTCCTTGGATGTGATAGCCAAAGTGCCATATGTTTGGCAAAGAATGCCATGTTTCATGCTCGCACAAAGCATATTGATGTGAGATACCACTTCATCAGAGAGGTGTTAGAGGATGGCCTGATCACTTTGATCAAGGTCAATACTTCACAGAATCCTGCAGATGCTCTCACGAAGTGTCTACCCAAGGCACAACATCAGCTATGTATACAAATGGTGGGAGTTACTTAGCTTAAAGGAGCCTCCTTGGTCCTTTAAGTGGGAGGTTGTTAAGGATAAAGCCCCCAAGGACTCTCCTTTTGTATATTTTGACCCTTCCATGTGAAAGCTCTCTTTGAGAGCTTTCCGGACATATTTTTGTTATATTTTTTGGACCCCAAAGTGGGGAGTTATAGGCATTTACATTATTTTTATGACTTTTGGTCATTGGCCATGTGTGAACATGCCCAAATGACCTAAAAGTCACTTATCAATAAGACTTGGTCCCAAATCTCTCATAACTTGATTGGGACTTCTTCAACTTCAGCTTCTCCATCTTGTTCTCCAAATTTCTGCGCAGGTTTCTCTCTCTACTTTCTCTCTCCTCACGCAGCAGCCCACTCCCTTCGCGTTTGGAGCAACCGAGCACACCACGACGTAGCTCTCCGCGGCCTCTTTCATGTATGTATGTATGTATGTATGTATGTATGTATGTATGTATGTATGTATGTATGTATGTATGTATGTATGTATGTATGTATGTATGTATGTATGTATGTATGTATGTATATATATATATATATATATATATATATATATATATATATATATATATATATGTCTCAGGGAGCACGTGACCGCATCACAAGTGGGTATGCAGCACTAGCCTTGATGGAGAGACAGTGCCACTTGGCATATTTTCAGGAGCCCCGCACAAAGGGATGGCTCTTCGACACTTTGGTTACACCAACGCTCATGTATGGGGCAACCATATGGGGACCACGACTAGCCACATCAGTATGGACAGCATTAGAGAGGCCACAAATCCTCACGATTTCCAGACTTATCCGCAATAAGCCTTCAGTACCACATGATATCATTAGAGCAGAGCTCGCTGCACCACAGATGCTAATTGAGGCACTATTCCAGACAGTATGCCTATTACACAGACTCCGGAGCATGGCTATAGAGCGCATTGCTTATCAGGCTTTCCAGGCATCACGGGACATGGCATTAGCAGGCGACACCTCCTCATGGTATGCACAGACACGAGACTTGTCCACCACGGCTTTGACATAGACAAGCTACCACCACTACAGTACGACTCACATGCACCCACCTACTCGCTCTCTCATCAAGAGACGAATAGGATCATTCGTCGGGAGATATGGCATACATACATACAGAGGACATGGGTGAGCCCTAGGGGTACATTGCCACCAAAAATGCTCTATTACCGTGAGCATTTTCTACATATATCGGACGAGGGCTTCATCGAGATTTCGAGATACATGAAGACATATCTACCCCACCACTTTCGAGTCGTCATTGGGAAGCTCCGGGTTTCCTCACATCACCTCGAGATTGAGAGGGGTCGGTCCAGGGAAGTCCCCCGTGAGGAGAGGTGGTGCCCAGTATGCGAGAGAGAGGTAGAGAGTGAGGAGCATTTTGTTATTAGATGCCCATCATACTAAGACCTACGATCACAGTTCCAGATAGAGGAGTCACTCCCGTTGTGCATGACTATGGGAGACCATTGACGCTTGGGACTCTTCCTCGCAGAAGCATCGAGAGGGGAAAGGGGTCACTCCAACCCACACATCAGCCACGGGTGAGTACCCAGCAGACCATTACCCGGTCTTTTCAGCGAGCTGAGCTACATCAGAGAGGTCCATCTATAGGGCTCACGCTCCACCAGGCAGCAGCACAGAGGGCATGGCGCGGACCACGCATGGGATATCATTGACCACGACTATATCAGGAGGATATCTCACGCATCAGGAAAGCCTATGACCACATGATGGAGCATAGGCATACCACCAACCCCTGGGTTGTCTTCCTTCACGAGGCACTCAGACCACCCCCGATGTACCACATACTACACCCACCACCCATTCACCACTAGCTAGGGTGTTTTACTCACACTTTTACTCACATTATGGGTCCCCCATGTATTAGGTGGCCACTATCTGCAGAGCCAGAGCCACATCTCCCCACCCTTTTCCAGCCTTATATAGCTATGTGTAGCGATATACTTTTTATTTCATTTCATCCTCTACATAGGGTTACTACACTTGTACATGGCTTTTGTCTCATAGGCCAAGTTTGGCCTCCAGAAGACGTTAATATGACTTTCTTTCTTTCTTTCTTTCTCTCTCTCTATCTATCTATATGTGTGTGTGTATATATATATATATATATATATATATATATATATATATATATATATATATATATATATATATATATATATATATATATATATATATATATATATATATATATATATATATACACACACACACACACACACACACGCACGCACGTACACATACACATACACATACACATACACATACACATACACATATACATATATACATATACTCTTATACATATACATATACATATACATACATACATACATACATACATACATACATACATGCATGCATGCATGCATGTGCGTGCGTGCGTACGTATAATGTATGTGTGTGTGTGTATGTATGTATGTATGTATCTATATATATATATATATATATATATATATATATATATATATATATATATATATATATATATATATATATATATATATATATATATATATATATATATATACATATATACATAGTACATACATACATACATAGAGATACAAACATATTCTCTCTCTCTCTCTCTCTCTCTCTCTCTCTCGCCCCCTCCCCCCCCCCCCCCATCCTGACACTCCACTATCCCTACTCACCTCACAGATAGGATCAGTTCTTCTAACATCAGCCATCAGCTCCTTCCCACACACCATCCATTCTGGTCACACTTTTCCTCCTCGGAGGATGCCGCAACATCACTGGTATGATGAGGAATGCAGAGATCTTTACCACCTACTATGAGCTCAGGGAGCATTGGGAGAGATAACAGAGAGAGAGAGGGGCAAGGGGACGGATGAAGACTCCCACACGTCGGAAGAGGCGAGCCTTTGAGGAGGCACAGGAGCTTGAGCTATACCATCTCTTTATGAGTATGGAGAGTGGTGCAGCATGGCGTACCCTAAGAGAGCCATGGCCGACCACACCTATTGGGGACCTACACATGGCATGATTATGCTGAGAGATTATATGAGGTACCTGGGCAGCCTCCCATTACCCAGCTACTTGAGCCTCTCCCTACTAGTTCTTCTCTCTTCACAGTAAAGATGGTTGAGAGGGCCATAGGACGACTAGGACATGGATGTTCGACAAACCACACGTGATTGCAGAGCGAGCATCTTATATATGCAGCCTTCACTATAGCCGCGTTGATTGCATGTGTTCAATCGGGCTATAGGGGAGGGCTTCCCAGAGGGCTGGACTAGGCACACTATTGTGCCTATTCACAAATCTGGCGACACCCTGGACCTAGGGAACTACAGGACCATCATGATTGGCACACCATGGCCAAACTATACGGTGCCGTACTTGAGGCGGAGCTCAGCTTATATGCAGAGACTGAGGGGCTTCGAGCACGAGGCCAGGCATGTTTTCGACGAGCTTTCTATACCATTGATCACATCTTCATTTTGTGTTGCCTCATTGATGGGGCAAGGGTGCAGAAGAAGAGACTATATTGCTGCTTTGTGGACTTCGGCAAAGCTTTTGATACAGTGCCACGAGAGAGGCTCTTCCCACGCCTCCAGAGCTTGGGAGTACCATCAGGGATGATTTGGGCCATCTATGCACTCTATGAGAAGGTGACTGGGAGGGTACAGTGTCAAGGAGGTATGTCTTAGGTCATTGCTAGCACCATCGATGTTAAGCAAGGTTGTCCACTCTCCCCCACTCTATTCGGTCGCTACATCGACGAGATTGAG
This sequence comes from Ceratopteris richardii, assembly GCA_020310875.1. Classification (NCBI taxonomy): domain Eukaryota; kingdom Viridiplantae; phylum Streptophyta; class Polypodiopsida; order Polypodiales; family Pteridaceae; genus Ceratopteris; species Ceratopteris richardii. The sequence goes on along the minus strand of CM035434.1, from coordinate 29,475,863 downwards.
GACTACATTCTTCGAGCCGGAGGAGAGGGTGTAGACCTCGCAGGTACACGTGTCCACATTTTATTATATGTTGATGACATTGTATTGATTTCAGAGTCACCCGAGGGATTACAACGCCACCTGGATGCCCTGGATGAGTTTTGTACATAGAGGGGCTTGACATCAAACCTTGGCAAGACCAAGGTCATGATCTTCCACACCTTTGGAGCAGGATTCAGAGCTAGCGGTGGACAGATTGAGGTGGTCACTTCCTATGTCTACCTCGGAGTCACATTCACTAGCTTGCCTGGCCCCTTCAGCATGAGACATGAACATAGTGAGACCGAGAGATTTAAATCGTAAGATTTAAATCGAGATTTAATCGTTTAAATCGTTTAATTCGTCTAGACCCAAAATAAAAATCGAGGTTTTCATCCACTCAAAGAGATTTTTATTTTTTTCACAAAAAGTACACACATACACACGCACACACACACACATATATATATATATATATATATATATATATATATATATATATATATATATATATATATATATATATATATATATATATATATATATATATATATATATATATATATATATATATATATATATATATATATATATATATATATATGCGTGTGTGTGTATATAGTGTGTGTGTGTATACATATTTGATATATATATATATATATATATATATATATATATATATATATATATATATATATATATATATATATATATATATATATATATATATATATATATGCGTGTGTGTGTATATAGTGTGTGTGTATACATATTTGCATGAATCATATTAGACTAAAAGCAATATATCAAATCAAAATACATCCACTCTCTCTCTTTGTATTGTGTAGAGAAAGAAGGCCACAACAATGATTGGCTATAGGCTTGAACCTCCTTAGACCCTCATGTGATCAGCTCTCAAGTTTCAGCCCAAAGTCTTGAGCCCCATCCAGCTATGACAACTCAATGAACATAAAAGTCATAAAACAAAAATCACAAAGGCAAAAACTTAAAAACAATTGGTTCGACCAAAATCACTTTTAAAAATTGGAGGGAAAAAAAAATAAAAATCGTTCCTTGATGGATTTAAATCGTAGGGAGAGATTTAAATCACGAGAGGTTCAAAAGGTTTTTATTTTGGAGCAAAAAATCGCGATTTAAGTCTACTATGGATACGCAGCCACCGATAGACTCACACGAGGATATGCAGCTTTAGCCATGTTAGAGTGGAGATGTCACCAGGCACACTTCTAGGAGCCCCCACGAAGGGGTGGCTATTTGACACACTAGTCACACCAGCAATGATGTATGCTACGACAAGTTGGGCCACAGGCCTCACAATCACCCAATGGAGTGCGATCGAGAGGCCACAGGACCCAAGTACGTATGATATCGCGATTATTTGGCGGGAAACACTCGGTGCCACATGACATCATCAGGGTTGAGCTAGCTGCACCACCCATGGTAGTAGATGCACTATTCCATACTATCTTCTTTAGTTAGAGGATGAGGGAGCTCCCTAGAGTAAGACTCACACACAGAGCTTTTGAGGCATCTATACAGATATCAGAGTCAGGATATGAGAGAGCTTGGTACACTCAGGTTAAAGTTTGGTTTGATAGTCATGGACTTGATATGGACAGATTGCCGCCTTTTCAATACGACCCACACTCACTTCACATCCACCTCTCCTGTCGTGAGGGGAATGTTGTGCTCAGACACAATCTCAGGAAGCTCTACATTAGTCAGACATGGCACACACCACACATGGGATCGAGACTATCGCACTATGGAGACAAGTTCTTAGACATACTAGCGGACGGTTTCATCCAGCGACCACGCTACATGGATACTTACATGCCTCATAGCTCGAGGGTAGCGATTGGCCAGTTGAGAGTCTCATCACACCGACTAGAGATTGAGACGGGCAGAGCCACAGACATTCCTAGAGAGCAACAGATATGCAGGGTATGCAGAGCAGAGATGGAGGATGAGGAGCACTTTGTATGCAGATGTAGTGCATATGATGACATCAGAGGGCCGAGGCAGATACGAGACCGTGTTTACAGGGCAGCCCACCCTCCGAGAGATCATGGACTCTAGAGACCAGCGACAGCTTGGGCGATTCTTACTAGAGAGATAGAGTCACAGAGATTTCCCACTCCAGCCTATTGTAGCAGCCGAGGGAGACAGAGTCAGCTCACCGACTTCTTTATTCCTCGACGTGAAGCAAACCTCCCCCCCCCTTTAAAGCTCACACATCAAGAGGGGTGACTCTTCAGCAGGCTCAGACTTCTCGACTAGGAGAAGACCTCGTGCTATAGAATATCGAGCCTCAAGACTTCATCGACACCAGATTGCAAAGATCGTGCCCATCGCACCATGGAGGAGAGACGATCCCAGATGATGGTTGATCCCGCTACAGCCATCACGAGATCCAGGCTCGTGCCCATCATGCCATGGAGGAGAGACGATCCCAGATGATGGTCGATCTCGCTACAGCCATCAAGGTGGCCTTGACTCCACGTCCACCTATGTATCACATCTTACACCCGCCCACTAGCACAGGATGGAGCTAGTTAGTCGTTTCAGATGCATTCCCATGCTTGTGTACTACCCCTTTTGCATATAGGATATCATAGATATCGCACTCCATACACCCCTCCACTTTCATGGGTATCTCCACATGCATACCACGGAGATCTATATGAGCTGTACCAGTTTTTCCAGCACTTTTATCTTTTCCGATTGACAGAAGATACACCCATGTACATCGATTTGTCTCATAGGCCGAGTTGGGCCTCCTAATAGACGTAAAAACTCTCTCTCTCTCTCTCTCTCTCTCTCTCTCTCTCTCTCTCTCTCTCTCTCTCTCTCTCTCCCCCTCTCTCCTTTTACCAACCCTTGATAGCTTTGTGTTTATTTCATTTCATTTTCTACACATGGTTACTACACTTGTACATGGTTTTTGTCTCATAGGCCAAGTTTGGCCTCCAAAAGACGTTAATATGACTCTCTCTCTCTCTCTCTCTCTCTCTCTCTCTCTCTCTCTCTCTCTCTCTCTCTCTCTCTCTCTCTCTCTCTATATATAGGACCATCATGATTGGCCACACCATGGCCAAACTATACGGTGCCATACTTGAGGCAGAGCTCAGTTCATATGCAGAGACTGAGGGGCTACGAGCACGAGGCCAAGCAGGTTTTCGACGAGCTTTCTCTACTATTGATCACATCTTCATTCTGCGCTGCCTCATTGATGGGGCAAGGGTGCGGAAGAAGAGGCTATATTGCTGCTTTGTGGACTTCCGCAAAGCTTTTGATACAGTGCCGCGAGAGAGGCTCTTCCAACGCCTCCAGAGCTTGGGAGTACCATCAGGGATGATTTGGGCCATCTATGCACTCTATGAGCAGGTGACTGGGAGGGTACGGTGTCCAGGAGGTATGTCTGAGGCCATTGCTAGCACCATCGGTGTTAAGCAAGGCTGCCCACTCTCTCCCACTCTATTTGGTCTCTACATTGACGAGATTGAGGACTACATTCTCCGAGCTGGAGGAGAGGGTGCAGACCTCGCAGGTACACATGTCCACATTTTATTATATGCCGATGACATTGTCTTGATTTCAGAGTCACCCGAGGGATTACAGCGCCACCTTGAGGCCCTGGATGAGTTTTGTACACAGAGGGGCTTGACAGTAAACCTTGGCAAGACCAAGGTCATGATCTTCCACACCTCCCCCATGGTGAGGAATGGAGCAGGATTCAGAGCTGGTGGTGGACAGATTGAGGTGGTCACTTCCTATGTCTATCTCGGAGTCACATTCACGAGCTTGCCTGGCCCCTTCAGCATGAGACAGGCAGCCACCGATAGACTCACACGCGGATATGCAGCTTTAGCCATGTTAGAGCGGAGATGTCACCAAGCACACTTCCAAGAGCCCCGCACGAAGGGCTGGCTATTTGACACACTGGTCAGACCAGCTATGATGTATGCTGCGACGGTTTGGGCCCCAGGTCTCACAGTCACCCAGTGGAGTGCGATCGAGAGGCCACAGGTACGTATGATCTCGCGATTATTTCGTGGGAAACAGTCGGTGCCACATGACATCATCAGGGCAGAGCTAGCTGCACCACCCATGGCAGTAGAGGCACTATTCCAGACTATCTGCTTTATTCAGAGGATTAGGGACCTCCCTACAGATAGACTCACACACAGAGCTCTTGAGGCATCTATACAGATATCAGAGTTAGGATATGAGAGAGCTTGGTACACTCAGGTTAGAGTCTGGTTTGATAGTCATGGACTTGATATGGACAGATTGCCGCCTTTTCAGTATGACCCAGACTCACCTCACATCCACCTCTCTCGTCGTGAGAGGAATGTTGTGCTCAGACAGGATCTCTGGCAGCTCTACATTAGTCAGACATGGCACACACCACACATGGGATCGAGACTATCGCACTATCGAGACCAGTTCATAGACATACTAACTGACGGTTTCATCCAGCGACCACGCTACATGGATACTCACATGCCTCATAGCTTGAGGGTAGCGATTGGCCAGCTGAGAGTCTCATCACACCGACTCGAGATTGAGACGGGCAGAGCCGCAGACATTCCCAGAGAGGAGCGGATATGCAGAGTATGCAGAGTAGAGATGGAGGATGAGGAGCACTTTGTATGCAGATGTAGCGCATATGATGGCATCAGAGGCAGATACGAGACTCTGTTTGCAGGGCAGCCCACCCTCCGAGAGATCATGGACTCTAGAGACCAGCGACAGCTCGGGCGATTCTTACTAGAGATACAGAGTCACAGAGATTTCCTACTCCAGCCTACTGTAGCACTCCATACAGGAGGGAGACAGAGTCAGCTCACTGACTTCTTTATTCCACGACGTGCTGCAGCCCTCCCCCCCTCAGCCCACATACCGAGCGGGGTGACTCTTCAGCAGGCTCAGATATCTCGAGCTAGGAGACGACCCCGTGATATAGGATATCGGGCCCCGAGACTTCACCGACACCAGATTGCGGAGATCCAGGATTGTGACCATCGCGCCATGGAGGAGAGACGATCCCAGATGATGGCCGATCCCGTTGCAGCCATCAGGGTGGCCCTGACTCCACCTCCACCTATGTATCACATATTACATCCCACCCACTAGCACAGGATGGAGCTAGTTAGTCGTTTTAGATGCATTCTCATGGTTGTTGTACTACCCTTTTGCATATAGACTATCATAGATATCGCACTCCATACACCCCCCACCACTTTCATGGGTATCCCCACATGCACACTACGGAGATCTATATCAGCTTAACCAGTTTCTTTTCAGCACTTTTATCTTTTCTGATTGACAGAAGATACACCCATGTACATCGATTTGTCTCATAGGCCGAGTTCGGCCTCCTAATAGACGTAAAAACACTTTCTTTCTTTCTTTCTTTTCTCTCTCTCTCTCTCTCTCTCTCTCTCTCTCTCTCTCTCTCTCTCTCTCTCTCTCTCTCTCTCTCTCTCTCTCTCTCTCTCTCTCTCTCTCTCTCTCAGAGCAGCAACAGCAGCATACGAGAGGCGAGAGCGGTCACTACAACCCACACATCATACACGGATGAGTACCCAGCAGACCATTACTCAGTTCTTTCAGCAAGCTGAGCTACATCAGAGAGGTCCATCTATAGGGCTCATGCTCCACAGGGCAGCAGCACAGAGAGCACGACGCCGACCACGCATGGTTGGATATCGTCAACCACGACTATATTAGGAGGATATCTCACGTATCAGGACAGCCTACGACCACACGATGGAGTAGAGGCGCACCACCACCCCCTGGGTTGTCTTCCTTCAGGAGGCACTCAGAGTCTCAGACCACGACCGATGTACCACATACTACACCCACCTCCACCCATCACCAGTAGCTAGGGTATTTTACTCACTCACATTATGGACCCCCCATGTATTAGGTGGCCATTATCTGCAGAGTCAGAGCCACGTCTCCCCATCCTTTTCCAGCCCTATATAGCTTTGTGTAGCGAGTACTTTTTATTTCATTTCATTTTTTATACAGGGTTACTACACTTGTACATGGTTTTGTCTCATAGGCCAAGTTTGGCCTCCAGAAGACGTTAATATGACTCTCTCTCTCTCTCTCTCTCTCTCTCTCTCTCTCTCTCTCTCTCTCTCTCTCTCTCTCTCTCTCTCTCTCTCTCTCTCTCTCTCTCTCTCTCTCTCTCTCTCTCTCTCTCACACGTGGATACGCAACGCTAGCTTTGATGGAGAGACAGTGTCACCAGGCATATTTTCAGGAGCCCCGCACAAAGGGATGGCTCTTCGACACTTTAGTTACCCCAGCACTCATGTATGGTGCAGCTATATGGGGACCGGGATTAGCTACATCATCATGGACAGCACTAGAGAGACCGCAGATTCTCATGATTACTAGACTCATCTGAAGCAAATCTTCGGTACCCCATGATATCATTAGGGTAGAGCTTGCTGCACCACCGATGCTAGTAGAGGCACTCTTCCAAACAGTATGCCTATTACACAGGATCCAGAGCATGGACACAGAGCGCATCACTTACAGAGCTTTCCAAGCATCACGCGACATGGCACTAGCCGGAGACACCTCATCATGGTATGCACAGACACGGGATTGGCTTGCCCTCCATGGTTTTGACATAGACAGACTACCACCAATACAGTATGACTCCCAGGCTCCCACCTATTCACTCTCTCACCAAGAGAGAAATAGGATCATCCAGGAGATATGGCATACATACATACAGAGGACATGGATGAGCCCGGGGAGGACATTGACACCGAAAATGCTTCACTACCGTGAGCATTTTCTACGGATTTCAGACCAGGGCTTCATTGAGACTCCACGCTACATGCAGACATACCTACCACACCACCTTCGAGTCATCATTGGGAAGCTTCGAGTTTCATCACATCAGCTCGAGATCGAGAGGGGTCGGGCTAGAGGAGTCCCTCGAGAGGAGAGGTGGTGCCCAGTATGCCATACAGAGATAGAGAGTGAGGAGCACCTCGTTATCAGATGCCCGGCATACTCGGACCTACGAGCACAGTTCCAGATAGAGGAGTCACTCCAGTTGTGCATGACCACTGCAGACCAACGGAGGATGGGGCGTTTCCTCATGGCTGCATATGAGAGACGAGATCAGATGCTAGAGCCTACACACCAGACATGGGTGAGTACCCAGCAGACTATTACTCAGTATTTTGAGCGCGTTGGTCCACATCGGACGGACCCGCCTCCCAGAGGCATAGGGCTCACACTCAAGCAGGCATCGGCACAGAGAGTGCGACGCCGACCACATCTGGTTGGGTGCCGACGACCACGACTACACCAGGAGGATATCTCACGCATCAGGATAGCCCACGACTACATGATGGAGCATAGGCGCACTACCACCACTTGGACAGGCTTCCTCCAAGAGGCACTCCTACCGCCACCGATGTACCATATACTCCACCCACCTCCACCCATCATCAGCACTTAGGGTATACATATTCACTCCCTCATGGCTCCCCTTTGTATCAGGTGGTCATTATCTGCTGAGCCAGAGCCACTCTCCCCCCAGGCACCATTATTTTATTCCCACTACCTCCTCATTACAGGTACCACCATCCTTTGCTGTTTTCTGCCTACACAGTTTTGTGTAGCGAGTATTTTTTTCCTTTCCATTGCTACACAGAGATTACCACAGTTGTATATGATTTTGTCTCATAGGCCAAGTTTGGCCTTTGGAAGACGTTAATATACCTTTCTTGTTGGAAGTCAATGTCCTCATTGGTCCAACAAACAGCTTCATAAAAAGCTTTCTCCATATCCTTCCAGGCAGGCGCAATCTCCGGATATAGATTCTCTTCTATATAACTTCAACAAGTCAAAGCGGATGTCGACTTGGTCTAGTCCAAGGCTTCTATAATCATTCTCCAAACTGCCCGAGTTCAAATCCCATACGCGACAGCGGCTGAGTTTTGTTTTATTGTGTGCTTTATTAAAAAACACACGGACGGCAGCGTTATATTCGGTAAGCTTTTCCAATTAGCGATCGCATAGTTTTTCCGTAGCTTTAAGCTTTCTTTTAGCTTTTCATGGATACTCAAATACTATATAATAAGGCCCTTGGCTCATTGTCTAACACACTCACTCAAAGATCTAGAGCTTGGAGATCTTCTTGAAGACAGAGTGTTCTCACACTCTTGAAGGAGGTGAAGTTTTGGTGAAGGAGAGGCTACTCTCATTGCAGCAGGAAGTCTTCTACGAGGTGGTGGTAACTATCTTTTGTGAGTTAACCTTGTGGTTGATTTACAATTTCGTTACACTATTTTGTTAGCTTCGTTGCTTCATTCTCTTCACACACACTTAGATTATTTCGACATAATCTAAATTTTGTATCATCATCTTCTTATTCTTCCATTAGTGAGTGCACCAGTTTATATGGTTGAGTAGTACTCCCATGTTGTAATTTGGACATCTATTATTTTTAGTGAAGTAAGCATCCAGCTTACGTTCCCTATCCTTGTCTCAAGATCTTTCTTCCTCTATCTCACTTATCATCTTGTCAATTAAGTTGTGTATGCTCAAAAGGTTTTAGTATTGGAACGATCCTGGGGCCCCAAATTCCAACACTTGGTATCAGAGCTTTACGGTTTTGGTATTAGAGCTACATAATTGACATACACACTTAAGATAAGATGAGTGAGATTAGAATTGAGATTGAAGACAAGTTGGATGGATCTTCTAATTATCCCATGTGGAGTTTCATGATGATGAACTTGTTAGTGACAAAGGATTTATGGAGTATCGTCAATGGATCCTTAACAAGACCAAGACGAGAAGGCGAAGAAGGGTCTACAGAAGCTTCAACAGGTACTGAAATTACAATTACAGAACCAACAGAAGAAGAGGTAACCACTTCGACATCCAGAGTCACTGCTAGGTCTTTACCTAGAGTTCCTCCTACTGAAGATCAGGCAAGATGGGATGCTAGAGATGCTTTAGCACTTTCATTCATAGCAATAAGTGTCAAAAAGCATATTCTACCACAGATCAGATCTTGTAGAAGTTCTAATCAAGCTTGGTTAAAGCTTGAGAATCTTTTTCAGAGCAGAAATCCTGCTAGGAAAGCTCACTTGAGGAGACAACTAGCAAATACAAGGATGAAAGCTGGTGAGTCAATACAAACCCACATTACAAGACTCGTTGACTTGAGAGATCAACTTCTAAATGTAGGAGTTGAGATATCAGATGAAGAAATGGTAAATACGCTGATTAATTCACTTCCTATTTCATATCGATCTTTCATACCCACTCTTACCCTTACCACAAGAGATAAGAGAGGTTACATTTGAAGAGTTAGAGTTCTTGTTGCTTCAAGATGAAGATCAGTTGAAGGGAATGGAAGAGAATGAAGAAGCGCTTTCATCTTCATCAAAGGGTAAGAAGAAGAAGGATAAGAAGAAGGAAAAACAATCCAAGAAGGAAAGTAGATCCCTCTCACCTTCTACTTCAGATTCTGTATCTACGACATCTAAAGAGAATTCTTCTAAGAAGAAGGTAAAAATATGTTCTTTTTGCAAGAAACGTGGACATATTCAGTCAGAATGTTATAGAAGGATTGCAGCAGAAAAGAAAAAGGCATCAGGTAATGTTGATAAAAAAGGGAAATCTCAAGGTGATTCTTATGCCTGTATCACCATTGAGGAAGTAGCTTTTGATCAAGCAGCTTTACAGGTTCTTTCAGCAAGTCCTTGGATATTCGACTCAGATGCTACTAAGCATATGACAGGTTGCAGAGATGTATTTTCGTCTCTTTCCTATTCTTCAGGTAGAAGAGTTACTATTGCAGATGGCAATGATTTGGATGTTGTGGGAATAGGTACAGTAACCCTAAATTCAAGAGAAGGTGGTAATTTTCAAATTTTAGATGCCCTTTATGTACCTGAAATGAAGATAAATCTGCTATCTATATCTGCATTTTTAAGTGATGGTTTTAAAGTTGTATTTGAGAAAGATCTTTGTAAGATCTTATCACATAAAGAAGACAAGTGTCTTTTACAAGGTAAGCAACAAGGAGGGATCTTTGTTTTGTCAAAAATCAGTCAGGCATATGGAGTCAAATCTTTGTCACCGGTGGAAGATATGAAGCTATGGCATGAAAGATTTGGACATATCAGTTTTGGAGCTCTCAAGAATATCAAAGATAGAGGTATGGTTGAGAGTTTATCCTCATTCAAGCTACCTGATGATTCAGATATATGTGAAGGTTGTCTTGAAGGTAAGATGCATAAACTACCTTTCAAGAAACATGGTCATATTACGGCTACCAGGAAATTGCAGATTATTCATTCAGATGTGAATGGACCTATGAGAGCAGACTCTATTCAGGGTTTCAGGTATTTTGTCCTATTTGTGGATGATTTTACAAGATACTCATGGATCTATGGTCTTAAGTCGAAGTCAGAAGTCTTTCCTATGTTCAAGAAGTTTGTAGCTATGGTTGAAAATGAAAGTCAGGAAACTGTCCAGATTCTAAGAAGTTATAGAGGTGGAGAATACTTGTCAAATGAGTTCCAGACATTTCTCGATGAGAAATGTATTACTCGACACCTTACTATTGCTTATACTCCTCAGCAAAATGGTGTTGCAGAAAGAAAGAATAGAGTGCTTGTTGAAATGATGCGAAGCATGATGGCGTCCAAGAGGCTTTCACCAAAATTCTGGTTTGATGCAGTACATACAGCTAATCACATTTTGAACAGGTCATCTACAAAAGCTTTAAAGGTAATCACACCGTATGAGGCTTATTATGGTAGAAAACCTAATGTGAGTTACTTCAAAGTGTTTGGATCACTTTCTTATGTACATGTTGAGAAAAAGGACCGAGGCAAACTAGATGTAAAGGCACAGAAAGCTGTTTTATTAGATATCCTGTTGAAAGCAAAGGATACAGGTTTTATGTTCCAGAGACAGGTGAAGTTATTCTTTCACGTAATGCTTATATTGCTGAAGATAAGGTTTATGATAAAGAAGCAGAAATTCCGGAGTTCATTAGTGAAAATGACTATGGAATTTTTAGAAGGATTCTGGATGTACATGTTCAGCAGTTAAAACTCAAATTCCTAATATTCAAGAAAAAGTTGAAGAAAGAGGAATTTCACAACCTTCTACAGAGTCAGTTCCACAAGAGACTTTGGTTCCAGAAATGGAAGAAGTTAAAGTTCTAGAAAGTCCTAGTACCTCGACAGGACAAGTTCCAAAACCTGTGGAAACTGAAAGTTCACAAAGAGTTTCACCACTATTCAAGGATACACCTATGTGGTTATATCAAACTTGGAAAGATGGTGGTATAAAAACTTTTACTGGAAGAACAAGGAGTCAGACTAGACAACAACAACAAGATCATGTAAGAACAAGAAGTCAAACTAGACAGCAAAAAGATCATGTAAGTTTTGCTGAAGACTTCGAGATTCATGATATTTTGGCACTTACGACTGTTGAAGATGAACCTGCGTGTGTTAAAGATGCACTTAACATTCCTATTTGGAGAAAAGCTATGCAAGAAGAGATTCTATTCATAAGAATCAAACTTGGCAGCTATATGAGTTACCAGAAGGAAAGAAGGCTATAGGTGTAAAATGGATCTTCAAAATCAAAAGGAAAGCAGATGGTACTATTGATAGATACAAGGCTAGGTTGGTTGTCAAAGGATATGCACAACAAAAAGGTATTGATTATGATGAGACATTTGCTCCTACGTCTAGGATGACTATTATTAGGTCAGTACTTGCTCTAGCAGCACATTTTGGTTGGCATATATATCCACTTGACATTAAGACTGCTTTTCTAAATGGTGCTTTTCTAAATGGTGATTTACACGAGGATGTGTATATTCAGCAGCCAGAAGGTTTTGAAGAGACAGGTAAAGAACACTTAGTGTGTAAGCTTATAAAAGCTTTGTATGGTTTAAAACAGACACCTAGAGCATGGTATGAAAAGATACATACATATCTTTTATCCATTGGTTTCCATAACTCAGATGCAGCTCCAACTCTTTATGTCAAAGCTGAAACAGGTATGATGATTATAGCAATCATTTATGTGGATGATATTATAGTCACAGGTCCCAGAGATGAAGATTTGCAGATGTTCAAAGAAGAATTGAAGCAAACATTTGATGTGAATGATTTAGGCATTCTACATTATTATCTTGGGATTCAGTTTCTATTTCGAGACGAGTGTATCTACATGACACAACATAAGTACATTGAGAAACTTTTGGAAGGGTTTCAGATGGGTGATTCTAAACCTATGCAAACACCTATGGATCAGAACATATCTTTACAAATGGTAGCAGATGAAGAGCCATTTGATGCTACTCTATATAGTCAAGCACTTGGTTGCTTGATATATCTTTGTAATACACGTCCTGATATACAATTTGCAGTTTCTCAAGTATCAAAGTTCATGCAGAATCCGAGAGTGTTACATTGGAAAGCAGTAAAGCGGATCTTTCGTTATTTGAAGGGAACTTCAAATTATGCTATGGTATTTTCGAAATCTACACATTTGTTACTAAAAGGATTTTCAGATTCTGATTGGGCAGGTGATAGAGACACAAGAAGAAGTACTAGTGGATTTTGTTTTTATCTTGGAGATTGTCTTATCTCATGGCATTCAAAGAGACAACCCACTATTGCCACTTCATCATGTGAAGCTGAATATCGTGCAGCATTTACAGTTACTCTAGAGTCAGGATGGTTGCAGAAGATTTTCAGTTATCTTGATGTAAGAGTACATCAACCCATTCAGATATTTTCAGATAGCCAGAGTGCTATAGCTATAGCTAAGAATCCAGTGCATCATGCAAGGCAGGGTAGATTCGGTTCGCGAACCGTTCGTGATTCGGTACGAATTCGGTACTTACGGTTCGGTTCGAACCGGATGCGTAAGGTTCGAGCCTGTGCGGATTTTTTCGGTTGGTTTACTCGAAAGTCGAGCCCTAACTGCACTTGTCGTTTCACTTCTTCCGTTCGCAACTTCGCACGTCGACGCAGCCTAGCCGACTCCCCTTCGAAGTCCCTAAGCTAAGAGCTTGCCCCTCCTCTAAGCCCCAAGCCTAAGCTTCCTTCTCTTAGCTCTACCTTCCAATCCTTGCCTAAGCTAAGAGCTTCCTTGAGGGTCTCGTTGCATCACTATTCACCTCAAGAGTCAAGTGCTCAAGAGTCAAATCCATTATCCATATCTTGCCTCAATATTGAATATGCCTCGAAGCATGAATGCCATGTGGGATGCCCATACTATTAACCACTCATTGGCTAATGCTAAAAGTACTTCGGGCTCTGGCACTCGTAAGTGGATGTGCAAATATTGCACGAAGTCCTTCTCTACCACGACTACAAGACTTTTACGTCACGTGTCCGGTTTAGGAGGAATGGGCATTTCTGCTTGTGATAAAGTTCCTCCAGAGGTTGCTCAAATCGTAATACGTGAGCATTCCTTGGCACAAGAGGCTCGTGTTGCACGTCGTCGTGATTTGGCTGCGGCCGATATCGAGATGATGGAGGACATGGTTCCTTCTTCAGAGACTAGTGCTACTCGGAGTCGGACTTCATCACAAAGAGTTGCCAGTATGGAGGAGTGTGACTCCACCCTCATCCCTCCTACACAACGTCCTAGGCAAGGTGTTAGTGCCTCATTTATATCCTCGGCCTTACAAAAGCAGAGACAAAAGGCTGCAGAGATACAAATTGGGAGGTGTGTTATTGAATGCAATCTCGCATTCAATGTGGTACGTACCGAGGCATGGAGACGCATGGTGAAAGCCATTGCTCAGGTCGGTCCATGCGATGATTGGTATGGACTTGACTACAAGCGATTGCGTACTACCATGTTGGATGAGGAAAGGGATCGCATTGAGGTACAATTAGAACCTATTAAAACAAGCTGGGTGATGTATGGATGTTCCATCATTTCTGATGGATGGAGTGACACACGTCGACGCCATATTATAAACATCCTAGTGTCATCTTGCCTAGGTACCTATTTCCTCCGTGCCGTGGATGCTAGTAGAGCGGGGGTTCGCATTACGGGTGAGTTTATCTTTCAACATATCAAATCCGCCATTCTTGAAGTTGGAGCTGAAAATGTGGTACAAGTTATCACAGATAATGCATCGAACTGTAAAAGAATGGGAGAAATGATTGAAGATGAGTTCCCGAAAATAGTTTGGACACCTTGTGCTGCACACTGTGTAGATCTTCTATTAGAGGATATCGCAAAGCTGCCTTGGATAGAGCCCATTGTGAATGATGCCAAACGCATTGTGAGTTTTATACGCAAAAACCATTTGGCATTATCCATATTCCGCTCTCATAGCACCATAGAGATGATTCGGCCTGCAGATACTAGATTCGGTTACATATATGTGGTGTTATGTAGGCTTCAACAAGTCTTAGGTGCATTGCGTGTAACTGTCATAGATCGAAGATGGACAAACCTACCACACTCTAAGACAGAGCTTGCACGTTATGTGCAAAGGAAAGTATTGGATGAGAGCTTTTGGAAGGACATAGATTCTCTTGTGCCTGCTTTGAAGCCCATTTATATCTTGCTTCGTATAGTGGACAAAGAGGGTTCTACACTCGGACTTGTCTACCATTTCTTTATGCAGATGAGACAGGCTATCATGCGAGGAAGGGAACTTTCACAGGAGAGGTATGTATGTTTGGAATTTATGTATGTTTCTTTCACTTAATATATTTATATAAAAATTCAGATTTGACATTGATTTTACTTTGTAGGAAATCTGATATTTTACGACTAGTGGACTATCGTTGGTCTTTTCTATCTAGACCCATACATGGATTTTCGGCACTCTTGTATCCATATTTCAAGAGTCCAGCTTTATGGGCGGAAGGCCAACTACGACAGATGAAGGATGAGTACATGCAACGCATCATGTCCCCTGATGATCAGCTTCTCTTTGATAGAGATTTCACAGGCTATATGGGGAATGTGGGCATTGCATATGCACGTACTACATCTATGCGCAAGGAGGTGACTGCTGAGCCGTTGGAGTGGTGGCTACACTATGGCTATGGTCACCCTTCAATGGCTCCACATGCTCTACGAGTCTTATCACAGGTATTTTTTTGTTATAGATAATTGAACATTGATTCATATTATCATAATAGTTTCAATACTTATTGATTTTGATATGTGTCATTGTGTAGGATGCTTCCTCTAGTGCATGTGAACGCAATTGGAGCGCCTATTCTCTCCTTCATACAAAGTTGAGGAATAGGTTGACTGTACAACAATTAGAGAGGTTGGTCTTTTGTAAGGCCAACTTGAGATTGGTGCATGATCTCAAAACCAAAACTGATAGACCAAAACAGGTATTCTTTTATATATTTATTTTTGTCCTTCATTCTTTTAAGTTTCTATTTTATCAAATTTCTATTTTATCATTTATGTAATGTATAGGTATCTCCTACCATCTTTGAGAGTTCTATGGAGACAGAGGACGAGATTGCAGTTGTTCGAGACGAGCAGGAGGATATCTATCGCATGTTACACCTAGAGCTTGAGAGTATTGATCGCAGAGTGACACGTGCACGTGCTCGTCGATTGGGTATTGAGCCTCAGATGGACATTGCATCCACGAGTGTTGCTTCAGCACCGGTGTATAGCAGGAGGCGCAAAATGCGTCCTCGACGACGAGGAGATCCACTTCCTGAGGCGGATGATATCGGCATAGCACCACATAGCATTGATTTCACTCCGATTGCCGAGCCAGAGTACGATGAGGATGGGAATGTCATTGTCATTGGAGACATTCCATCAGAGTCATCATCATTGTCTTCTTCGGAGGGGATGGATGATGAGGAGCTTGATGATTGATCATTGATCCTATTATCTAGAGTTCATACTTTATAGATTAGTCATTATGTGCAGTGGACTCAGGCATCATAGATGTCCTTTCTTCATTATGTTTTTGACATTCGTATGAGGATTCATGGTTGACTTGAGACATTTCATGCTTCATGTTACATGTATTATTCACATACATTTTGGTTCATAGTTATTAGTTAATACATGTTATGTGGATGCTATGCTCATTGCTTTGTTTCTTGAGGTTGTGATTATTGTTATAACTTTAATTTTTGGAAGTGATATTTGAAGTGGATGGTGATATTATTCATAAAGTTTAGCGGATGGTGATGTTAAATTGTTGATGGTTATGGTGTATGGTGTAGAAATTAGAGTTTAGAAATCTAGTTGTGTTTGAACTTTATATTATCTTGAAATATATACATATATATATATATATATATATATATATATATATATATATGTGTGTGTGTATGTACACTGTATATATAATATTTAATACATGGACGAACCTTACGAACCTTACGTCGAGGGTAAGGTTCTTCTCTCGAACCGAATGCGTACCGAACCTTACGAACCTTACGAACCTTACCACCTTGATGCAAGGACAAAGCATATAGAGATACACTACCACTATATTCGAGAGCAGATAGCTAAGAAGCACATTGAGCTAGTTTATGTTCCGTCTAGTGAGAATGTTGCAGATATATTTACCAAAGCATTGACTAGAGATAGTCATAAGAAGATTTGCAGGTTGCTGAAGCTTATACCAATATGACATTGAAGGAGGGATTGTTGGAAGTCAATATCCTCATTGGTCCAACAAACAGCTTCATAAAAAGCTTTCTCCATATCCTTCCAGGCGGGCGCAGTCTGTGGATATAGATTCTCTTCTATATAACTTCAACAAGTCAAAGCGGATGTCAACTTGGTCTAGTCCAAGGCTTCTATAATCATTCTCCGAACTGCCCGAGTTCAAATCCCATACGCGACAACGGTTGAGTTTTGTTTTATTGTGTGCTTTATTAAAAAACACACGGACGGCAACGTTATATTCGATAAGCTTTTCCAATTAGCGATCGCATAGTTTTTCCGTAGCTTTAAGCTTTCTTTTAGCTTTTCATGGATACTCAAATACTATATAATAAGGCCCTTGGCTCATTGTGTAACACACTCACTCAAAGATCTAGAGCTTGGAGATCTTCTTGAAGACAGAGTGTTCTCACACTCTTAAAGGAGGTGAAGTTTTGGTGAAGGAGAGGCTACTCTCATTGCAGCAGGAAGTCTTCTACGAGGTGGTGGTAACTATCTTTTGTGAGTTAACCTTGTGGTTGATTTACAATTTCGTTACACTATTTTGTTAGCTTCGTTGCTTCATTCTCTTCACACACACTTAGATTATTTCAACATAATCTAAATTTTGTATCATCATCTTCTTATTCTTCCATTAGTGAGTGCACCACTTTATATGGTTAAGTAGTACTCCCATGTTGTAATTTGGACATCTATTATTTTTAGTGAAGTAAGCATCCAGCTTACATTCCCTATCCTTGTCTCAAGATCTTTCTTCCTCTATCTCACTTATCATCTTGTCAATTAAGTTGTGTATGCTCAAAAGGTTTTAGTATTGGAACGATCCTGGGGCCCCAAATTCAAACATTTCTTTCTTTTTCTCTCTCTCTCTCTCTCTCTCTCTCTCTCTCTCTCTCTCTCTCTCTCTCTCTCTCTCTCTCTCTCTCTCTCTCTCTCTCGATATGATGGACCCAGGGAACTACAGGACTATTATGATAGGCCACATCCTGGCCAAGATCTATGGGGCAGTACTAGAGGAAGAGCTCAGTACGCACGCCGAGGCAGCTGGGATCAGAGCACCCGGTCAGGAAGGCTTCCGTCGCACTTTTTCCACTATGGACCATATCTTCATACTTCGTTGCTTGAATGAGAGAGCGAAGGCGAGGAAGCGGAGACTATACTGTTGCTTTGTGGATTTCCGCAAAGCCTTCGATATGGTCCCTCGAGAGAGACTACTACGGAGACTCCAGGAGTTACACTACGGAGACTCCAGGAGTTACAGATACCATCAGACATGTTATGGGCCATCAGACATGTTATGGGCCATGCCCCGGCGGCCTATCAGACAGCCTTGTTAGCACCATTGGTGTGAAACAAGGTTGCCCTCTCTCACCTACTCTCTTTGGTTTCTACATCGACGAAATCACGGACTATATACAGCAGAGCAGGAGGGATAGGAGGAGACCTCGGAGGTACATCAATACACATATTATTATATGCTGATGACATTGTCCTTCTTTCACAGTCACAGGAGGGCCTACAGTCGCATTTACAGGCGCTCGATACCTTCTGCATGGAGAGACGACTCAGTGAACCTTGGCAAGACCAAGGTCATGATCTTCCATACCTCTAGGACAGTACGCCATCGCGCCTCTTTCACCGCAGCTGGAGGAAAGATAGAGCTAGTGGACTCCTATGTCTACTTAGGTGTCACCTTCTCGCGCACCACAGGGGTATTCTCCATGGCACAGGCAGCGAGAGATAGATTGACGCGAGGCTATGCGGCACTTGCAGGATTGGAGAGACGCTGCTTTCAGGCACATTTTCAGGAGCCCCAGACTAAGGGGTGGCTCTTTGATACTCTGGTGACACCCGCATTGATGTACGCAGCAGCAGTATGGGCACCAGGGATCACCGAGGCGATGTGGACGCAAATTGAGAGGCCTCACGTCACCATGATCTCACCCTTGCTCCACAGCAAGCCCTCCGTTCCATACGACATTATACGAGCTGAGCTTGGCACGCCACCGATGCTAGTGGAGGCCCTCTTCGAGCTGGTGACCTTTATTCTGAGAGTCAAAGAGCTCCCCACGAGCCGACTCACACTAGACATTTGGCAGAGACGGGGCATGAGAGAGTATGGTATGCACACACCTACCGATGGTTAGCAGACCATGGCATGAGCATTACTGATCTCCCCCCTTTTCAGTATGACCTCTCTTCCCCCTACATTACCCTCTCTCGTTCGGAGAGGAGCAGGATCATCCGTCAGGACCTACTACAGATACACATCAGCGAGACATGGATAGCACCACGGGAGCCTCTTCCCACAAAGAGGCAACACTACAAAGAGCACTTCCTGACTGTGACAGCGGATGGTTTCATCCAGAGACCACGATACATGGATACATACATGGCTCCAGCAGAGAGAGTGGCCATTGGGAAGCTCAGAGTATCATCACACCAACTCGAGATTGAGGTTGGGCGAGCGACACATACCCCCAGGGGCGAGAGATTATGCAGGATATGCCAAGAGGAGGTGGAGGACGAGGAGCACTACACATGTAGATGCCAGGCATACGAGGACATCAGAGACCGCTACCCACAGCTCTTCAGGGGGCCCAAAGAGATCAGGGCTTTATTGGAGACGGAGGACCAGCGCCCTCTAGGTCGCTTCCTAGTAGAGCTCCAGCGCCGCCGTGCATCACTTCTCCAGCAGCGGATGGACATACACTTGGCCCCCCAGACTTCTATTACAGATTTTTTTAGACCCATAGCCACCCGAGGACCCAGCTGGACGCAGGGTGTCACATTACAGAGAGCAGAGGAGCTTAGACGACAACGCCGATGACCGAGACCCCCACTACGGAGAGCTCGGCCCCACCAGAGAGAGATTCAGGCGATTCACGCACGCCATGACATGGAGATACGGAGACGTCAACAGCGCGCTCCTGTCGATCTCGATGTGCAGAGCATTTTGAGGATCGCCACGATGCCTTACCCACCGATGCACTATATCCTACACCCACTCAAGGCACTTAGAGCGTTATGACACCACCGAGCCTCCCCTCCCTATGCATATCATATTTGTACATCACCTACTGAGCATATAGAGTGCATACCCATAGCACCCCATACCCTTGATGTCAGCTATTATCCACTCCTTTTATATTCTGTTTTGTGTTGGGGATAAAGGCCCCAAGGACTCTCCTTTTGTATATTTTGACCCTTCCATGTAAAAGCTCTCTTCGAGAGCTTTCCAGACATATTTTTGTTATATTTTTTTGACCCCAAATTGAGGATTTATAAGCATTTACATTATTTTTATGACTTTTGGTCATTGGCCATGTGTGAACATGCCCAAATGACCTAAAAGTCACTTATCAATAAGACTTGGTCCCAAATCTCTCATAACTTGATTGGGACTTCTTCAACTTCAGCTTCTCCATTTTCTTCTCCAAATTTCTGCGAAGATTTCTCTCTCTACTTTCTCTCTCCTCACGCAGCAGCCCACTCCCTTTGCGTTTGGAGCAAATGAGCACACCACGACGTAGCTCTCCGCGGCCTTTTTCAACTGATATCAGAGCTTTGAGCTGTTCCATCGCGACAAAGTTGCTCGAAGTGCTTTTCTACTTCAGCCTATGTTAAGCTGAAGGTGTTTTCTTGCATTTGGGAGAATTTCATCGCGAAAAACCTTCTTTTTTCGCGATAAAAGTGCTGTTTTTGAAGGATTACTTCAGCCCGGAGCAAAGCTAAAGCAAATTTTGTGCTTTTTAGAGAGTTTCATCGCGAAGAATCTCTTCTATTCTTCCTTTTGTATCCCCACAGGTCATTTTCAACATCCACATTGCTGATTTTTTCATCTACAGGTCTTTTGTGGCAGAAATTCTCTCATTTTTCAAGTGGGAGGACATGCACAAAGATTGAGGAAGTGCATACTTGCCGGAAACTTATTACAGCAGGTCATTTCTCTGATTTTACAGGTCATATTGCTGCAAAAATTGGGGCTTTTGTGAAAACAAGCACCCATTGCCTTGGTTTTACATCTATGTATGCCTCTTGTGGTTGAAAAACAACAAATTTGTTGTTTTTGATGGAATTACAGCTTGCTGGAATTTTCTGAAATTTTTTGCAGAAAATTTCAGAAATTGATTTTTGCAAGTTTTGAACAGTGTTTGGGCTTAATTTCTCAGCTATAGTCTCCAAAAATTGGGGCTTTTGTGAAAACAAGCACCCATTGCCTTGGTTTTACATCTATGTATGCCTTTTGTGGTTGAAAAACAACAAATTTGTTGTTTTTGATGCAATTACAGCTTGCTGGAATTTTCTAAAATTTTTGCAGAAAATTTCAGAAATTGATTTTTGCAAGTTTTGAACAGTTTTTTGGCTTAATTTCTCAGCTATAGTCTCGTAAGGTAATTGCGCACAGGACAACAGGTGAATTTTACCTTTTTTGGTGAAATTTTGAAGCTCTTAGTGTGCAAACATGGCCTCTACCTCCTCTGATGTCAAATGCTTGTTTGAGATCAAGAGATTTGAATGTAATGGTTTCGATTTGTGGAAAGAGAGAATGTTGGGCATCCTCTTTCTTAAAGATTGTGAAGGGGCTCTTGAGGAAGTCAAGCCTGAAGATATGACAGATGCAGCATGGATGAACCTAAACAGGAAGGCCATCACTTACATCAAGATGGCTGTATCAGATGAAATCTTAGTGGATTTGAAAGGCCTTACAACTAACTGCTTTTGAGGTATCGGAGAAGCTGAAAGCCACTTATGAAAATACCACGCCCGTAAATCAAGTGCATCTTATGCGTAAGCTAGTGTGTATGCAGCTTGATGAGTCAAAAAGTGCGGCTGAGCACTGATCTTTGTTTACAGGTACTCTTTCACAATTGCAGGACTCTGGATTACCTCCATTTGATGATAAGCTTAAGGCCATCTTCTTGTTGATGACCTTACCTGATTCATGGGAAACATTGGTTGTTTCACTTTCTAATAGCCCCAGTCTTACCTTTGATGGTGTAAGGGGTTCTATTTTGAACGAGGAAATCAGGAGGAAAGCTAGTGGAGAGGGCAGTGGTTCAGCCAATGTGGCTAGAGGAAGAACAGAAAAGAAAAGTGGAAATGTACAGAGGAACAGGAGCAAAAGCAAAGGCAAGGCTGAAGTGACTTGTTATCAATGTGGTAGGAAAGGTCACAAGAAGCCTGATTGCAGATTTTATAAAGCTTAACTAGAAAGAAAGAAGAACACAGGTGACAGGAAGAAACAGGACACCAAGAATGAAGCACATGATACCTCAAAGGACAAAGACAAAGAGAAGGCCAATGTGGCCTCTAGTGTCATCGTTGAGGAGCTATCAGATGCAGAAGATATACTTTGTGCTACTATGGAAGCAGCATGCTGAAGTTATTGATGCTTCTATTAATATTCATGCACAAGATATGCAGATCACAAAGAGGGATTTAATTGATTCCTTGCTTACTGTGAATGATGCTTTGTCACAAACATGGATTGTAGATTCAGGTGCATCGTTACATGTAACTCCTATTAAGGAGTGTTTCACTACCTTTCATGCAGGCAGCCATGGACATGTATATCTTGGAAATAACCATGCTTGTTCTATTGAAGGTATTGGCACAGTGCATCTCAGAGTGGATGGTACCAATGAGCTTGTTTTGCATGATGTAAGGTATGTACCAAGCATCAAGAAAAGATTATTGTCTGTTGGGCAAATGGATATGCATGGATATAGTACCCTCTTTGAGAAGGGGTCATCGAAGCTTATCAAAGGCTCTAGGCTGATTGCTAAAGGTACAAAGAAAGGGACTCTTTATTGCTTGCATGGTAAAGCCTTGTTGGGCAAGTTTATTGCTTTGGTGGAAATCCATTCACATATGGAATTATGGCATAAAGCCTCGGCCACATGAGCCAAAAAGGCCTTGATAAAGTATGTGATTTGGACAAGTTTGATGCTAAAGGCTCAAAACTTGATTTTTGTAATAAATGCCAATATGGTAAGCAAGTAAAGAATTCGTACTACTCTGGTGTCTCTCGTAAGTCTAATGTGCTTGATCTTGTTCATTCTGATGTTTGTAGCATGCCCACAAAATCTATAGGGGGTGCTCTTTACTTTGTTTCTTTTGTTGATGATTACTCTAAGAAGCTTTGGGTATATTTGTTAAAATCTAAAGATGAAGCCTTTGCTGCATTTAAGAAATTTCATGCATTTTTGACCACTCAAACAGGTAGAAAGCTGAAATGCTTACGTACAGATAATGGGAGTGAGTTTACAAATGCTGAATTCAATAGATTTTGTGAAAATCTTGGTATTAAGAGGGAGCTAACAGTCCCATACAGCCCCTCTTCCAACGGTGTGGCTGAAAGGTACAATAGGACTTTATGTGAGAGGGTGAGATGCATGCTGTCCACAGCTAATCTCCCTCATGGATTTTGGGAAGAGGCTTTGAAAACTGCAGTTCATGTTTGCAATCGATCCCCTCGTATGTCCTTAAAAGGTGGCATTCCAGAAGAGGTTTGGTCTGGCAAACCAGCTTCATATGACCACCTACGCATCTTTGGTTGTGATGCTTTTGTGCATATAAGGCCTGAGTAGAG
This sequence comes from Ceratopteris richardii, assembly GCA_020310875.1. Taxonomy (NCBI): domain Eukaryota; kingdom Viridiplantae; phylum Streptophyta; class Polypodiopsida; order Polypodiales; family Pteridaceae; genus Ceratopteris; species Ceratopteris richardii. Next base: position 29,452,516 of record CM035434.1, on the reverse strand, counting down.
AAGTAAGTTAGATGCAAAGTCCATGAAAGGAATCTTCATGGGTTATGGAGATGAAGGTGAAATGGGCTACAGGATTTGGCTACCTCAACTCAAGAAGGTAATACGCAGCCGAGATGTTGTATTTAATGAGGCAAGGCTGCTCAAAAACAATTGTGCCTCTAAAGATGACCATAAAAGAGTCAAATTTCAGCATGTACAGCCACCAGCTAAATCTGATATGAACCCTCGGGATGCACCACATATGGCTGGAAATGACAATGAGCCCGTGGTTATTGAGCCAGATGATGCTGGACAGCAAAATGATGATCCTGAAGGGCATATGCAGCCACCTATTCATGCTAAAAACAGGGCTGGAAATGATGTGCAGCAGCCCATTAACAATGGACATGTTGATATACCTCCTGATGTAGATCCAATGCCAGATAATGTGGATCATTGGGTAAGAAGATCTACACGTGCTAGGAGGCCAATGAACAGATACGATCCCTCTATACATTACATTATGTTATCAGATGAGGGGGAGCCTCTCACTTATAAAGAGGCAAAGCTATGTGAGCACAAGAAGAAGTGGGAGTTAGCCATGAAGGAAGAGATAAAGGCCTTGCATGCAAATGATACTTGGGATTTGGTTGAGTTACCCAAAGGAAGGAAAGCCATTCCCAACAAGTGGGTGTACAAAATCAAAACTGTTGATGGCAAACCCAAGTATAAGGCAAGGCTGGTTGCTAAGGGATATGCCCAAAAAGAGGGCATTGATTTCCAAGAAGTGTTCTCTCCAGTGGATGAAGATGGCAGCCCAATTATTCTTGTACTGTATGTAGATGATATGCTGCTGGCTGGGAAGAAAAAGAGCACTCTGAATGCTCTAAAACAGCAGCTGAACTCTGCATTCTCAATGAAAGACTTTGGGGAAGCTGAGCATATTCTTGGTATGCGTATAAAAAGGGATTGACAGCAGCATACTTTGCAGGTATCCCAAGAAAAGTACATTGAAAAAGTGTTCGACACATTTAATGTGGCTGATGCTAATCCTCTTGGAGTGCCATTGCAGCCACATGTTAAGCTTTCCAAGGATGACTGTCCCAAAAATGATGATGCAGCCAATTACATGAAGAGTGTTCCATATGCATCAGCTTGTGGTTCACTTATGTATGCTATGGTTGCCACTCGGCCGGACATTGCTCATGCAGTGGGAGTTGTTCGCAAGTTCATGGCTAATCCTGGTAGAGCTCATTGGGAGGCAGTCAAATCTATCTTGAGATATTTGAAAGGGACCAAAAGTAAATGTTTATGTTATGGAAAGGGTCCATTGGAGTTAAAAGGATTTTGTGATTCAGACATGGCAGGTGATCTGGACACACGCAAGTCCACAAGTTGCTATGTATACATCCTTGCAGGTGGAGCTATTTCATGGTGCTCTAGACTTCAGAGGATAGTTGCACTATCTACGACAGAGGCTGAATATATTTCAGCCACAGAGGCTTCCAAAGAAGCCATTTGGTTAGCTCGCCTATGCAGTGACTTTGGGATGCCTGAAAAGGCACCTGTTCTTGGATGCGATAGCCAGAGTGCCATATGTTTGGCAAAGAATGCCATGTTTCATGCTCGCACAAAGCATATTGATGTGAGATATCACTTCATCAGAGAGGTGTTAGAGGATGGCCTGATCACTTTGAGCAAGGTCAATACTTCACAGAATCTTACAGATGCTCTCAGGAAGTGTCTACCCAAGGCACAACATCAGCTATGTATAGAGATGGTGGGAGTTACTTAGCTTAAAGGATCCTCCTTCGTCCTTTAAGTGGGAGGTTGTTGGGGATAAAGGCCCCAAGGACTTTCCTTTTGTATATTTTGACCCTTCCATGTGAAAGCTCTCTTCGAGAGCTTTCCAGACATATTTTTGTTATATTTTTTGGACCCCAAATTGAGGATTTATAGGCATTTACATTATTTTTATGACTTTTGGTCATTGGCCATGTGACCTAAAAGTCACTTATCAATAAGACTTGGTCCCAAATCTCTCATAACTTGATTGGGACTTCTTCAACTTCAGCTTCTCCATCTTCTTCTCCAAATTTCTGCGCAGGTTTCTCCCTCTACTTTCTCTCTCCTCACGCAATAGCCCACTCCCTTTGCATTTGGATCCCTTTGCATTTGGAGCAACTGAGCACACCACGACGTAGCTCTCCGCGGCCTCTTTCATTTTGTACCCACATTTTATTTTCCTTTTGGGATCACAGTGGATTGGATCATACTTATGTATATGTTTTGTCTCATAGGCCGATTTTGGCCTCTAATAGACGTTAAAATGTCTCTCTCTCTCTCTCTCTCTCTCTCTCTCTCTCTCTCTCTCTCTCTCTCTCTCTCTCTCTCTCTCTCTCTCTCTCTCTCTCTCTCTCTCTCTCTCTCTCTCACACACTAGTCCGACCAGCTATGATGTATGCTGCGACAGTTTGGGCCCCAAGCCTCACAGCCACCCAGTGGAGTGCGATCGAGAGGCCCCAGATACGACTATTTTGCGGGAAACAGTCGGTACCACATGACATCATCAGGGTAGAGCTAGCTGCACCACCCATGGTAGTAGATGCACTATTCCAGACTACTATCTTCTTTATTCAAAGGATGAGGGAGCTCCCTACAGACAGACTCACACGCATAGCTTTTGAGGCATCTATGCAGATATCCGAGTCAGGATATGAGAGAGCTTGGTACACTCAGGTTAGAGTATGGCTTGATAGTCATGGGCTTGATATGGACAGATTACCGCCTTTTCAGTACGACCCAGACTCACCTCACATCCACCTCTCCCGTCATGAGAGGAATGTTGTGTTGAGACAGGATCTTTGGCAGCGCTACATTAGTCAAACATGGCACACACCACACATGGGATCGAGACTATTGCACTATCGAGACCAGTTCTTAGACATCCTAGCAGACGGTTTCATCCGGCGGCCAGGTTACATGGATACTTACATGCCTCATAGCTCGAGGGTAGCGATTGGCCAGTTGAGAGTCTCATCACATAGACTAGAGATTGAGACGGGAAGAGCCGCAGACATTCCCAGAGAGGAGCGGATATGCAGGGTTTGCAGAGTAGAGATAGAGGATGAGGAGCACTTTGTATGCAGATGTAGCGCATATGATGGCATCAGAGGTAGATACGGGACTCTATTTACAGGGCAGCCCACCCTCCGAAAGATCATGGACTCTAGAGACAAGCGAAAGCTCGGGCGATTCCTACTAGAGATACAGAGTCACAGAGATTCCCTACTCCAGCCTACTGTAGAAGCCCATACAGGAGGGAGACAGAGTCAGCTCACTGAGTTCTTTATTCCACGACGTGCTTCAGCCCTCCCCCCCTCAGCCCACACACCGAGAGGGGTGACTCTTCAGCAGGCTCAGGCTGCTCGAGCTAGGAGACGACCCCATGCTAGAGGATATCGGGCCTCGAGACATCACCGACATCAGATTGCAGAGATCCAGGCTCGTCACCATGGCGCCATGGAGGAGAGACGATTCCAGATGATGGCTGATCCCGTTGCAGCTATCACGATGGCCCTGACTCCACCTCCACCTATGTATCACATCTTACACCCGCCCATTAGCATAGGATGGAGCTAGTTAGTCGTTTCAGATGCATTCCCATGCTTGTTGTACTACCCCTTTGCATATAGACTTCCATAGATATCGCACTCCATACACCCCCCCCTTTCATGGGTATCTCCACACTCATTTCACGGAGATATGTATCAGCTTTACCAGTTTCTTTTTCAACACTTTTATCTTCTCTGATAGACAGAAGATACACCCATGTACATCGATTTGTCTCATAGGCCAAGTTCCGCCTCCTAATAGACGTAAAAACACTTTCTTTCTCTCTCTCTCTCTCTCTCTCTCTCTCTCTCTCTCTCTCTCTCTCTCTCTCTCTCTCTCTCTCTCTCTCTCTCTCTCTCTCTCTCTCTCTCTCTCTCTCTCTCTCTCTCTCTCTCTCTCTCTCTCTGATCTCGCCCCTTTTCAGTATGACCTCTCTTCCCATTCCTCTCTCGTTCGGCGAGGAACAGGATCATCCCTCAGGACCTACTACAGATACACGTCAGGGAGACATGGATAGCACCACGGGAGCCTCTTCCCACAAAGAGGCAACACTACAGAGAGCACTTCCTGACTATGACAGAGGATGGTTTCATCCAGAGACCACGATACATGGATATATACATGGCTCAAGCAGAGAGAGTGGCCATTGGGCAGCTCAGAGTATCATCACACCAGCTCGAGATTGAGGTTGGGCGAGCGACACATACCCTTAGGGAGGAGAGATTCTGCAGGATATGCAGAGAGGAGGTGGAGGACGAGGAGCACTACACATATAGATGCTAGGCATACGAGGACATCACAGACCGCTACCCACATCTCTTGAGGGGGTCCAGAGAGATCAGGGCTTTAATGGAGACGGAGGACCAGCCCCCTCTAGGTCGCTTCCTAGTAGAGCTCCAGCGCCGCCGTGCATCACTTCTCCAGCAGCGGATGGACATACACTTGGCCCCCCAGACTTCTATTATAGATTTTTTCAGGCCCACAGCCACCCGAGGACCCAACTCGACGCAGGGTGTCACATTACAGAGAGCAGAGGAGCTTAGACGATAGCGTCGACGACAGAGACCCCCACTCAAGAGAGTCCATTCCCACCAGAGAGAGATTCAGGTGATTCACGCACGCCATGACATGGAGATACAGAGACGTCAGCAGCGCACCCCTGTGGATCTCGATGTGGAGAGCATTTTGAGGATCGCCATGATGCCTTACCCACCGATGCACTATATCCTACACCCACTCCAGGCACTTAGAGCGTTATGACACCACCGAGCCTCTCCTCCCTATGCATATCATATTTGTACATCACCTATTGAGCATATAGAGTGCATACCCATAGCACCCCATACCCTGGATGCCAGCTACTATCCACTCCTTTTATATTCTGTTTTGTACCCACACTTTATTTTCCTTTTGGGATCACAGTGGATTGGATCATACTGATGTATATGTTTTGTCTCATAGGCCGATTTTGGCCTCTAATAGACGTTAAAATATCTCTCTCTCTCTCTCTCTCTCTCTCTCTCTCTCTCTCTCTCTCTCTCTCTCTCTCTCTCTCTCTCTCTCTCTCTCTCTCTCTCTCTCTCTCTCTCTCTCTCTCTCTCTCTCTCTCTCTCTCTCTCTCTCTCTCTCTCTCTCTCTCTCTCTCTCTCTCTCTCTCTTTGTGCACGCGAACAACAGCCCAAAGCCTAACCCTCAACACCCCGTACCAGCTCGCAAACCCTAACCCTAACTACGTTTGCCCGAAGCTCTCTGTGTTAGCTCTACACGTAAGGTGCGAGATGAGCAACAGAATGTGCAAGGTGTCTCCCTTTCGACTGATTAGGGTTCACGACCATGCGGGCTGCTCTTTTTAGGGCGGCTTCGTATCTACGGCATTCGAGAAGAATACCGTGACCTGCTCTCAAGCTCTCGCATCCCTCAAACCCTCCTGCAACCTGCCCTCAAAACCCCCGGCGACCTCCTCTGTATTTTAGGGTTTCAATGCTTCGAACTTCTAATTTTAGGGTTTCTGGGCTCCTATTTTAGAGATTTTCAAGCAACTAGTCAAATGATGGACAACCTAAACTAAGTTCCCTATCCTCTACCTAAGAACTGAAATGGCTCCCATGGACCGGAGGGAGGAGGAGGAACTTATCTCTAAAGCCATCAAAGAGGCCAAAAAGGAAGTGGAACGCACGCTTAACATGGAGGTACGAAAAATGATGGAAAAATTCAGAGGACTCTAAGAACAGGTAAAGACCCTCACAGAAGAGCGAGACACTTGCACGACAGCCTATGAGCACCTTGAAGCCAACGTCACCAAAATGATCAAAGAAGAGGGGGAGATCTCTAACGTAGAAAAACTCAAAGAAGAAATAAAGAAGGAAATCAAAACGGAAGTAGAATCCACTGGTGGGTGGAAGTAGTCCAGAAAGGGATTAGGAAGGAAGTAAATGAAGACATGAAGAAGGAAGAGCTCACAAGGGTTCAAGATACACTTAAGGAGGAGAGACTTCGACACATCCGAAGACTCCACATTCGGATAACTGGCCTTCCAAAGGGAACATCACCGGAGGTCGACGCCACCGAGGAGACACGGACCGCCTTCTTTAGACGTCGATCTCCAAGCACGCCAAGAGGGGAGGAAGGCCTTTTGTCATGATGGTAAGGTCTTCATAGACGGACGCCCTATCAAACAGGGCCATGCAACATATGATACATCACCACTCAGAGGAGTAGTGTGGAACTGCAATGGAGCACTTTGGACGCAACGAGACAGACTCGAGGAGATCCCGGAGTCACATGATTTTGCTTGATCACAAGGACGCATGAGAGCCCAGAGAGAGGGCTCCCCCATATAGCAGGTTTCCAATGGGGCATCCACATTGAGGACCACGATGCGACAGAGTACACCACGAGTATCGGGGGGGCGTCGCCATCAAAGTCAGATCCACATCACCAGCCGAGACGAGGAGGCACGATACGTGGGTATGCTTGGAGATGGAAGCAAAGAGGTGGATCTACATAGCCATTTGCTACTGCCAACCACGAGGATCCCGATACTCTCGACATGACTAGGACGAGCAGCCCAGAGAGAGTGACTCACCCTGCACTGCACTCTCGGAGGAGATACTACACTATAGCACTCTAGGTGAGCTCTTCCTTATGGGGGAATTCAATGGACGCATGCAATCACGCCAGTGTGAGTCACATGACATGGAGCAATCATTGATCATGATGGGAAGAGAAGCAAAGGAGACAGGGACCAGCTGAGTATGAGCACACAGGGCAAAGACACCACATGCTACGACAGACACCTACTTGAGCTCGACAGCAGACACCATCTCATTATCTATAACCGTATGCACTGATGGCTAGGCTCGGGCGGATTGACATGCTTTCCACATGGAGATGGCAAGAGTACGGTCGACTACATCTTAGGTACCCTCTTTGGGGCGTCCCTCATCACTTCACTTGGTATTGGTAGATGTCCACTCAGAGCTGACCACACCTTTATCACATTCACACTCTCATCTCCCCTTCCACTAGACCCCCTCCCACCCACCGTGCCACATACCACAATACACATCACACACGAGCTCTCACATGTCTACATACACCATTTACACACCCGCCTACTCTCACTAGATCCACTTTCACCTTTAGACACACTCACCTCACAGATCACCACCATCCTACATGACTCAGCTCTACACAGTTTCCCCGACCACACACATGCACACCCACCATGCATAGGGTCCATGCCCCAAAACCGATGGTATGGAGATGAGTGTCGAGAGCTACAGAAGCACCTATGAGCAGCGGAGCATACCAGGGAGATTACACACACACAAGCACAACACCGCATGCAGGGCCTCACACGTTGGAAGAGGCGGGAATGAGAGGAGAGATAGTATTGGGATATTTACCACTTGCTCATGAACTGAGATAGTGCAATGGGATGGCGACACTTCAGAGAGAGGAAACAACAGACACCCATTCGAGAGCCAAACACACGGTACAAATATGCACAAAGTCTATACCAAATTCAAGACAAACACCCATCCCCAGGCCAGAGAGCTCACGCCCTACGACCTCTCACTTCTTTACACCAAAGATGGTGAGTCTTGTGATCACCCACCTACAACATGGTAGAGCTCGTGACCATTTCGGCCTGCAAGCAGAGCGTCTAATCTATGGGTGCATGATTCTAGCACCGCTCATCGCCCCACCTCTTCAACCGAGCACTGGTTGAGGGATTCCCTGACTCATGGACCGAGCACACCATAGTGCCCATACATAAGTCAGGCGATGTTATGGATCCAGCCATATACCAGACGATCATGATTGGCCCCACACTAGCCAAGCTATATGGGGCAGTACTAGAGATAAAGTTGAGCACCCTCGCTAAGGGTAAGGATATCAGAGCTCCAAGACAAGCACGATTCAGATGAGATTACTCTACCATAGACCACATCTTCACTTTGAGATGCCTGATTGACCAGGCTCGAGTGAGGAAATAGAGATTATACTACTGCTATGTGGACTTCCGCAAAGCCTTCGACACAGTCCCTAGGGAGCAACTCTTCATACGCCTTCTCGACATCGGGGCTCCAGAGAAGATGATATGGGAGATCTACGCCTTATATGAGAGAGCATCAAGTAGAGTGAGATGTCCGGGCGGCCTATTAGATTCACTTGCTAGCACCATCGGGGTGAAGCACGGGTGCCATCTCTCGCCCACACTTTTTGGGCTATACATTGATGAGATAGTGGACTTCATACAACAGCAGGGAGGAGATGGCATTCAGGTACGAGGGACCACGGTCCACATTCTTTTATATGCTGATGATATTGTCTTGATTTTAGAGCCTGCGGAGCGTCTACAGCATCACTTACACGGCCTAGATGATTTCTGCACACATAGAGGACTATCAATGAACCTTGGTTTTGGTAAAACCAAGATTCTGATCTTTCATACATCAGCATAGGTGAGGAGACAGAAATCTTTCACAACAGCAGACGGACCGATCGAGGTAGTGAGCTCATATGTATACCTTGGCATGACATTCACAAGGGCCTCCAGGGCTTTCTCCATGTCCTAGGCAGCTTGAGATCGCATCACACGAGGATATGTAGCATTAGCTTTGATGGAGAAACAATGCCACTAGGCCTATTTTCAAGAACCCCGCACAAAAGGGTGGCTCTTCGACACTTTGGTTACCCCAGCACTCATGTATGGAGAAGCCATATGGGGACAAGGGTTATCAGTGTCAGCATGGATAGCGGTGGAGAGACCACAGGTTCTCATGATTACCCGACTCATCCACAGCAAACCCTCGATACCTCATGATATCGTAAGCGAAGAGCTTGTTGCACCACCGATGCTAGTAGAGGCACTTTTCCAGACAGTATGCTTACTACACAGGATCCAGGGCATGGATAGAGAGTGCATCACCTACACAGCTTTCCAGGCATCACGCAACATGGCGTTGGCAAGGGACACCTCCTCATGGTATGCACAGACACGAGATTGGCTGGCCCACCATGGGCTTGACATAGATAGACTACCACCAGTACGGTATGATTCCCACGCCCCCAACTACTCGCTCTCCCACAAGAGAGGAATAAGATCATCCGTAAGGAGATATGGCATACATACAAACAGAGGACATGGGTCATCCCAAGAGATCCATTGCCACCGAAAATGCTCTACTACCGTGAGCATTTCCTACAGATCTTAGATCAAGGCTTCATTGAGACCCCACGTTACATGCAGACATACCTATCACACCACCTCTATGTCGTCATTGGGCAGCTTCGAGTTTCATCACATAAGCTTGAGATCGAGAGAGGTCCGGCCAGAGGAGTCCCAAGAGAGGAGAGGTGGTGCCCAATATGCCATACAGATATAGAGAGTGAGGAGCACTTCATTACGAGATGCCCAGCATACTCAAACCTACAGCCTACGAGCACATTTCCATATTTAGGAGTCACTCCAATTGTGCATGACCATAAGAGACCAGCGGAGGATGGGTCGCTTCATCACAGCAACATATGAGAGACAAGAGCAGATGCTATAGCACACAAATCAGACACAGACGATTACTCAATTCTTTTGGTGACTTGAGCCACATCACATAAACCAGCCTTCCAGAGGTATAAGGCTCCCTCTCGAGCAAGGAGCTTCACAGAGAATGCGACATAGACCACGTACGGTTGGGCACCGACGACCACGACTGCATCAGGAGGACGCCTCCCACATTAGGATAGCCCACGACCACATGATGAAGCAGAGGGGCACCACCACCACTTGGATCGTCCTCTTGAAGCAGGTACTGAGTCCACCGCCAATGTACCACATACTCCACCCTTCTACACCCATGTGTACCAATTAGGGTATACACATTCACTCCCACATAGGTCCCCATGTATTAGGTGGCCATTATCTATGGAGTCGGAGCCATGCTCCCCCCACGCACCACTACCTTATCTCCACTACTCCACCATTGCTAGGTACATCATCATCTTGTTGTTTTCCGCCTACATAGTTCTTTTTTGTAGTAAGTATTTTTCCTTTCATTTACTACATAGAGATGACCACAATTGTACATGGTTTTGTCTCATAGGCCAAGTTTGGCCTTTTGGTAGACGCTAATATGACACTATGTAAGAAGCTTGGTTACAAGGAAGAGGAGGCCCTCCCATTCATCAAATGTTGGAGAGCATAAAAAGATCTTTCAAAGAAAAGAGCTCTCATTTTGCAATTCCCCGCCGAAGTAGTAAGATCCACTTTCATTCGCAAGAGAGTGGTTTTGAGGGGGCTTGAAGCTCCCCCTGTTTACCTAGATGGGATTTCACACCCATGCAAGTAGCACATCGTCACGCATGTATGCCAAGAGTAAATGAGGCTCATAGAGAAGGGAAGAAGGCTCCATACAGAGACGGTCGGGTCATCATTGATGGCAAAGCCATGCTATAGGGATTCATGGCCTGTGAGACAGTTGAGGAGATACATCTTGTAGTGCGGAACTGCAATGGCAATTTATGGACCCATCCAGAGAGGCTCGAGGAGGTGAGCAAAGGTAGAGATATTATTTCTTGTTGACAGACACACATGAGAGCCACGATAGGAGCCTACCTCGGGTTCATGGCTTCAAATGGGAGTCTACATACAGAAATTGTACATGCCACCACACTACAAGAGGCTCAGGGGGAGTATCGATACTCTTCAGAGATGGATTTCAGTGCAGGATACATATCATCGCACGGGACTCACAAGCCAGATACCTTTGGATCCGATTACAACTCTCCCAGGAGAGGACCATCTACATTGCATTATGCTATTTTGCACCCTCTGACTCCCGATTCTCCATCATGGATCAGGAGGGCTCACCTTATACTTGTCTATCAGAGGAGATCATTGAGTACTCTATTTTAAAGGAAGTCTTCCTCATGGGAGACTTCAACGCCAGGAAGGGCAGCGATTAGTGCGAGGCTTTTGAACCAAGGGGTCCAGTCATATTAGCCACTCTACATGAGGGATCTATGGCACGAGTTTCAATTGATTCTACACACACTCTCTACGATACCCACCTACTCAGACTTGGGTCCAGACATCGCCTCGTTATTTATAACGAGATGACACAGTGGCCTACGTCAGGGCGATTGACATGCATACTGCACTCAGTTACAGATAGAGGAGGGAGTATCGTACATTATATCATGGGACCCAAGGAGGCCACCCACATACTAAGTTCCTTCACCATCCCACCCATACCCATTGGAGCAAATCACGCATATCTTGCACTATCCCTGAAGGGGGACATTCACACACACATGCCCATGACACGTCCCCCACACACTACCATCCACTTCACACACGAGCTCGCTCACATATACTCAGCCAGAGTTGAGGAAAGCCTTCTTTCGCTTCATCATGACACTCCACTACCTATGCTTACCTCACATATAGCATCCATCCTTCAAACATCCGCCATTGGTTCATTCCCGCATACCACCAAGTCTGGTCACACACCCCCCAGGGACCATGTTGCAGAATCCTCGGTATGATGATGAGTGCAGGAGTCTCTATCGTCGACTACGAGCTCCGATAGCATTGGGAGAGATCACAGAGATGGAGGCTACAAGACATATGAAGACCTTCACATGTCGAAAGAGACGGGCCTTCGAGGAGGCAGAGGAGCTTGAGCTATATCACTTACTTATGAGCAAGGATTGCATTGTCGCATGGGGGACTCTACGAGAGCCACGATCGACTACACCTATTGGAGATCTGTAGATTTGACACGAGTATGCTGAGAGACTATATGAGATACCTGGACAGCCTCTCGAGACGATTCCAGATGATGGCTGATCCTCTTGCAGCAATCCGGGCGGCCCTCACATCTTACACCCGCCCACTAGTACAGGATGGAGCTAGTTAGTCATTCAGATGCATTCATGCTTGTACTACCCTTTTGCATATAGACTATAGATATAGCACTCCATACACCCCCCACCCCCCACTTTCATGGGTATCTCTACATGCATACTATACTTATGATCACTAAACTCGTTTTAGGATCCTATAAATGATATCCAAACTTCCCATCTGTTCCATATCCAAGAAAAATGCACTTTTTGGATTTTACGTCCAACTTTTGTCTCAAGCTCTTTCGAACATGGACATAAGCTTCACATCCAATACTCCTCGATGATCATAGTGTGTTTGCTTCCCTGTCCATAACTCTTGTGCCACTTTCAAGCCTTTTGCAGTATTAGGTGAAAGGTTAATCACATGAACTATGGTCAACACTACTACTTCCCAAAAGCCTTGTGAAAGATTTGCATGATGCAACATAGAAACCACTCTATCTTGAATAGTTCCATTCATCCTTTTAGCTACACCATTCTATACGCCGAATTCCTCTACACTCATAGAAATGATTGAATTCATACGAAGTATACTCACCTCCATTATCTAAATGTAAAGCCTTAACCTTCCCTTCTGAGTCTCCATTGAGGCAAGCCAATTTTCGAAAGTAGGGAATACCTAATCCTTAGACCTAAGAGAATAAACCCAAACTTTTATAATAGTGTCATCTATGAAAGTGAAAAAATAGAAAGGACAACATAATGACCTAGTGGGCATAGGAGCAAAGTTCACATATCTGTATGAACAAGATCTAATGGCTAAACTTAAGATCAATGTGCATTCTATGGACATTCCTGATTTGCTTTCCATATTCAAAATGCTCACAACATGAAAAATCAGAGAAAGATAACACAACTAAGTAGCCAGAACAAGAAAGACTTTCCATTCCATTACAAGATATATGACCCAAACAGCCATGCCATATACGAGCCATAGACTTGTTAGTGACAACTAACAAGTGTGTTCTTTTTAGATGAAAACAATGGATAAAGTGAGCCAACTTTGCATCCTTTAATAAAAACCATATTTCCCTTCGAGAATCGAAATGCAAAAGAACTTAGCATAGAAAGTCACTTTGTAGCAAAGGTCATCAAGCTAACCAACTGACATCAAACTATGTGAAAGTTGAGGAACATGGCATACATTATGCATGGTAAACTATGAACCATCAACAAATTGCACCATCTCAAATCCCAAGAACATAGTTAACAAAAACGTGATTTTTTCGGAAAATAAAAAACGTTTAGGATGCTCGCATGTTCCAAACATCCTAATACCCTTTTTTGCACTCTTGACGGCTTTTTTTTTAGGCTTTAGGGGATGTGTTTTTTTATGTAGAAAACCCACGAGCTTTGTTTTGATCTCCTCTTTCCTTGAGCACATAGTGTTGCCCTCTTTGCTTACTCTTTCATATACACTTCCCCTCTCTTGCCCTATGTGCTTACTTTTGCACCCTCTCTTTCTCTCATTTGCTCTCTCTTCCTTGAGCACACACTCTTGTCCTCTCTAGCCGTCTTTGTTTTATCTCCATTTGGAGCACATAGAGAGAGAGAGAGAGAGCTTCAACCATTTTTGTTTTCTCCCTTTGGGACACATAGAAAGAGAGTTTCAATGCCCCACTCGTTTTCAAGTTTCACTATAAGTAGAGCTCTCGATGTCTTCTATAAGGTTGTAGATCAAGTTTTTTTATGTGTTTTTAGCATTAGATATGTACATGAATGTTAGATATGCACTATTCATAAGTTTTTTTTTTTATTAAAAATGTTGCAAAGAACGATAATACTCGTTTTTTATTTCCATTTTTTTAGTACCCTACATACTAAACATTTTAAAACCCGTTTTTAAAACTCTTTTTGTACTATGGGTAAGAATCACCAAGCCTCACTCCTCACTGTACCAAGAGACTTTGTCGCATAACTAGAGAACCACTCTCTATGTGGTATCACATGAAAAGAAAATCTAGCAACCATGTATGTGAAAGGGAATCTTCCATAAGAGCCTCATTACGATAATATTGTCAAGTTTCAACACATCAGCATCATAAAAATAGCATTTATTTCTTCTATTTCCACTAATCGCCGATAGGTATCAAGAGAGCTTGAAATGAGGGGCAACAGCCCTCTAAGAAAGCATAGATAGTGAGAGAGAGGAAGTAAATGCACATGAGAATAGAAGAAAAGGATAGAGAGAAATGAATTGTGGAGAGTGAGAAGTAGATGTACACATGATCTACAAAGGGACTTGTCACCTGTATTCACTCTTCTATTGATGTGAAGAGAAGGGTCTTTTTATACAAACAAGTAGGAGAGCTTTGATATTTACAACAAACTTCTAGAGGAGAGCTTTGATATTTTAAAAATCCTACAAATGGCTTTATCCCTACAGAGGACTTGAAGAACTTGGAGTAGTGTATGCTCATATACTTGGAGGACTCTCATACTCTTTGGAGAGAGAGCATTGGAGTTCTTATTTTCAACATGAGTTGAGTATATTTCTTTTGTATTAGTTGGAGCATATCATCATCATGTACATCTTTATCATTAATGGAGCATTGTAATTGTTTACTATACTTTGTGAATCTTGTATGTATGTTCTCTTGTTTATGTATGTGTATTCTCTTATGTGCGGCATACTTGTGTTTATCCTCCCTAACATTTAAGACTTGTACTCCAAGAACATCCTGAACTTCCACATCTTTGTGCAGTGAATCTTATACTAAATGCATCAACTTTTGTTCAAATGCAGCATCTCACTTATATTTTCAATCATCAAACCTGAATTACCCAACAAACTTCAAAAGATAATGGTGAATGGAACTTGTATTGACACAACCGCAATCATCCTCTCAGTCATATTTCTCATGCATATTTGACAGAATATGACTACAGATTGATGTATATGACCAAAGATAAAACAGTGACTCATCAACTCTCTACCTAGTACCAAGTCATTAATCGATCATCACCCTACACAAGGGGGCAGAGTCATACTAATGACCACCTGGGGCCAAGCTGAACCTATGGGACAAATGGTAGATCCATTACATTCCAATTCAGGTATCAATCCTAACAGAAACAACAAAATAGAAAAGAAAGCACAGTAGCTCCATAATGAAAAGCATCCTTCAAGATGCATCCGTCACTTTCATGCACATCACACCGTTACAGCCAGTATGTTTGTTACATTTATCACATTTGTTGGACTTTCAATCATTCATAGCAATCAAAGGAACAATGTTTGCTTTTGATATGAAAATAAGGTATCAACATTTCTTGTGCACATCACATCAATATCCACATAAAAGGGTGCACCTATATTTCTCCCATCTACCTCCAAGTGATAGGATAGCCTCTTCCAAATATACCTGTTCCTCCTCTTACATGTGCGCAATGCCACTTTCCTTGAGCCCCACTCATAAGAAATATGTCTGATTGATAATGCATAGCCCTTCCAGTAATTTGTTCTCAAAACTACTATGTACTGAATAAGTTAGTACTATTGAACAAGCTCTTTATTTTGAGACTCCCTCTGTTATTTGCATTCACAAACAGGCAATTTTGGAAGCCATAATAAGGTATTAGTTACATGTATTTGCATATTTATTGGACCTGAATTAACTTCTTGCACAATGTCAAGACCCAAGAATTTTCAGAAGTATGACAGACATGTACTTACATATTTAGGGAATTTAACGTCACTCCTTGATTAGCTTACAGTGACTTAATGACTTTGGGTCACTAGCTCTTTTGTTCAAACTTCACACCTAAATCACTCCTATTTGATTCCTCATCTATCATGAGACTGCCCATACACTTCTCTCGTCAAAGGCGAGCAGAAGAACACATGATGTGCTTCTTCTTCCTCTCAACCGTCGCAAGTAAATTTTGAATAGAACAGATCCTGTATTAGCACATCCATTGCCTCTGCAAACCTCTTGAACATGACACAGCACAACTCATGAGTGCCATTTTCATCCCGACTGTGATTCATGATCACTTGCAGGTATACTCACAAGCATATGGAATCTTATTGAGCAAAAAGAAGTTGCTAAATTTACAGGTCAGATGAGCCATTTGACAGAAGAGGCTGAATTTGTTCTCCTTACCTGATCTGGTGGGAGAATGCAACCTTGAAAGGAATCTGTAAGCTCAATCACTAAGAGGCACCCTTAAGAGTGAAATACAATTGGATGTGAGGAGGGGCAAAAAGGAAAGAAATGGAAAAAGGAAGGGGGTACCGGGGGGAATCAGATTTTTGTGTATTATTTCGGCTATTCCCCATTTGTATATTGGATTGTAAGGAAGGAACACCTTAATTTTGATGAAAGAACCAATCATGAGCTTCTCAAGACATACCATGAATCAAACACGCATCAATATGTAATAAGTTTTAGTACCTAAATATCTGCTTCATGAACAAAAATAATAAAGAGCTAAGCTTTCAATCGATTTTGAATCATACTTCATATGACATGTTGTCCACGTCCAAAAACTCTTCATCTTCATCACTGTCATCTGAATTCTCATCTCCACTGGTTTCATATTCCATCATTCTAGCGTCCCTCATCTGAATTTGTTGAAGCATTATTAAGAATTCACATTAAATGAGAAGCTTGAGAACCATACCAAAAAGCCTCGACAAGAAAGTTTTGAGATACCTGTGCGGCATAGTTTTCTGATTCCAAAGGATCCTGTACACAGTTTGCAACAATCTGTCAATTTGCTATTCTTCACAATGATCTCAATCCCATAATATCACTTACCAGACATCATGAATCCAATATCCTTTTTTCTTTTTTAGTTACACAATAAAAAGAGGAAAGAAGGAAATGTTTGTGTCTGTTTTCCTTTTCATTCCTTTTTTTTTTGGGGGTGTGTGTGTGTGTGTGTGTGTGTTGCAAGTATGAATGCACATGATTATGAGCACTTGCAAATGTGTGTGCACCCACTGTGCATACAGGTTGTGCATGTGAATGCTTGGATATGAGAGTGCTTATGAAATCAGAGATTCAGGTCCAAGTGAGGATATGGAAATTGATGCCAGTGTAAGTGAATGTGCAGATGACTAATCAGAATGAAGCCTAGAAATATTGAGAACAAAATATAGAATATGATTACAGAATAGCTGCTGGTAATCATACAAATAAACAAGCAGTTGCATACATAGTCAAAAGGGACACCCAATCATGGGATTGGTGACAGTTGATCTGAATCAAGCATGTAGACAAACTGGGATAGCTAAATGTAATAGTTTGGGGCTCCACGTGAGGATAATACAGTTCATGCCTCCATAACAATATGCCACTCAAAGCCGACATCCTACATGTGAAAAAGTTTGATCAATTTTCCCCAAAAAGAAAAAAGATTCAGCCAACACTCGATTTCCATTGCCATTGGTACTTCATTGCCAAATTGTGTGATGCATGTTCTCTCAAATCAAACACACTCCCTTGCAAGGTTGAAAACCATACAAGCTGCACTACCCCTGCCCTGCTTGGCAACATTTTCCATGGTTAGACAACAAGCTCTCATGAAGTCTCGAGAAGTCCAAGCAAGCCTCAAAGGCTCGACGTTTTCCGTAGCTTTCTTCCACATATCCTACATGCTCTCCAACCCATACACTCAAGCAACTCTGAATCCTCACTCTACACAAAGGATATCCATCACTCTACACAAAGGATATCCATAATCCTTCCATCTCCTCCCTCTGAATCCATCTCCATTAAACATTCACAAAACTCTACATATCCATCCTCATCTTGCTACAACTATAGTATAATCGGATTAAACCCCTCCTTCTCAACCCATACATGACGCAACAGGTTGGATTGAGGAGGTAAGATACGAGGATGTTTTACATTGAAAAAGTGTTAATAAGAAGTAATACCTTCACATCAGAAAGTCGATAACCATTTATACACATACATACATACATACATACATGCAGAATTTTCCTTTTCTTCAGCCAATTTCATCCACTTGCTTTTGATTTTTTCTCTTCTAGTTTTCCATTTTTTAGCTTTTCTCTTCCTCAAGGTTTCTGACTATTCTTCTGAATCTTCTACCACTTGGGGTAAGGATTCTGCTTCCTTTTCACTCATTGGACTCTCGGATCTTTGATCACTAGGGATTAATAGCCTTTAGTAGCACTAGGTATTCTTTCTCACTACTAGAGGACTCTATTACTTCAATCACATTGATTTGTGGAGTGGAAGATTCTCTACAGCAAAGTGACATGGGGACGTGTCCCAGGTCCTAGGGGATGCGTCCTCGAGACACCCTAGGCGCCATCCCCGTCCCGAGGACACCACCATTCTCGAGACCCGTCCGTGTCCCCTGGTGACTTTGCTCTAGAGGGATTCTTGGGACAATCCCGGAACAGATGTTCTTTTCCACAATCACTACCATAACCTTCCTATAGCGTCTGAGGAGGTGGGTGGTAGGGCATTGCACACTCCCTAACGAAATGATCTCCTCCACATCTATAATAAGGTCCTCTTGGTGCTAGTGGTCTCACCGGCTGTCTTACTGGAGCTTGAGCTTTAGGTGCAACATACATTATGTTTGCATATTCAAATCCATATGAATTTCCATAGCCATCATATTCTTAGTATTGATGTTCATATGTTGACTTCATATTCTATGGGATTATAGTCAGACATAGTAATCACCATAGCTCTTCTCATAGCTTTGACTCGTGTCTTCTGAGCTTGTCAATGGGTTCACCGATACTACAGTTCTCTCTAGGTTTGCTTTAGGTTGTGTGTACTTGACCGGCACTACATTTTGAGGATGGGCCGGTTGTTGTCCCAACACTCGTTGAGGTTGAGCATACCCTTGATACTCATAAGGTCTCTGAGCCATTGGGGGTCCTTGATATGGAGCATATCTTGGAGCCTCACGGACTTGTTTTGCTTTAATGCTCACCTTATGCTGTATCTTCTTCCTAACGAAAGCTCTCATGATAAGTGTGCAAGAGAAGGCCACAAAGTTTAAGAGCAGCAACATGCAAATTCACAATTAGAAGGTGTAGGGTTTTTTTTATGAGAACGTTTTTTTCAAAAAAAAAGCGTAAAAAAATCGTAAAAAATCGTACAAAACGATTTGTGAAAAAACGATTTTTATTTATAATTCGACGATTTTATTGTACTATGGGGGCAAGTCATCCTCTTGCATAAGCATGAGATGGATGATCCCCTCCGCATCCACATGGGTTGAGCCTGATAGGGTTTTGCTCCCTGGTCGTTTTGAACTCCCCGTTTCTTGGAAACTAATCCTTCCAATTCTTCCACATTCCTTGATTGGGTAGGCACACTACTAAGAGTGTCATCAAACTTGGTTGGAGTATGAGGGATCTTCAAGTCATGAGCTAAGTTATCTTCCAAGTCTATACACTCCCTAAGACACTCATCCAAAGTTGCTAGACATTTACGTACACCAAGATTTTCAAATTCCCATTTGTTAAGCCATCCAAAAATAATGATATCATCTTTGATTGGGTTGGTCTTTTTGTGGTTGGACATCAATCGACATACTTCTTAAATCTCTTGGCCCGAAGTTCTATAATCTCCCTCTATTAAAGACATGACTATTGAAGAATAGACATAACTGTGAATATCTTCAGATGTCGACATTAGCTCACTTTCAGAATCACTATGAAGTGTCTGAGAATGTGGAATGGATGCATCTCTAGGTCACACTCCCTTCCCTGATCTAAGGTTCATTCACAGTCTACGAATCCTCAGAAGTTCTCTAGCCTTAAGTTCTTTGTTGTCACTTTTAGATGTTTTCTTATGTTTAGATCAAGGTTTAATTGGTTTTTTTTTCAAGGAATTTCCCAAATATCGACTCTGGATTAATTGGGGTTTGTTCATGAAATTTCGCGATACACGATACTTAGACTCACAAACGATACACGATACCTGAACTCACGATACAATACTTGGACTTCTAGACGAGACACGACACATTGGTGGCACAATACACGATACACAGTCAAGATCGGCAATACACAATACTTGGGTCCACGATACAATACTTAAAAACTCAGGATACACGACACTTGCCTTGTGGCGATACGATACTTCACTCTGCGATACACGATACTTGTGTCGTGTAACAACACTTGGCTAGTATGAGCGATACACGATACTTGTCAAGGAAGACACATGATACTCGATACTTGAGTATCACGTGACGACACTTGAGTAGCCACGATACATGATACCTAGGTATCGCGATACACAACTAGGAGTAAGGTGTCGACGACACATGACACCTTCCAGGTATCGGCGACACATGGGAATTTGGTATTGCGATATCAAACTCAATCGATCTCGATACTTTGACTTTTCCTCACGATACTCAGATGGTGTAGTTTCTCCCCAAGTATGTGGATATGGATGAAAATGATACATTCAATGTGTAGAGCTAGCCTAAAGGAGTTTCTCTCTTAATTTTTAGCTCTAAACTCTGGTTGTAGGATGAGTTCTAGGCGATACCAACTCGGACGATACTGGTCGCTCCTAGCTCTCTCCATGATACCTGTGCTTTTGCAAATGGATTTTGATGTGATGTTTTGGTTTTAGTCACTGATCAAGACCAATGATTCTCTAAAAAATGGAAATTTTTTATTTTTTGGGGGGTTTTGAGTGTCCTAACCTACTCCAAAGCTATTCGTCTAACTCCCAACCCTTTCTTCACTCCTATTCTAGCCCTAGAAAACTTGTCAAAGACACACTAGGTGTATGAGAAAACAAGTGGAGGTGATTGATGACTTGCCACGATATTGAATTCCTTCTTCATGTTTCACTATCTTCACAAGAACACTCTAATCATCATGTAAGCACGTTCACTTATGCCCTCATCCCCCACAATGGTGCCAAAAACATATGCTTCGGACTCACAAGGTCCCAGAGCGTCCTCACATGTGAAACAAGTGCACATAGTGGTGGTTTGATGCAAACACATTAAATTATCAAACCGAGAGTACGGCATGGTCAAGTGCATGGAAACATGTGCTTTAGTGATGGTAAATATGGGAAAGGGTCAAGTCATGCATGCAAAAGTGGATATCTACCTCACACGACACCTTCTACGCGTGAGTGTTTGTCTTGATACTTGATGCGGTAGCTGACACAAAACAAGCAATATCTCTTAGCTTCGATACTCGAATATGATCAATAGAAGGTTCATTTTGAAGCTCTTAATGAGACGCATCCTATGACTTTATTTCCAGTTCGACCAAACTACTCTACTCCAAGTTACGCCTAAAAAACTAAGTTTCTACAATCACATACCTACACCTGACGACTCCCTACGCTTCAAACACACACATGATACCAAGGTGGAACGGTATGTTAGGTTCGATACGTACGGTTCGCATACGGTTCGAGATCGGAACCGAATCTTGAGGTTCGGTACGTTGTTCCATAATTTTACAATTTGACAAAAATATACAGATATTTGTCAGGCCATACTCAAATTGAGGGAAAAAATATGAAAATGTTACATAAATTTAAAAATACATTGAACACGTACGGTAAAGTTCAATACGTTCTATATGTACCGTACGTACAATACATACAGAAAAGTGTATGGTTCGAGTTTTGATCCTACCTTGCATGATACCAATGAAAAAGGGTGGGGAATGAATAAACAGCACCTCCAAGCATACATTGCATGCCTCAAACACACATACATAATCTCTCTCTCTCTCTCTCTCTCTCTCTCTCTCTCTCTCTCTCTCTCTCTCTCTCTCTCTCTCTCTCTCTCTCTCTCTCTCTCTCTCTCTCTCTCTCTCTCTCTCTCTCTCTCTCTCTCTCTCTATCTATCTATCTATCTCTATCTCTCCCTCCCTCCCTCCCTCCCTCCCTCCCTCCCCCTCTCTCTCTCTCTCTCTCTCTCTCTCTCTCTCTCTCTCTCTCTCTCTCTCTCTCTCTCTCTCTCTCTCTCTCTCTCTCTCTCTCTCTCTCTCTCTCTCTCTCTCTCTCTCTCTCTCTCTCTTACGCACGCGCGTTGGGGATAAAGGCCCAAGGACTCTCCTTTTGTGCATTTTGAACCTCCCATATGAAAGCTCTCTCCGAGAGCTTTCCACACATATTTTTGTTATATTTTTTGAGCCCCAAATTGGAGGGTTATAACCATTTACATTATTTTTATGATTTTTGACCATTGGCCATGCGCGAACGTGCCCAAATGACCTAAAAACCACTTACGGATAAGACTTGGCCCCAAGTCTCTCATAACTTGGTTGAGACTTCTTCAACTTCAGCTTCTCCATCTTCTTCTCCAAATTTATGTGCAGGTTTCCCTCTCTACTTTCTCTCTCTTCATGCAGAAGCCCACTGCCTTAGCAACCGACCACACCACCACGTAACTCCTCGTAGCCTCTTTCAGCTTGGATCAAAGCTTTGAGATGTTCCATCGCGACAAAGTTACTCCAAATGCTTTTCTACTTCAGCCTGTGCTAAGCGAAAAGCTTTATTTTGCATTTGGGAGAATTTCATCGCAAAAACCTTCATTTTTTGCGACAAAGGTGATGTTTTTGGAGAATGACTTCATCCCTCATCAAAGCTAAAGGAAATTTTGAGTTTTTCAGAGAGTTTCATCCTGGAGAACCTCTCCCATTGTTCTTCTTGTATTCTCACATGTCATTTTCAGCATCCACACAGCTTGTTTTTCATTTGCAGGTCTCTTGTTGGAGAAATTCTCTCTCATTTCAAGTAGGAGTACATGTATAAGGATTGAGGAAATACATATTTGTTGGAAACTTATTTCAACGCGTCATTTCTCTAATTTTACAAGTCATATTGCTACAAAAATTAGGGCTTTTGTGAAAACAAGAACCCATTGACTCTGTTTTGCATCTATGTATGCCTTTTATGGTGAAAAACAACAAATTTGTTGTTTTTGATCCAATTACAGCTTGCTGGATTTTTTTAAAATTTTCTACAGAAAACTCCAGAAATTAGTTTCTTCAAGTTTTGAAGAGTTTTTGGGCTTAATTTCTCAGCTACAATCTCATCAAGTGATTACGCAGAGGACAACACATGAATTTTACCTTTATTGGTGAGATGAAATTTTGAAGCTCTCAATGTGCAAATATGGCTTCTGCCTCCTTTCATGTCAAAAACTTGTTTGAGATCAAGAGATTTGAAGGTAGCGGTTTTGATTTGTGGAAAGAGAGAATGTTGGGCATCCTCTTTCTTAAAGATTGCGAAGGGGCTCTTGAGGAAGTCAAGCCTGAAGATATGACAGATGCAGCATGGATGAACCTAAACAAGAAGGCCCTCACTTATATCAAAATGGTTGTATCAAATGAAATCTTAGTGAACCTGAAGGGCCTTACAAGTGCTTTTGAGGTATGGGAGAAGATGAAGGCAACCTATGAAAATACTACGCATATAAATCAAGTGCATCTTATGCGTAAGTTAGTGTGTATGCAGCTTGATGAGTCAAAAAGTGAAGTTGAGCACTTATCTTCTTTTACAGGTACTCTCTCACAATTGCAAGACTCCGGATTACCTGCATTTGATGATAAGCTTAAGGCCATCTTCTTGTTGATGACCTCACCTGATTCATGGGAAACATTGGTTGTTTCACTTTCCAATAATGCCAATCTTACCTTTCATGGTATAAGGGGTTCTATTTTGAATGAGGAAATCAGAAGGAAAGCGAGTGGAGAGGGCAATGGTTTAGCCAATGCGACTAGAGGAAGAACAAAAAAGAAAAGTAGAAATGTATAGAGGAATAGAAGTAAAAGCAAAGGCAAGGCTGAAGTGACTTGTTACCAATGTGGTAGGAAAGGTCAAAGAAGCCTGATTGCAAATACTACAAAGATGAACTAGAAAGAAAGAAAAATGTAGGTGATAAGAAAAAGGACACCAAGAATAAAGTAAATGACAACTCAAAGGACAAGGACAAAGAGAAAGCCAATGTGGTCTCTAGTGTCGTCATTGAGGAGCTATCAGATGCGAAAGATATTGTTTGTGCTACTATGGCAGCAGATCATGCCAAAGTTAATGATGCTTCTGTTAATATTCATCCACAAGATATGCAAATCACAAAGAGGGATATGATTAATGCCTTGCTTACTATGAATGATGCTTTGTCACAAACATGGATTGTGGATTCGGGTGCATTGTTCCATGTTACTCCTATTAAGGAGCATTTTACTACCTTTCATGCATGCAACCATGGACATGTATATCTTGGAAATAACCATGTTTGTTCTATTGAAGGTATTGGCAAAGTGCACTTCACTGTAGATGGCACTAATGAGCTGGTTTTGCGTGATGTAAGGTATGTACCAAGTATCAAGAAAAGCCTATTATCTGTTCGGCAAATGGATATGCATGGATATAGTACCCTCTTTGAGAAGGGGTCATGGGAGCTTATCAAAGGCTCTAGGATGATTGTTAAATGTACAAAGAAAGGGACTCTTTATTGCTTCCATGGTAAAGCCTTGTTGGGCAAGTTTATTGCTTTGGACGAAATCCATTCACATATTGGATTATGAAGCTTGGCCACATGAGCCAAAAAGGCCTTGATAAACTAAGTAAATTTGGACAAGTTTGATGTTAAAGGCTCAAAACTTGATTTTTGTAATGGATGCCAATATGGTAAGCAAGTAAAAAATTCCTACTACTCTAATGTCTCTCATAAGTCTAATGTGCTTGATCTTATTCATTCTGATGTTTGTAGCATGCCCACCAAATCTATGGGGATGCTCTTTACTTTGTTTCTTTTGTTGATGCCTGCTCTCGGAAGCTTTGGGTATATTTGTTAAAATCTAAAGATGAAGCCTTTGCTTCATTTAAGAAATTTCATGCATTTGTGACCACCCAAACAGGTAGAAAGCTGAAATCCTTATGTATAGATAATGGGGATAAGTTTACAAGTGTTGAATTCAATAGATTTTGTGAAAATCTTGGTATTAAGAGGGAGCTAACAGTCCCATACAGCCCCTCTTCCAACAGTGTGGCTGAAAGGTATAACAAGACTTTATGTGAAAGGGTGAGATGCATGCTGTCCATAGCTAATCTCCCTCATGGATTTTGGAGAGAGGCTTTGAAAACTGAAATTCATGTTTGCAATCGATCCCTTCATATGTCCTTCCCAAAGAGGTTTGGTCTGGCAAACTAGCTTCATATGACCACCTACGCATCTTTGGTTGTGATGCTTTTGTGCATATAAGGCCTGAGTTGAGAAGCAAGTTAGATGCAAAGTCCATGAAAGGAATCTTCATGAGTTATGGAGATGAAGGTGAAATTGGCTAAAGGATTTGGCTACCTCAACTCAAGAAGGTAATATGCAGCTAGGATGTTCTATTTAATGAGGCAAGGCTGCTCAAAAATGATTGTGCCTCTAAAAGTGACCATAAAAAGGTCAAATCTCAGCATGTACAACCACCTGTTAAATCTGATATGAACCTTCGGGATGCACCACATTTGACTGGAAATGAAAATGAGCCCGTTGTTATTGAGCCAAATGATGTTGGACAGCAAAATGAGGCTCCTGATGAGCATATGCAACCACCTATTCATGCTGAAAACAGGGTTGGAAATGATGTACAGCAGCCCATTAACAATGAAGAAGCTGATGTACCTCCTGGTGTAGATCCATTGTCAGATAATGTGGATCATTGGGTAAGAAGATCTACACATCCTAGGAGGCCAGTGAACAGATATGACCCCTCTGTACATTACATAAAGAGGCAAAGCTATGTGAGCACAAGAAGAAGTGGGAGATAGCCATGCAGGAAGAGATAAAGGCCTTGCATGCAAATGATACTTGGGATTTGGTTGAGTTGCCCAAAGGTAGGAAGGCCATTCCCAACAAGTGGGTATACAAAATCAAAACTGTTGATAGTAAACCCAGTACAAGGCAAGGCTGGTTGCTAAGGGATATGCCCAAAAAGAGGGCATTGATTTCCAAGAGGTGTTTTCTCCGATGGTTAAAACGACCACATTATGTGTGTGTTATTTGCTCTCGCAGCTGCCTTGGATTTGGAGTTATTCAAAGTGGATGTTAAAACAGCCTCTTTGCATGGTGATTTAGACGAAGAGCTGTACATGAAACAGC
>CM035434.1:29216422-29416422 GCA_020310875.1 Ceratopteris richardii | reverse complement strand
CGTGGTCATTGCATGTCGGTTGTAGACTCATATGTTTACTACTTTGGCAATGGTGCAACCAAACATATTACCTATAAGCACAATTTCTTTACTTGTGCAATTTCTTCATTCACTTGAGTCTTCCCCTAATGGGAATACTGTCACATGCACAAACTCCTCTTACCATGTCATGAAAGTTGGAAAGATTTCCTTATTGTTGCTAAGGCAATAAATTCACATCATCATAGGTTTTATATGTGCTAGGGAGCAATAAGAATCCTATGTCAATGTCAATGCAAACCAAGATTGGCTTGGTAGTAAAGTTTATTGATGACGTGTAGAGTTCATGCTCTCTTTGATGATGACAAAATTATTGCATCTAGAATGCTATATCATGGGCTTTGAAAGCTCACAAATTATGGAAACTTCGTGGATGATTATGCATGTCCATGTCAAAATTTGTAGGTCATCTCAAATGCAAAACTTAGCATGCATGTTTTGGCCGTTTGAATTTTGCTATTGTACTATGCTTGCAAAATCTGATATGAAGTTCTCTTTGCCTAAACTTCACACACCTAAAAACACATTTTAGGTGAAACGAACATTTTCCCCAAAATGGTATAGTGAGAATTGAGCGTACATTGTAGCTTGTTGACAATATGTCTATGCTCCCGTGTAAACACCATCTTTCAATACTTCCCTGTACTTACATTACAGATGACTCCATCTTTCAATAATTACTTGTACTTCGTGACTCTTATACATGATAGAGACTACAGTGAGAGTGAGCATAAATTGTAGCTTGTTCACAGTGAAGTATGCATGTTAAACAAGGCATTTTATGGATTGATGCAAGCACCACATGCTTAATATGAAAAAATGCATGCCGACTTGTTAGACATAAGCCACACATATCCATAATGGTTGCGCAAGCCAGATTACTATGCCACTTCTAGTTCTGAAGTTGAGTACGTGGAAGTTTTCCACGCTAAAATTATGTGTGGCTCAAGCTCATTAGGGTTGATTTGGGTATTGGTCAAATTTCTACCATCACATCTTTACTAACAATTAAAGCGCGCACTCAAAGTTGTGAGGAGATTAATGTTCCATCTTCATACAAAGTACGTTGAGGTACATGGTCATTACATCAAGGTGATAGTCTCAAGATGTGACTTCCATTTGGCTTATGTGTCCACAACATAACCTTGCAAACCTTTTACAAAGGCTCTATAGTAAACAGATAGGCTATAGTAAACAGATAGGTTGGAGATGGTTGAACCACACCCTTGACAGATAGGAGATGGTTGAACTACACCCTAAGAGAGAGGATTAGGAAGTAATCCTCAACCATGGCTTTTGGGGCAAGTGGTTAGCCCATCACATTCTTAACCAAGAGGTTGTGAGTTCAATTCGTTACATTCGTATCAGAGCCTAGGAAGTAGGCTAGACACCAAGGTTGCGAACAAGAAGGTTCAAGACACCAAGGTTGAGAGCAAGGGTTCAAGAGACCAAGGTTGCGAACAAGGTTCAAGAAACTATGCGAGGTTGAAGACCTCAATTCAAGGGTACCTAGGGAGTTCAAGGGGTTGATCACCGAGGCTAGAGGGATACAAGAGCAGATCATTGAGGACAATGATTGACCAAGGAGGGAAGAATGTAATAAAGTGATCGGTTGGAGATGGTTGAACCACACCCTTGACAGATAGGAGATGGTTGAACTACAACCCTAAGAGAGAGAATTAGGAAGTAACCCTCAACCATGGCTTCTGGGGCAAGTGGTTAGCCCATCACATTCCTAACCAAGAGGTTGTGAGTTCAATTCCTTACAGGCTCTCCCTTGCACAAAGTTTAGAGCTTCTTGCAAAGCGTTGGGCTTACTCCCTTTTATGGATTGATCTCACTTCACATAGCTTGGCACTTCCTTATACATAGTGTCAACTCTTTGTTTAGTGCATCACTCCCAAAGGGGATTTGCTAGGATATTTTGGTGGTGATATGTGTGAAGACACTCAAAGACTTCCAAGGCACTCTTTTCCCTCTCAAGCTTCTTCTTCCTTGTGCTTTGTGTGCATTCCTACTTCTCCAAACTCCAACACATGATTCATGAAATCCCTGAGAACCAAGGATGCATCAAGATGTAACTTTGAAGTGGTGCATGAAAGCATAGCTTCTAAAGCACCATGTATGCTACATCAATAATATTGAAATTAGCCATGGATGAATATAACCACATGTGAATAATGAAAAATCCTCATCAGAATCGATTAGATCATACTCACTTGAAGAGAGAACTATACTTCCTACACAACCATACCCTAGTTTTTCTCCTTCCCATGAACCAATCTTCCTTTAGATTTCTTAACATCACACTCCATAACCTTATGTCACCAATACTTTAAGAAAGTTACATAACTTATTCAACCATAAATTCTTTAGGACAATTAGATCACGATTCTATACCATCAAAAAAAAGCAAGCATATTCCAACAAAAAAAAATCGATGAGCTATTTCCACTTTCGTTTAGCACTAACCATTGAAATTTCACCCGTATGCAGCCTTGTTTTGATTTTTCTTTCATTCCAAATTGTATATCTTAGTATTTATGCTTTGTGATTTGGCCTATAATCAAGGGTGTTGAAAAATTCAACTTCTTTTCTTCCAAGTTTGCAATTTGCATTTTTAACTTCTTTAAAACAAATGGCATCCAACTTTGCCTTCAAACAAATAGTGCATGTCCAAAAAGGAGAAGATTAAGTATCTTTATTTTGTATAATCTACCTTTGTATTGCCTATCAAACTTGAGATTTCATAGTCAAACTCCAATTTGTCCAGGTATTTCAATCATATGTCTTATTCTTTATGTTTTGTTTGCATGTATCCTAGAGGGTGTAAAGCCCCCAAATTGATCAAGCCTCAATGATTCAATTCAAATACCATTTGAATGACAAGAAATTTTATTAAGAATTTTCAAATCTACACGCTTACATCCAATTCTCCCATAGAGACACATAAAAGAACCAATAGAAAAGAATATATGCACGCTCAAAGTGCATGAATGGTGAGTAGAAACTTCAAAGTAGTGACTAGAATCAGAATTATATAGAGTTTTACAAAGAAACAAGCATACTTAAGAAGATTGGTATGTTCTTCATTATTGCAAAATATGGAACACTATGGCTGATTAACCAAAGACTTCAACAATAATCCAATCAGATTCATCTTTCCCATGTTATGGTAGAACCTATCACTGCAAAGTAGTCCAATCTTACAACCACATATCTGACATTATGGCTCAATATTGACAATTCACAATGCTTTGGACCAATGTGAGCACTCTCCTCAAAGAAGGCTCATTATGCAACACACTTGCTTTCTCCTACCCAGCAAATGTGCACATTGCATATGCCAGTCAGCGTGTGGTCATGTGGGTTGGCTCTATTAGTCCATTTGGAGTTGAATTGAAATTGTTGAGTTTATTTACATTTTCCACGTGTTATTCAATGCTTAATCAAAACATCCAAGAGACTTTAGCAATTGTATTGTGATCCTCGAAATCCATTCGTCTATATCTAGAAACCATTCTCTCTCTCTCTCTCTCTCTCTCTCTCTCTCTCTCTCTCTCTCTCTCTCTCTCTCTCTCTCTCTCTCTCTCTCTCTCTCTCTCTCTCTCTCTCTCTCTCTCTCTCTCTCTCTCTCTCTCTCTCTCTCTCTCTCTCTCTCTCTCTCTCTTTCTCTCTCTCTCTCTCTCTCTCTCCCCCCGTGTGTATGTATGTGTGTGACACCGCAAATTTAACCAACCTGATCAGGAGGAGGGGCGTTAAGGTCAATATCCACAACGTATTGCGGTTGCGCAGGCATAGACTTTGATGCAGAAGAGGATGGTGTTGGATCATCCGCCATCAACCTTTGAGAGTGAGCCTGTGTAACCCCGGTACGTGATCGGAAGGTGTTAATGCGAAATGCTTGTTAAATTTGCCTGCGGGGTCACTACGAAACGCAAAACATCTACTTTCAGGTCGTCCTCCGATGCTTGCTGCTCAATAACAAACACCATTAAAGAACAAACAAGTTTAGAGCTCGACCAATCAATGTAGGTGGCGTTTAACACATGCCGACCCAAGTAAGTAAGAGTAAAGATTGAGTGGGCATTGTAATCTCTAATGTTTATATTACATCGAGAAAAGGTCATAAGTGGGTCATTCTTATCTTGAAACAACGTTCGGACAATTGTATGCCCTTGTTTAATGGAATATGGAGAGTTTCACGGGTGTTAACCGTATTTAATTGCTCCAAGTTGAACCCCTTTAGCGGTATGAGCATTGTAAGTTGAATTTGGATAGGACAATAGTCATCAAAGGGTTTTATGTGAATTATATGGAAGGGGGTCTCCTTATAGAACTACAATTGTACTTTTTTCCATCATATCTATCAAAAGCGTACACATTATGTTTTAAGAAATGGTAACCATAGCAACATGATGGAAATGGTAAAGATCGTTTTGGTGGTAGAGTACTCACATCACTCCTCTTAATCATTTACTTTAGTTGTCTACTTATCAAGATATTATAAAACTTGTAAAAGAAGAAGCTTTGATTTTTTAGAGAAACATGGAATAATGATAGTATAATCTTTGGTGTATTTGAAAAACCATAGGTGAATAGTAAAACCAAAAAAGTTGTTTCATTAGAATCTAAGCTTCTTTTTGTGTCAAACAGAATGCTTTATCTTCACCAAGTAGCATCCACCACTTACATCGATATTTACCATATTTACTCATGAAGAACATTCTAAGTTTATATTATTTTTATGGACCAAGATATTTCCACGTAAATAATGGATATTCATTATATCATTTTCTAGTTTTTCTCCTCTAATGTATGTGTGTATGTATACATTATGTATGTATGTATGTATGTATGTATGTATGTATGTATGTATGTATGTATGTATGTGTATGTATGTATGTATGTATGTATGTATGTATGTATGTATGTATGTATGTATGTATGTATGTATGTATGTATGTATGTATGTATGTATGTATGTGTATGTGTATGTTTGTATATATGCATGTATGCATTTCTGTACATGTGTATGGGTGTACATATGTATATGCATACATACATGTGTATGTATGTATGTGTGTATATGTATGTATGTATGTATATATGTATGTATGTATGTATGTATGTATTTATGCATGTCTGTATGCATGTATGTATGCATGCATGCATGTATGTATGTATGTATGTATGTATGTATGTATGTATGTATGTATGTATGTATGTATGTATGTATGTATGTATGTATGTATGTATGATTGAATGAATCTATGTATGTATGTGTATGTATATACATATTGAGATATGTGTGTATATATGTAAATATGTGTTCCTAGGCATGTATGTATGTACATATTTACATACTTATATGTGTATGTATGTATGTATGTATGTATGTATGTATGTATGTATGTATGTATGTATGTATGTATGTATGTATGTATGTATGTATGTGTGTGTATGTGTGTGTGTATGCATGCATGCATGTATGCATGTATGCATGTATGTATGTATGTATGTATGTATGTTGTATGTATGTATGTATGTATGTATGTATGTATGTATGTATGTATGTATGTATGTATGTATGTATGTATGTATGCATGCATGTATGTATGTAGATACTTAGATATGTATGTAGATGTTTATGTGTCTAGGTGTATGTATGTGCATATGTATGCTTATATGTATGTATATGTATGTAAATGTGTATGTATATATGTATGTCTACATGTATGTATGTATGTATGTATGTATGTAAGTATGTATGTATGTATGTACGTATGTATGTACGTACGTACGTATGTACGTATGTACGTACGTACGTATGTACGTATGTACGTACGTACGTACGTATGTACGTACGTACGTACGTATGTACGTACGTAGGTACGTATGTACGTACGTAGGTACGTATGTACGTACGTAGGTACGTATGTACGTACGTAGGTACGTATGTACGTACGTAGGTACGTATGTACGTACGTAGGTACGTATGTACGTACGTAGGTACGTATGTACGTACGTAGGTACGTATGTACGTACGTAGGTACGTATGTACGTACGTAGGTACGTATGTACGTACGTAGGTACGTATGTACGTACGTAGGTACGTATGTACGTAGGTACGTATGTACGTACGTACGTAGGTACGTACGTACGTAGGTACGTACGTACGTAGGTACGTACGTACGTAGGTACGTACGTACGTAGGTACGTACGTACGTAGGTACGTACGTACGTAGGTACGTACGTACGTATGTATGTATGTATGTATGCATGTATGTATGTATGCATGCATGCATGCATGCATGCATGTATGTATGTATGTATGTATGTATGTATGTATGTGTTGGTTCTCTTATTCAAGGGAAAAGATGTAGATATGCACTTGTACCTAACCCAAATATCGGATCCTTTGCCCACTTGGCTAGGTCTAAGTCACTGATTAATACCCAAATGTAGCTAGGGAATGATGATTTGTCAAGGCGAATTGTTTGGCTTTCTTTTTTTTTTTTTAACTACCGCATGCATCAAAATCCTAGGTTGTCAATGTCTATTGGTCTCGGAACATCGTTCGAATGTGTTGGAAAAAGTTTGCATCGTAGTCAAAGACATCAAGGGTACCATATCCAAGTCCCAAAAGCAGGGGGAACATCATGCATTCTCGGTTAACAAAATCCGCAGCAGCTTAGGCATTAGCTACATGGCTCAAGCAACGTCTACGAACAGTCCACATAGAGTATTGTCAAAATATTTTAATGTTACTCTAACAGAAGTATTTGTACCAAATACTCTTCTCACGATTGCTCCTTCCCAACTGGAGGGGCATCATTGACATGCAGCAATCATACAAAATTATTATGCTACAAGCACATGCCTACTATGCCACCCATATTACACGTTGCTTGCCAATAGATGCTATCCTGCAATGGTTCGTCACTAACCAAATTTTCCCTTGCTTGTCTCACTAACAAGAAAAGCATTTCAACTCTTTATTGTGTCAAACAGAAACAGTTTGAAAATCTTCACACAGAACGCATATCGGTTATTGTTGTTCAATTCTCATAAGGTCAACACTCTTGCAGTTGTCATATCCGAAATATTATGAACTTAACCTGAGTGGCCTACCACATTATCGTTACCAATTTTATAGTCCCAGCGATACATAAATACCCTTATCGATTTCCAAATTTCAACCATGCCGCATGACCCAGACAAAACAGTCGGTAATTGAATCGTTCGCAAATAATGGTACTTCGATACATATCCAAAACACATGCACTTGCAACCAATACATCCCTCTCATTCACGGTGGTCATGTTGTTTATCAAATTGCATTAATCAGAACTCAGAACATTCTGCGCTAGCATGAATCTCTGCGTTTTAGAGAATCGACATAGGTAAACTTACGCCCTTATGGTACATTCAACATTAATTCAAATTTTTTAAGGAGTCTCACGGACCCTCAAGAATCAATGGTGAACTACGCAAACACAGCCCAGAACTAACAGAGGTGCTCCTCATCAGTAGGCAGGGTCTAACAGTCCTTCACAGAAGCGTGTATGCCATATGGTTCAGCTTGAACAAAGAGAAATTAATCTACATAGTACTGAAGAGAATTTACACCTGCACTTTTGCGATGCAACACATTGCTTTGAGGATAACTAGAACACCCGAGGGTTGCCATTCATCACATGAATTATTCAACATATCTCAATGATAGAAGGTAAACGTTGCATTTGTCATACCTGGTTAACAGCGCAGAGCCAATGACACCTTAATCAGCTAGAGTAATACATCGCTAATCTCCTCCTATGAGAGAATGCATCCTTCGACAGATGGCAGCAGAGGGGGTTCCCTGTTGTTTCGGAGATGTTTAACTTCAGAATCCTTCTGATCTTCCACATCGAGTGCCGCACTCGCTCTCTCTCTCTCTCTGAACACAGAGTACTCCCCTTCAAAAAATGCTCACAACCCAAGTATCTCCCCTCTGTCAGGTATCATCGATGCAGCCCGCTTTGCCCCCAATTGATTCTGCAATATAACCCAAACAGCCATGATCATGTCAGTTTACAATTTGTTTGCATACCTTTTCATCGAGCCATCATTCCCACTGGACCTGCACTCATTGAAGCTATTAGTGCTAGAAAAATCAATCATGAATACATAGAAACTATTTAATTACAAAATGATTCACAAACATGCACATATATGCAACTCCATTTCCAACATGCATCAAATTTCTCATGCATTCCACTATGAAAATAGTATCAACCAAAGTAACGCATTCATACCTTTCCATGTCTCATACATACAACTATCATTGCGAGAAAACAAAAACGAAAGTACCGAAATAAACAACGACAACTGAAATGAATCCAACAGGAGATCCAAAATACCCAAAATGCATACCCCTTTATTGATCCTACTATTCGATATGTACAAATATTCCATGACTGGACACTCCCTAAGAATCCCCATCATCGTCCTACAGAAGTCATCGAGACCCGAGTACAAGTCAAGCCCTACATAAAACCCTGGAGTGTCCCACAGCCTTGAAAACCTTTGGATAGAGCACACAAGTTATAAAGCAATACCGTTGCATTACCTCGCTAAGGTCTCATCCATAAGTATATATATAATGTCCGTGCCTTTGAGAATGTTGATTCAGAGTGAGCTGATCTGTCACAAGCCACCATATACCAATCACACAAGCAAATAACGTTCCCTTCTAAGCGATCATCACCCTCTCCTCTTTCTCTCTCCCCCTCAGGAGTGGGGAATAATTTCATGTGTAAATTTTATTTATATTCACATGTTGGCCAGGTTGATCCCACCCATCTACCAATGCAACGCAGCGCACAACACACAACCACATAATGATAACAAATAACATATAAAGCTAGCCCATAACGAAGCTGGATGCGGCTCGTGGTTGTGACCGCCCGGCCACAATGGCTCCCCCTACCTACCAACCCGTTATGGCGCGTAACTAAGACACAAACATATACATCCCAAGCCTATGCCGAAACTAGCTGCAGCTCGTGGTCCTAACCACCCGACTAAGATAACTCCACCCACCTACTAGCCCACCATAGCGCGTTGGTACAATCACAACAACACAAAGTTTTGTCTTTTTTTTTTTAATATAATTTTTTATTAATACCCCAGTCCTGAGAATTAGGGAGAGGAAGAAAGGGATGTTCCCCACTTTTCCCACACATGCATGCAAACATACACACTCCAGCATTTGATAGATCAACCATCTCTTTACTCCACTCTCTCAATTACAGACATCACATATGTATCATCGATTTGACTTTTCACTAGGCAACTACAACCGGCTATGCCTTGGTCCCTCATATACCTATCCTTAGATGATCTAGAATGTGGGTCTCTTGGATGTGTCATATAGCCTCACCTCATACTCGCATCCCGACGACTTCCCTAGGGCGATTCAGGCTCAACTTCAGGAGCTCCGTCATCGCTACCTATCGTTAACAGATCTGCCCAAGCCCAAGTGATGTCGTTCTCTTCGTTAGGCATCTCCCTCGAAGGATCGAAATAGTAATATCAATCCCCCGCCCATCCTACGTGTCGGAGCAGGTATCTCTCAAACCATGGAATATGAAACATAATATCTAAACCCTGGTTTATGAAACATACCAGCCAGTGGGCTTCCTCCACATCATATTCGGTCTCGAAGTCATCGACCTCTATGTCCATGCGGGCAAATGTCTGGTCCGAGAAGTATATCACCAGCTCGTACAAATAGATCTGAGTTATTTGATCTGCCATTTGTTACTTAGCTCCTAATAGTCTCTGCGCAACACAAAAAAATAATTAGATGTCCAAAATTCTTGAGCTAGCAAGGGATAATATTTATAACAACAAAAATCATAGCTAACATATGCATATATATATATAACTATACATCTATGTACAAGGAGTCTACTACATCCTTCCTCTTGGATCTCGTCTGGCTTCTCCCGTCCTAATGCTAGTTGAAATATGGTTTGACTCAAAGTGCGTTAACCTTCACGGGAGCACATTCTTCACCTAAATCTTGAATTTGCATTGAACCATTGGAGTTGAGTTCCACCACTTTAAACGGCCCTGCCCATCTTGTTTGTAACTTCCCCCTGAATTTGTAATATTTGCTATCATAGACTAATACCAAATCCCCTTCTTGAATCGCATAGGACTTGAGTTTCTTGTCGTGCCTCTCGTTACGTCTTCTTTGAATAGCGTCCAGACTTTGCTGTGCAATGAGTCTCTTTTCTTCTAACTTGACCAGTTGTATGTACCTCTCCTTCAATGACTCTTCCTTTCCCAGCCTGGCCTCGATGGCCACTCTCAATGTCGGAACTTCTTTTTCGATGGGAAAGATGGCTTCCTCGCCATATACTAGGGAGAACGGAGTGCTCTTAGTCGTCACTCGGTAGGATGTTTGATACGCCCATAAAGCTTCCAAAAGTCTCTCATCCCAGTCTCGCCTATGCACAGCTACTGCCTTTGTCAGAATTTGTTCAAGAACCTTGTTGGTAACCTCCACTTATCCATTTGCCCTCAGATTATATGGAGTGCTTTTCCTGTGTTTGATCTTATACAACTCCATCAATTCCTCGATCAGTTCGTTCACAAAGTGTGTTCCCCTATCGCTCACTATCTCCAACGGGCATCCAAATCGTGTGATAATTTGTTCATACAAAAATTTAGCTACATCAACAGCTCGATCAGTCTTCAGCGCTTTGGCTTCTACCCACTTGGTGACATAGTCTGTGCAGACCAGGATATACCTATTGGACCTGCGTCTGGAGGGAGGATCAATGGGTCCCACAAAGTCGATTCCCCATTTTTCAAAAGGCTTAAGATCCAGTACCGGCGTAAGAGGAGCTGCATGAGCTACTGTCGATTTGCCCATTCTTTGACATTTGTCGCATTTCTTGCAGTATGTGTGAGAGTCTTTGAACAGTGTTGGCCACCAATACCCAGTCAATAAGATCTTTCTTGCCGTCAGCAAAATGCCCACCGCAAGGTTCATCATGCAATGTTCTCAAAACTAAGGTTGTTTCTTCTTCCTCGAGACACCTCCGATAAATGCTTTCATGAACAAAATATCGATAGAGCTGCCCACCAATGATGCTATGGTGTTTTGCTAGTGCTAGCAGTTTTTGCTTCTCTCTTTTGCTTGCTCCCGGCGGGTACTTAGTGGTGCACAAGAAATTTACCAAGTCGGCATACCAAGGTACCTTAGCATCAACTTGAAATAGATGTCCATCAAGAGCATCATCGGGCACACCAGAGATTGGCTCCTTATTAATAATTCGAGATAAATGGTCAGCCAATATGTGCGCTTTGTCTAATTTGGTTAGCACTGTGAACTGAAATTCTTGTAGGAGTAGCATCCACCTCATCAATCGCCCTGATAGCTCGGGTTTATTGATGATATACCTTAGAGCTTCATGATCAACATAAAACGTGAAATGCTTTCCCATCAGATAGTGCCGATACTTGTTTACCGCGAAGATCATCGAGAGGCATTCCTTTTCTGTAGTCGTGTAGTTTTTCTCAGTGCTATTCAAGTTTCGACTTGCATAATAAATAGGATGGTCCAACTTCTTTTCATCAGCTTGACATAGCACTGCTCCAACCTCAATATTGAAAAGCATCTGTATGCACACATGAAATTCTTTCGTCCAGTCAGGTGCTACCAAAATCGGCGCATTTATCAATTTTTCTTTGATCGAGTCGAATGCAACCTGACACTCTTCAGTCCATTGATATTGTTGGTCTTTCCTCAAAAGGTTCGTCAATGGTGCTTCTATTGATGCAAAATTTAATATAAATCGTCGGTAATAATTAGCATGTCCCAAGAATCCTCTGAGTTGCCGCAAGTTTTGAGGAGGTGGAAGTTGTCCGATTTTTCCTACCTTATTCTCGTCAATAGAAATCCCTTTTTCAGAAATCACAAGCCCCAAGAGCAAGCCTTTTCGTACTCCAAACATGCATTTTTCTGGATTCAACACAATGCCTTTTTCAATGCTTCTCTTCAGAATGGCTTTGATCCTTTCTGTCATGTTTTCATAGTCCCCTTGAATGGAAAAATCATCAAGGAATATCTCCATCCAGTTCTGCAAATAGTCTTGGTAAGCTGCGATCATTGCTCTTTGAAATGTGGCCGATGCATTGCATAGCCCAAACGGCATGACACGATATGCGTATGTGCCCCATTCTGTAGTAAAGGTGGTTTTTGGCTGATCTTCTTCATAAAGTTGGACTTGATTGTATCCGCTGAAGCCATCTAGAAAAGAGTACAATTTATGACTAGCCACTCTGTCCAAAATTTGGTCTGTAAATGGTAAAGGAAAGTGGTCCTTCTTTGTTCTCTCGTTCAATTTCCGATAGTCAACACATATGCGAATTTTATTGTTCTTCTTTGGGACAACCACAATCGGTGATACCCATTTGCTAAATGCAATGGGATATATAAATCCTGCCTCCAACAACTTGATCAGTTCCATTTTGATCAACTCAAAGTATGCCAGATTCGTCCACCTAAGCCTTT
The DNA here is from genome assembly GCA_020310875.1 of Ceratopteris richardii. Taxonomy (NCBI): domain Eukaryota; kingdom Viridiplantae; phylum Streptophyta; class Polypodiopsida; order Polypodiales; family Pteridaceae; genus Ceratopteris; species Ceratopteris richardii. The sequence continues at coordinate 29,403,809 of CM035434.1, read as the reverse complement.
GACATATCGGCCTAGTCCCTTCTTCCAAGTCTATATAATGCTGACAAATTTGGGGATCGATCCCTTTCAAATCATTATATGACCATGCAAAAGCCTTGCTGAAATTTTTGGGTACCAATTTAATGCATTCTTGTACACCATCTAGTATCTATGACCCCATGCTCAATAACTTTTCTGGAAAAACTTCCCACTTTTCCACCTGAGCTTCTCATGAATACTCCTCATTCCTTGATGACGCTCTGATTGGAAAGTGCTCCCCGATCACACGTGCATGGTTGGCCAATAAATCATTGTTTTTTTCTTTTTCGATTAGACCCAATTTCTTCAATTTAGCTTTTGCAATGGCTTCCTACACTTTAGTCTTACCTTTTGCTTCTTTTTTCGATTCTCGACTTCTCCTTAGAAGCTCTGCTTCCAGCACTTTGACCCTTTCTCTCAACTGTTGTACTTCCATTGTCGGAACTAACTCAAGCTTCAACTCTTTTTCTGAAGTTCCCTTCTCCAAGGATTGGGTAGCTTTGCTTTCCCTTGTGTCTATACTCAACATGTAACACTCAAATTCACTTGTGTGTGTCAACCATCCTAGCAACTCCTGGTCTGAGTCATCCTGGTAAACTAGTGGGTCTTTATACTCGCCCACTTTCGCGTGTTGGAGGTTGGATAATTGCAAGTTGAATCCATCCTGCAAAAGATCCTTGGGAGTCTCCGTGTGCAAGGCAAATCTTACCTGCACCATTTCTTGTCTAACCTTTTCCTTTGCTTTTTACTCCTTTTCCTCAGCTGTTGTCGATTTCTTGCCGGTCAAGTTTGGAGACACTTGAGGTTGTATTCGATCAGCCTTCGCTCCAATTGTGATGAATCCCGTGCGCCAATCGTGCACACATTCGGCTTGCACCAGCCATGGCCATCCAAGCAAGATCGAGAAAGTGGCCTCTGAGGTCCTTGGTCTTACTATCATATAATCAACTTTAAATTCTAGACCCCCCACAACTGTGCTTACATTCTTCAAGAGACCTGCAGGTTTCACTTGCGTTTGATCTGCCATCCTCAAGGACATTGGAGTTTCTTCCATGTGGTTGAGGCCTAAAGCTTTCATCATGTACTCAATCATTAGGTTGACTGCGGCTCCACTATCTAACTGAGCACCAGGGACTGCATATCCTTTAATCTCGACTGTCACAGTTGGAGCATTCGAATCCGTTTGCATCGTAATACTTTGAATGATTCCTTGGAAATCTTTATCTTGTCTCTTTTTATCTCGATCTTTCCTCGGCTTCTTAATATATTCGTTGTAGAATTGTTTCCTATATGTAGGTGAACATTTCAGCAATGTGCCAATGTCCAACGTGACTTCCGTGTCAGCGAGCAGTTTTACGATGTCAACTTCCTCCAAACTTTGTCTTTCCTTCCTACACTTTGGAGCCCTTAATCTTTCAGGGAATGGTGCTATGCCTGGCACAAACTCCTTGGTCACTGGTGGGAGGACCTCAACTTCTTCCCCATCCTCAAACTCTTGCTGTTCAGCAAATCTTCCAACTTGGTTTTCTACCTCTCCATGTTCGGGTATCTTCTCCTGGATAACTTTTTCGCTTTCGCCTTTTGGATGTTTTTTCAAATACTCTTGAGTCCTTGTGACTATTGCCATAGTTGGCTCTTTATGCGGTTTCTTGGCCTGGTAAGCATCCACAAAATGCATTGACGAGCTAGAGCCTTCTTGAGGGTTCGGTGTCCTAAACACCACTCCGATCGTAGGAACGTGCTCTTGAGCTCTCAGTGTGGAATGCATCTGAGCCCCAACATAATTTGAGGATCCTACTGGCCCCTTATCCTTGCCAGTGGAAGCTCTTCGTTTTGGACAGTCTTCATCAAAGTGGCCCTCTCCACTATAGTACCGACATAGCGGGGTATAATCAACTGGTTTCTTTTCATTTGGACATCTAGATTGAGTAAGGCCAAAGCCATGGCATCTCCAACACTGGATTGGACCATCTCTTCTTTGATCACGTGCGGCTCCTCTCGGATAGTCTCCTCCCTGACCCTGAGCACCATATCCATAAGTTTGTCTATTTTCCCAATGAGATGTAGGTGGGACACTTTGAGCAGGCAATCCCGTGTAAGACCTTTCTCTTGTATCTCCCGATTTCATGGTCCGCTCTTCATAGGCCCTCTTGTTGTAACATCGGTCTTCCGTGTGATTGGTCCTTCCACAAAAAGTGCAACACATTCTAGGTGGCGATCTATCTGTGAATACTCTCGAGACTGTAGGGCATTCTGAAGCCAGATGGCCGTAACCATGGCACTTTCCACACCATGTATTTGATCGAAACACTTGATTGGGGTTTGTAGTTACCTCTTGTTTCACTGTGTATGTTTCTTGGGTCATTGTGGTAGCTTTTATAGCTTGTGTGACCAACTCTAATATTTGTTCTTCAGTCAACGCAGGCTTCACCTCGCCTGGCATGCTAGTGGCAGCTACAAAAGCTGGGGTCGTCAATGTGGGACTTCCTTGGCCAGGATCTTTCATCGGTATGTTTCCTGGGCCTCCCATTGGCTCGTATAAGAGCTCAATCTTCGTTTGTTGACGTAATTGTACTTCCTCCCAAAGCCTTGCTTGTTCCTTAGCATTTATTAAAGTTGCAAGTCTTATCAAGCTGATATGTTGTTGCGCTGTAGGATCTCTCAATCCGACAATGAATCTTCTCTTCAATGTCTCATCGTTCGGGGCATTCACGCCCATCTTTCTTACCAAGGTTTCCATTCTCTGAATGTAGTTATCAATGCTCTCATTGACTCCCTGTCGCAGGTAATCCATCTATTGGGCCAATCTATCTTGGAAGCCTTGTCATCGAAACTTTGCCAAGAAGGCTTCCTTGAGCATCTGATAAGTTCCACGCTCTTGTGGTGTCAAATTCCCATACCAGTTGGCTGCCTCATCACGGAGAGTAGTCGGAAAAATCCTCAGTCTTTGACCCCCATCAACTACCTCGTTGGCCTCGCAAGTAACCTCAAACAGCTGGATAAAACTATCCGGATCCTCGTCCCAAGCACCTGAGAACTTGGTGAAGTCCCCAAATGAGCCAAAATCTGCTGAGCCATTTCAAACAGAGGTGTGATGTCAATATCACTTCGATCCCAGAAATTTAGTGCACGTGGCCTCAGGATCCCTCCTTCAAACTTTTGCACTTGATTCGCGACTCTCCTACGAGAGTACACATTCAAGGGCTCTTCTCTGACACGCTCTTCTCTTTGCGTTTGCGTTCCTCTTGAGGATAAGCTGCCCTCGCTCATGTACTAGATCTGGGGTCCGCAAGCTCGGCCAACATGTGGTGCTAGGCGAACCTATGACACTCTCTTATAGAGACGTGCCAAGTTATTCCCGGCAAACGCACCAAAATGTTGGTTCTCTTATTCAAGGGAAAAGATGTAGATATGCACTTGTACCTAACCAAAATATCGGATCCTTTGCCCACTTGTCTAGCTCTAAGTCACTGATTAATACCCAAATTTAGCTAGGGAATGATGATTTGTCAAGGCAAATCGTTTGGCTTTCATTTTTTTTTTAACTACCGCATGCATCAAAATCCTAGGTTGTCAATGTCTATTGGTCTCGGAACATCATTCGCATGTGTTGGAAAAAGTTTGCATCGTAGTCAAAGACATCAAGGGTACCATATCCAAGTGCCAAAAGCAGGGGGAACATCATGCATTCCCAGTTAACAAAATCCGCAGCAGCTTAGGCATTAGCTACATGGCTCAAGCAACATCTACGAATAGTCCACATAGAGTATTGTCAAAATATTTTAATGTTACTCTAACAGAAGTATTTGTACCAAATACTCTTCTCATGATTGCTCCTTCCCAACTAGAGGGGCATCATTGACATGCACCAGTCATACAAAATTATTACGCTACAAGCACAGGCCTCCTATGCCACCCATATTACACGTTGCTTGGTAATAGATGCTATCCTTCAATGGTTCCTCACTAACCAAATTTTTCCTTGCTGGTCTCACTAACAAGAAAAGCATTTCAACTCTTTATTGTGTCAAATAGAAACAGTTCGAAAATCTTCACACAGAACGCATATCGATTATTGTTGTTCAATTCTCATAAGGTCAACACTGTTGCAGGTGTCATATCCGAACTGTTATGAACTTAACCTGAGTGGCCTACCAGATTATCGTTACCAATTCTATAGTCCTCGCGATACATAAATACCCTTATCGATTTGCAAATTTCAACCATGCCGCATGACACAAACAAACCAGTCGGTAATTGAATCGTTCGCAGATAATGGTACTTCGATACATATCCAAAACACATGCACTTGCAACCAATACATACCTCTTATTCACGGTGGTCCTGCTGTTTATCAAACTACATTAATCAGAACTCAGAACATTCTGCACTAGCATGAATCTCTACGTTTTAGAGAATCGATCTTACGCCCTTATGGTACATTCAACATTAATTCAAATCTTTTCAGGAGTCTCACGGACCCTCAATAATCAATGGTGAACTACGCGAACATAGCCCAGAACTAACAGAGGCGCTCCTCATCAGTAGGCAGGGTCTAACAGTCCTTCACAGAAGAGTGTATGCCATATGGTTCAACTTGAACAAAGAGAAATTAATCTACATAGTACTGAAGAGAATTTACACCTGCACTTTTGCGATGCAGCACATTGCTTTGAGGATAACTAGAACACCCGAGGGTTGCCATTCATTACATGAATTATTCAACATATCTCAATGATAGAAGGTAAACGTTGCATTTGTCATACCCAGTTAACAACGCAGAGCCAATGTTACCTTAATCAGCTAGAGTAATACATCGCTAATCTCCTCCTATGAGAGAACGCATCCTTCGACAGATGGCAGCAGAGGGGGTTCCCTGTTGTTTCGGAGATGTTTAACTTCAGAATCCTTCTGATCTTCCACATCGAGTGCCGCACTCGCTCTCTCTCTCTGAACACAGAGTACTCCCCTTCAAAAAATGCTCACAACCCAAGTATCTCCCCTCTGTCAGGTATCATCGATGTAGCCTGCTTTGCCCCCAATTGATCCCCCCCCCCTTATGTGGCAGAAAAAGCATCGCCGCTACCTCGTTCCCCCAAGCACATAGAGCAACAAAATTAAAGACGCTGAAAAAGCAAGCCCTCGAAGCTTTTTTCCCCCCTTTATGCGATGATGACTCTCGCCCTCTACAACTTTCACCAGCCCCCACAACTACACAGTCAACTTTTTCTTTCGGCACATGAGCCCATTTGTCGCCTGTATGAAGACCTCTGCCTAGGTACCTCCAGGTTCACCACATGATCAATGCATATGTTTACGTGACAGAACCACTCCATTACCGGACGCTAGATACATCTCCACCGTTAGTAGACGTGAACTAGACCAGTCTCCCCCCAAAATTGTCGTCCGCTCTCTCTTAAATGTGTTCTGCCAAGAACGGAATGAAACGGATTTTTGGCTTCTGACAAAACTGGTATGCTCAGAAAATTTTTCATGATATTATAACAGAAAATTTTTCATGATATTATAACAAAGAGTCATTGATCCCACAGGTTTGATACCACTTCTACTTTGGAATTACCCTTTATCCTGGCATTTGCTTCTCCTCATGATTTGACACTACTTGCAACATCTACCGCTAGCATTTTACTGGAATAAGAGATGATAACACATTTGATGCACCATCTTGGACCCAGTCGTTGCTTTCTATCTCTCGCAACCTACATTCAGAAGTAGCAAGTATGCTAACCTCTTGCACGTGCTATCTTCAACTTTCCAGCCTTTCAACTCGGCCATCAAGTGACAAGGATGGAGAGGATTTACCTTGGTCGATATAACTCATCTCGTTGTTTTATTGCATGAACCCGTAGCATACTTGGGCTGCTTCCCATGACGACCTACTTCAATATGCCCGATCTCTGCATATCCTGCCATAAATATATTTCATGACACAACATCTCTTCCTTTCTACCACACCCACCTCCAAGCCACATTGATTGAAGTCAATTGCTATTGACCAACACCTTTTTGGTTGCAAAATACCTGCACTCGTACGTACACTCTGCAAAATAGAAGCCTATTAGTGCACAAAAACCAATAGTTTATTCGGCTAACAGTATGTATGTACGTATGTATGTGTTTCCACACACACACAAAAAAAAAAGTAAAACAAAGTATAAACTCACATCAGAAAGCTATAACTTCATACACGATCCATCTTGGGCACCACTTACACCTACTGAAAATGAAATACTTGGCCGTAAATAATTTTATAAGAAGTGAGAGCTTACACTAAGTATTTCCTCAGGAAATTCAACCAATTTTTTGGTAAGGGAAGATTACAAAAAGAGGCACACATACACACATATACATATATGTATATGTATACATATATATATATATACATATACATATATATACACACTTAACAATGTGTGGTGGGGTAACAATAGTGTACTTTTGGATTGAATTGTGTCTCTACATAAGGATGCGTGACCTATAAAATTACAAGTGTATGTATATATGTGTTCATGAAAGCATGTATGTATGAAAGGAAGTCTATCTAATACATTTACACAACTCTATGTGATAAGGGTTCTTAGGACTTGGAAAGAAGTGTGTGATTCTCTAGTAACTAAGTAGATTCCCCAAGTCTATGTATGCAAGAGTGCCTATATGCATATCATTACTCAAGACCTTACTAATTACTCTTGTTGGGAGGTCTTCTTGAATGTACGAGTAAATTGCTTCAAACGGACATGTAAAAGCAAACTTTTCATATGGTCCATAGTGACTAAGGAGTGCATATCAATGGTAGTTCAAGGGATAGGCATGTGTAAAAATACTAAGTATGTTAGTTTTGTCATACATATGTATGTATGTATGTATGTATGTATGTATGTATGTATGTATGTATGTATGTATGTATGTATGTATGTATGTATGCATGCATGCATGCATGCATGTATGTATGTATGTATGTATGCATGCATGTATGTATGTATGTGTGTGTGTATGTATGTATGTATGTATGTATGTATGTATGAATGATGTCTGATTGCAAGGGGAGTGACCTACGTGTCACCTTGTGGTACAGGGTGTCTTCGTACACTTTTAAATAATCAATATGCAAAGAGTAGTTCTCCACCTAATTGCAATTTAAGGCAAGAAGAAGATTAGATGGATGGGTTTTAGGTCAATTAGTCGATGTAGTATGTCACATTAGTCTCAAAGAAGATCCTTCCATGGTCAATCTCACAACATTCCAAAAGCCACTAGTGCTTGGCTTCCATGATCCGCCCTTCCATGATATGGCTTGGGAACCCTTCCAAATAGATGATCAAGGAGGCTACCAAGTAATGATCATGTCCACACTTCCAACAAGTGATTGGGGTGCTCACCAATATGGTTGTCAATGGCCAATAAGAAAGTGCATGATCACTTATGACAACTCCTCCAAGCCATGGGTGGCATGTCCTTCCACGATAGATTCAAGCAAATGCTTCACCAATAGGGTCAAGTACAAGCTTCCCCAATAGACTAGAGAGCACCCTTTCACGATAAGGTTAGTACCTCCTTGTTCGATAGGTTAACAGGGTTGGATCACCAAAAAGCTTGTATCTCCCTCGCTATTGATTCATTTCGCATGTACTATGGCTGATTTTGAAACTCCTAGTGGATAAGCCAACCTATCTACTTCTAAATGCCACACTCCACTACTTCTATCTGTCTTCACTACAGACACAATTTTTCCATTGATGGGCTATTTATTGATCTTCTGCTACTTTGCTCATCTACTGATTCTACCACTCCTCCCTTTTATCCCTCATGAATGAATGAATCAATCAATGCCTCAATCAACTGTGTGTGATTGCTCGTATGGATCCTTATAAAGAGGTGAAGATTTTAGGTCTATCGAGCACCTTCAATACTCTATCTTCTTTCCACCTCCATGTTGTACCATCATTATCAACGTGATGCTGCAAGAACTGAGCTTTTGCATGGGTGAGATGTGGGAATATCTATTGAGATTGTGCACATCTAACTAAGAAGGCATTGAAGGTGGGAAAAGGATTGTTAATGGCATGAAGGGTGAAATGCGATTAAGTCGATGCATGTTGGCAAGCATATTGGGATTGTGTGGGAACTATCAAAGATTAAAAAAAAGCGAGCATAGTAGAAGACCGAGCTGCACCAGGACACTAGGATTTTGGACCATCAAAATGCCAGAGTGTTGAGCACCGGGGAACAGCATAAGTCTTTTGGCCACTAGGGTTGCTAGAGGACACTAAAATCCATAGGACGTAGAACTTGTCGAACATGGGAACATTGATAGCTTCTTAGAATCCTTTGCTCTAAATTCCAATTGCCTTAGACTTGCAGTTCTATGTGAAGCGAAACTTCGAGGGTTGTATAGATGCCCACCACCAAGGGTCACTACACCCCAGAATGGACAAGAACAAGGCTAGGAGATAAAGTTAGGGGAAAAAGGGGTCTTATCTACACCCGAGGATCTGAAGAAGGGGATTGTCAATGATTTATTCAACAAGCATAGAAAAGTCCTTTTAACTCCTTACAAGAAAAAAATTACAAGGCATACCAAAATATGGCATAGAAAAATTGGTGACAATAGAAGTAGCAGTCTAAACTCTTTAAGTCTTGGGCTTGGAGACATTTACAAGTGTAAGTGGCTCATCCTATAGAGTTGCAATCCGAAATGCAACTTGGCTTAATAGCATAACTACTTTATATGGTCCTTCTGAAATCGGAGCGAACTTGCCTCGGCTCTACATTTGCTTGGCAGGGTTGTACCTCGAGGTCTCAAGGATGTTGATTAGTTTTTTGTAGTTCCATTCAAGCGCATCTTTGAAATCCTTGAAAAAAGTGATTATCTTTTGTAAGGTTAATCAATTGTTGTTGTGTCCAAGATGTCAGCAAGACCTTTTTCATCTCCTCGAGCTCTCTGAAATCCACTTTTGAGTCTTCTGGTTTGGACTCAATATGCTTGCTACCTTCATGATTATGGTTCTTACCTTTGCCTAGTTATCTGGAAACAATGTAAGGCTCTTTGTTCTAGACTCTTCTACAACCACCCTGGGGTTGTTTCTTCAATGGGCAGTTGAGTATATCTTTATCCTTTTGCTACTGTAACTCCACTATATTTCCCTCATGCTCCTCTTGCATTGGTCTCTTCTTTCTTCTCTTCTTGTCATGTATTGGCTCTCTAGCCCTAAGAGTTCCACCTTGGAGCCTTCCTCGTCCTTGGATGAGACTTCACTACATCTAACAATATAACATGGAGGAGAATTGGAAGCCATCCATCTCAACAAGTCCTCATCCTCAAAGATGCCATTCAACCAAAGAATTTGGCTCTATTTCCTCCAACTCCATCAATGAAATGGAGGTTCCTATTATGGCATGGTCAGACCCTATCTCCATCTACAACTACTTTAACATATCTCAATCGTGCATCCATATGGTCGCCTGAGGAGAAGACAAAAAGTGCTTGGTGAGGGAGGAAGCTTGAGAACTATGAAGTCCAATGTAAACTTAGATCCTTGCACAATTAGAACCACTCCTTCCACTATCCCAATAGGCTTCATCTTGCTATGATCTACCATGGTCATTGTAAATTATGTGTCTCTAGATGTTTAGAGCTCTAGTCTCTACATTTTTGTCTCAAACATAGGGTTGATACCGGACCCACCATTGATGATGACTCCTGTGATCTCTTGAATGAATATATTTACTGCTACACATAGGTTGAAATAGTCAGCTAGCGGAGATTGTGTCACAAAACAAGTGCCATGACCATGACTTATCCATCTTGGTGCACCCAAGCAAGTCTTGAGGTTCATCCTCTCACTCCAAAATCAAGCATTCATTTTCAATAAGTCGTAGGTACTTACCTATTGATATATGTTCTTCAATATATTATTGATAGACAGAGCTGTCGTGGGTATGCTCATTTCCAACTCAAGAGTTTTGTTCTCCATGTCCTATTGGGCCATCTGAAAGGCATAGTCTATACTTTGTTCCGAGCCTTGCTCCTTGTCCTTCTCCATGCACAAGTCAGCATCCTAGTCATAATCCTCTTGCTATTTTTGTTAACTTGTTCCATGCTTTGAAGACTCTTTCTCTATGCTAGGTGCCATTGCCCTTCGGCTTTGCTCCTCTTGCAGGTTGGTCTCTATGGTCTCAATTGTGGTTCTTTCTTGGGACATCTCCCGTAGTTGTACAACATTAGCGATGGGCATGTTGGAGTTATACGTCTGCGGAAGCACGCGAACAACACAAGGAAGAAGAAGAAGCTTGGAACACAACACACAATACTGAATGTATTACTAGAGAATGTACAAAGATAAGTATCCCATTATGGAAATAGGCATATATACAAGCGGGGGGAAAAAAACCTTCTAAAGAGGGAAAAAAGTGCCCCGATGGTCCTAGTGTGTTCACACACATCACTACCTAAATATATCAACAAATCCCCCCTGGGAGTGATGCGGTGAACAAGGAGCTGGCACTCATGTATAAGGAAGTGCCAAGCTATGTGGAAATCACTCCACAAAAGGAAGTAAGCCCAAAGCTTTGCGGAAAGCTTCAAACTTCTCCCTGGGCAGAGCCTTCATGAAAAGGTCTGCAATGTTCTCCTGCGTGGGCACATATGCCAAGCTGAAAAGCTGATCTCCCCAGCAGAGAACCTCTCCGTGACATAATGATAATGCACCTCAATGTGCTTAGTGCAAGCATGGAACACAAGGTTCCTCGCAACTGCCAATGAGCTCTAACTGTCAATGAAGATGGTGGTGCCAGAAGATTGACCAACACCCAAATCAGCCATAAGGCATCCGAGCCACACACACTCAACAATCGCTATGAAAGCTACCCTATACTCAGCCTCACAACTGGAAGTGGCCACAGTAGGTTGCTTCTTGCTCAACCAAGATATACATGAGCTACCAAGCATGAAGCAAAAGCCACTAGTGGACACATGAGAGTCATAGCAACCAGCCCAATCAGAGTCAGAAAAAGCATGCAAGTATGGCGGTAGTGATCCCCCCCTTGGGATAAAACAACCCAAGTAGCCGAGTACCACTCAAGTAGTGAAAGATACGCTTAACTGCCTGCCAATGCTTGACTCCTGGGCAATGCATAAACCTGCTCATCTGTGAGACAACAAACTGAATATCTCGCCGAGTAATGCATAAGTAAATCAAGCATCCAACAACCTGCTGATAGAGAACAACATCAAATGCATCTCCAACATCATGAAGACTCGATCATAAACCTGTCTCCATAGGAGTGGCAATAGGCTTACAGTCTTCAAGGCCAAAACACTGCAATAATGTGTCAATATATTTCGTTTGACACAAAGCCATCCCACCATCAACGTGCATAAACTGAATGCCCAAATAATGATGCAAATGCCCCAAATCAGACATCTCAAATGAGGCATGCAAATCAGCCTTAAAATCAGCAATATGCTTCTCAGTAGGACCAGTGAGCAGCATGTCGTCAACATAGACAACAATGATCAGAATCACATCATTAGCACGCTTAACATATAAGGTGCTTTCAGTTGGACTGTTCTCAAAACCATGTGCAATCAAATAAACATGTATCTTCTCATACCAAGCACGTGGTGCTTGCTTTAAACCATATAATGCCTTCTTTAATCTACACACCTGGTTTTCATGCCCTTTCTACACAAAGCCACGGGGTTGAAAAACATACACTTCTTCATGCAAGTCACCATTCAGAAATGCTATTTTAATGTCCAACTGATGTACATTCCAACCATGATGAGCTGCAAGTGCACAAATGCTACGAACAGTAGTCATACGACATGTAGGTGCAAAGGTCTCACCAAAATCAATGCCCTCTTTCCTGTGCATAACCCTTTGCAACAAGCCTAGCCTTATACCTCTCAAGTGTACCATCCGGTTTACGCTTGAGCTTGTATACCCACTTAGTGCCAATGGCCCTTCTTGCCAGGAGGCAAGTCACATAAAGACCAAGTACCATTCTTCATTATAGCATCATATTCAGATTGCATAGCAGCCATCCAATTTTCTGAATTTTGTGTTTCATCAAACAAAATAGGCTCATTCTCATCACAGAGACTAGATGCAGCCATAGCATAGCAATCTGATGCAAAAGAGGCACTATGAGAGCATAAACGAGTACGATATGATAGAGGTGCATCTAATTTGCTGTCACGCAAGGTTTGCACCAACCATTTTGGCATAGTTCTTGCCTGCTCAATATCAGCTCTCTCATCAATAAGTGCATCATGTACATCTACATCAGAAATGGAATTATCTGCATCATCACATGAAACCTACAAAGGCTGAGAAGTTGCCTCATTAGGACTAGCACTAGACTGTCCACCTGTAACAAGAGGCAACAAAGTATCATATATGTCTTTGGAGCTAACAGATGTCTCCTTAGTACATGAAAGCAATGGCCGAATAGCATCTTCCATAAAAACAACATCACGGCTAACCAGAATGCATTTAGTCTATGGATGATACAGATGATAGCCTTTACTTTTAGAACTGTACCCAACAAAAATACATTTTACTACTTTATCATCCAATTTTCTGCGATGTTGTTCAGGCACTAATGCATATGCCAAACAACCAAAAACACGCAGATGAGCCACAGATGGCTTGCGATCATGCCAAGCCTCATATGGAGTGATAGACTGCAGCGCTTTAGTGGGACACATGTTCAGTACATATGCTGCACACATGACAGCCTCAAGCCAGAAACTATGTGGTAAAGCCTTACTCTTGACCATACACCTCGCCATCTCCATGAGTGACCTATTCTTTCGTTCAGCAACTCCATTCTGTTGAGGTGTATATGGCACTGTACACTGGTGTTTTATCCCACGTTCAGCCAGAATTGCATTAAAATCAGAAGACATATATTCCTCCCCTCCATCAGAATGGAGGGTGCCCATTTTACATGCTGACAGATTTTTAGCCAAAACCAAACACTGTTTGAAGCACATGAACACTTCGGACTTTGCCTTCAATGGATATACCCATGCATGCCTGGAAAAATCATCGATGAAAGTCACAAAGTAAAGATAATTCCCAAAAGAAGGTGTCTGCATAGGACCACAGACATCACTATGTACAAGCTGCAATTTTTGAGTAGCCCGAACTAAACCATCTTTTGGAAAGGACGAACGCTTCATTTTGCCCAAAATACAGCCTTCACAAATATGTTTTCCAGGTGCCTCAAGTTTGGGCAAAGAGGACACCATTTTATATTTCTGCAGGCGTAGCAAACTAGCAAAATTCAGATGACCAATGCATCAGCTTCAGTACCTACAGTTGTAATAGTTGCAGGTGTGATAGGACGTTTTTCGACACCCTGCACAATGTTCCACAGTCCTTTTGCAACCAACACATGTCACATCATATAAGCCCATAACGGGTAGTTGGTACCATCCAACTTATCCTCAACAGCCAACATACAAAATACATCACTACTTTCAGCCATGGACGGTGACTAAAATACCTTGATGCAAAAAATTGACTGTATCTCAAAAAGTTGAACAGAACTGCCCAGATGAATTCTGGTAGATCTGTAGCAGGCTTCGAGACTCTTATACTGGCGAACAAAAACTGGTATATACCTTTGGCACAAAAAGACAAAATAGCCTGCACAAGCACTGCGATAGTGCGTTCGGAGGTCGAAACAAGCTCGGATCGTGATTTTGGCATGACACAGCACAACTGTTTTGATCTCTGAAACACCTTGAGTATGCTCACCAAATTTTGTGTGAATCTGAGACTACAAACGGAGGAGTGTCGACGGCACCCTAGATGAAGCGACGACCTGTTCTAATACCAATTATTGGAGTTAGACGTCTGCGGAAGCACGCGAACAACACAACGAAGAAGAAGAAGCTTGGAACACAACACACAATACTGAATGTATTACTAGAGAATGTACAAAGATAAGTAGCCCATTAGGGCAATAGGCGCATATACAAGCCGGGGGAAAAAACCTCCTGAAGAAGGAATAGAATAATCTAAACCAAGCTAGCTTAGTTATAATATATGGGATTCATGAGAATCCACCAGATAGGATATATGAGAGTTCCATATTTGTAACATAAACTAGGTATTTAATTTATTTAGAGGAATCATATTAAGTGGATTGGAGATAAGAACCACTGGTATGGGACGGTGGGGATCTTTTTTTTTGAGAACTCTTCTTCCATGGCCAAGAAGAAAAGGGCTCATCATCCATAGAGTATGTTTTCTATAATTAGGAGAGATATTTTACGGACATCTCTTAGTTTATGCTTTAGGAGTAGAGCAACGACTCTATTTAGAAAATTTTTGACTCTAATTTCATAGTGGTTTTCCTTGATATGGGAGTTTGATTCTCCACTAGTTAGAAAGAAAACTTGTTCGAAGTTTATATCTTCCCTTTTTTTTTTAGAGACTTGAGCCAAAGAAATCTCTTTTAAGGGAAAAGGAAAATGGAATAAACTCCAATACTAGAGCCTTCTTCCTTGGAAGAGATGGAGAGAGTTTATATGCTCTTTAGATTGTCTAGATAGGGGTAGCACTATCCTGCCAAAGACAATAGAGAGATCAGATAATCACTAGTTAAGTTTAGTCTCAACTGAAGACTCTAGAAAGAAGTGATTATGTCTACTTCCAATGATGGTCTATGGACATTAGTAAGATGAATAGCTCCTAAGCCCAAGGAAAAGATGATTGTGAAAGCCTTTATTTTGCCCAAACCCCTCGCAATCGGTCTACTTGGATCACCTAGAGCCCACAATTATCTCGAAATGGATCCTTCCTATGTCTATGCACTAGCTCATAAATTCCCGGCAAACGCACCAAAATGATAGCTCCTAAGCCCAAGGAAAAGATGATTGTGAAAGCCTGTATTTTGCTTAAACCCCTCGCAATTGATCCACTTGGATTGCTTGGAAGCTGCAAAAGTATCTCTAATTGATGATTTTATGCCCTCACCTTTCACAAATCTCTTTCGCCCATACGCATACATATGCTTTCACACACTCTTTTTCCACACTCTTATACACTCACACACACCCTCGCACATTCTTACTTCCCCTTTTCCTCTATTCCTTTCCTTTCTCCTCTTACACGCATGCACACACCAACACATATACACCCTCTCACATACCCTCATGCACACATGCACTCATCTGCACACACATATGTCTGACCCTTCTCTCATGCACTCTCTCTTTCTCACACTCTTCCCTTTACCTATTGCACACTCTCGTACACCTGCACCCTCGCACACACACACTTCCACCCGTATATCCACATTTTTTTTTTAAGCAGAAAAATGCATTTTCCATGTTTTTGTTGCAATGAGTTGTTCATGCAGTACACCTGCTTTGGAGTACATGATAGGGAGCAATTTTAATATGCGCACCTACGTAGACCGATTGCACACAATAAAAGAATGCAGTATACATGTCTTTTCTCAGAAGTATAGTTACTGCAGTAGTAGAAGGTTGATAAGATCTAGCGAAATTGGAAGTTTCCATCCCTTCCTTGAGACAATGCATCCATATGGAAGCTGAAACAAATTCTTCATGGGAAAATAAAATTTTGAAAAGCAAAATATTCCTAGGCCTATTTGAATACCAATAACAGCCATTCCTGCTCCCGGGCAAGCTATAAATATGTAAAGCAGGCTGCGTCTCATTTCAAACTCGTTCAGAGGATACTAGAATTACCTTTATAAGTACATTTCTGAAGGAGAGCCAACGTCGAAGACCCTGTTTCTTTGTCATGGTCGCAGAAAACAATATGAACATCTGAGAAGTCCATGCTTATAAGCACGTAACTTTGTGCATTATGAAATTAGCCTTCACATAAAACTGCAGATATAAGCGAAGTCCATGTCTGCAGCAATAATAGAGCCTCCATTATGCTTAGCATAGAGAAAATATGGGGAAACCGCCTTCATGAATCAAAGTGCAGATGCGGGACCGAAGATGAAGGGAGGACGCATGAAAAACTTTAAGAAAAGGGACACCCCGAATTGCCTATGGAAAATGTCGTAGATGTCCGTTGGCTATGGTCTCCATCCTTCTCAAACTCCCTCTGCGGTTCTCTGTGGCTATCTCTGAGAGCAATGGATGAAGCTTTACGAGATATCATCCTCCCCCTTTCCACCGCTTACAATACTTCAGAACAGAGAAAACAGATGGTTCTCAAAATATTCTGAGTCCTTAGAGATTAGGGCAGCTTATAGATTAGCTGCAGAACTTTTCGTACTAGTACATCATGTGGGGATAATAGTAGGGATCTAAATTGAACGCAAAGCTGCAGTAACATATTCCATTGTTTTCCTCTTCCCTCCCAGAAGAAGCGCAGCTCCTCCTTTCTTCAAAACCTCCGACAGCAGCCCACGTCTCCTTATTCCTCCTCTGAAAAACGCGCCCTCCCTTCCTCCTCACTTCCAATAAATTGCCTCTGTCCAATAAAGCTCCGCCCACTATGCGAGAGAACCACAGCCCCCAATATGTAGCTTCGCCTCCTCCCACATACCCTTCGTGGATAAGATAAGAAGAGGCGCCCCCTTATCTTTTTTCAAAACAAAAGGAATTTAATCAGCTGCTGGGCCCTTATCTCCACACTTGGCATACATGTCGACCGATGCATTCCCCAGAATAGAACCATCTTCCAACATCCCAATCACAATAACTTCAGTATGTATTTCCTTGCCTCTCTCTATTGCCCCGATTTGGCCACAGGTTCAGCACACAAGCGAAAGTGACAGCATCTGGGGAGAGATTTTTCAATCGCATTTTTTCAAAGCATTCGAGTGCTATTTCACTTTCTCCATGTTCACAATAGCCTGCCATGAGGCTAGTCCACAAAACCACATAAGTCTCCCAAAGTGACCTGTGAAGGAGGCCATGTCACAGTCATACCAGGACACAGTTACTTTTATGGGCATCATTACTTGCATGCATGTTTAGAGAAGAGCTCCCGAGTAACGCACAGATCCCTAATAACCCGTTATTTACAATAACCTTAGGTAGTTCTCTGTAACTTGCTGCTACATCTATGGGACCATAGGCTTTTAGCATGCCAGAAAGGGTCACAATATCAGGGTGAAAACCTTCCTGAGTCATCTGCACATAGCAACTGAGTGCTTCTTCTTTATGCCCAAGTTGAGCATGTCCTTCAACTATTGCATTCCGTGAAATCACGCCCCTGCAATAAATATCTCCACATGCTTCTAATGAATGATCAAATTCATTCTTCAAGTACCTGAACTCAAACGTATTTCCTGCCAAATAGAACCACATTAGTGCATAAAAATCAACCATTTTCGGAGCTAACATACTCCCCTCTTCTTAATTGCGAAGTCGTCCTCGACGAGCCAAATCTATTCTTTTCTTCCTCAATGAAGCACCTACAATCACCCTCATACCATCACCGGTAAGTACCAAAATCCAATCATTTCACTTACCATCTTTGTCCATCTTCTCGCATCTTCATTGACATGTCCACCTGTCTACAAACTTCATTAAAACATTAGAACCTTTCTTCATCAAATCACAATATGTACAACCAAAATGAAAAGACAATTATATACTTCATCCACATCACACATATATACCCAGCACACACATCATGATCCGTGTCACACATGCATTCTCGTCACGCACAACATACATACATGCAAACAGAAGACATGTCCACATTCGCTCTCGTCACTCTTCTCGACTACTCATTCAACACGTCACAAATCTTTGTTCCACATGCATACTCAACACACTTTCCACACACACCATATATAATCAAAACCATTCCCCACTTTTATTTTTGATACTCTTCTTGGCCATACAATCGCTTTCCTGATTTCTTTTTCTCGTTTCTAGCTGAGTTCTCTCGCCGATTTTTCATTCCCTTTCTACCTAGGGTTTCCACTACCTGCTTTTCTTGTCATTGACTCTTTTTTTTTTTTTTCAACTAAATTCTATTGCTAGGTCACCACCACACCACTCTAACTTGATGGATACACGACAAGGACCACTCAAGTCTAACGTCGGGTCACCTCGACAAGACCGCTCATCATCAACGTGCTTCAGGACATCGCAAGTAGTTGCACAACCTAAGAACCAAAATGAGCACTTCCCAAGAGCTCGCAGACGAACAAAGTCACTAGCATGCTTGGATCCCTCAAGTCCAAATCTCCCACAAACACTTTGAAGCCAAAATCCTAGCCGAGCTTAAGCTTTGATTCGATATGCCTCATCGAAAGTCCACACATTCCCATATCCCCACAACACAAACACATATATTCCCATCCGAGCATCATGCTCTCTCACCTCTCTTATGTCCCCCCTCGAGCGAGGAATTCTTCTCGTTCATTTTTTCCACATTTTTTTCTCTCTTTTTTCATCGTTTTTTTTCATATTTACTCACACTTGCCGGCCTACGCCGAAGTTGGATGCGACTCGTGGACTCGACCACCCGATCGAGTTTGTTCCACCCATCTACCAACCCAACGCAGCGCGCGACACACAGACAACTAGCCCTATGTGAAACCGACGTTGGTTCGTGGCTTTGACCACCCGGCCAAAGTGGGTCCACCCACCTATCGGCCCACATAGGCACGTAGCCACACTCACACATACACAAACATAAATTTTCTCATTTTCTTTTCATTCCCGCATCTCGAGAATTAGGAGACAAAAGAAAGGATCTTTTCCCAACCATCCCAATCACGACACACACACACATATATCCCCCCGTGGACATCCCGATAAGACACATCTCCTCTCTGCTGCTACTCAAGCCAAAATCCAGCCACTAATGCCATGGTCAACCCGTCCTCGCAAAACCCGCACATACTAACCACCTTGTCGACCTGAAACCTCAAAAAGTGTCACTTTAGTTCCTAAGTGTACAACACACTTGGTCCACCCGTCCTCACATCTTTGACTCGCAATCCACAAAGCAAACCCTAATCAAACTCAAGCCGTCCTCACCCACATCCATCG
This sequence comes from Ceratopteris richardii, assembly GCA_020310875.1. Taxonomy (NCBI): domain Eukaryota; kingdom Viridiplantae; phylum Streptophyta; class Polypodiopsida; order Polypodiales; family Pteridaceae; genus Ceratopteris; species Ceratopteris richardii. The sequence goes on along the minus strand of CM035434.1, from coordinate 29,384,752 downwards.
CCTCGTCTATTTTTTCATCTCCAACCTCTGCCTCGCAGAGATTCCACCTGACCTGATAGATGACCTTGAACATTACCATTAGCCATTGGGCCTCTTAGTGCCTCAAGCCTCACCGCTAAGTCCCTTAACCCTTGTTTGTTGTGCTCAATATCACTCTGATATTGGAACAGGTCACAATCGATGCCTCGGAACCGATTCCATATTTGCTCCATCTCTTTATCCTCTCTCACCCTTTTTGCAGATCCGAGGGGAATATCCTCCCTCTTCTCAACTCGAACGGTCAACTTCTCGACTTCCTCTCTAATCGACCTTTCCTCCCAAATCCTACTCATATTTTCTTCATCCAGATCATCTACCTTCTTCAACAATTCATTCTTCGTTCTTTCTAACTCCGTTCCAAATGCATCCAACCTATCCAACACCGCTTTCAGCTCTTCCTCCAATTTTCCTACTTTTGGGTCCTCTACTTGTCCTCGCATCACATCGTCTTTCCGATTCATCCACCTACCAAGCTTGCTACTCAGCTTTGCATTCTCTTTTCCTACCCGTCCAACTCTCTCATCGCTCTCTGCTTGGGCATTTTTCATTCTTTCTAGCTCTAGGTGGAACTCCTAACATGCCTTACCTGCTTGATCACTATATGGACGGATTATGCTTTGTACCTTCTCGATTTCATGCTCCATTCCTTCGACTCTCCTCATCAGGTCATCCTCGTCTCTTGAGAGCTCTTCTTCTATCGCAACTCCAAAGCAGTTGGCTACCATCAAGCCGGATCTCAAGTCCAAGATTACGTTTTCACTCTCAGGTCTCACAAGATCTTGCCTCCAGCTTTTGTTTACTCTTTTCCACTCCTTGTTTTCGTTTTTCAACATTCATACTTGCTTTTCCCAAGTTCCTAGGACCTCGGCCATTTTCTCTTGAATTTCCTCTAATTTCGCTATTTTGATCCTCTCGTTATCTCGCTCCACATGCAACCAATTGACTTGACATTCCAAGCTCTTCACAAGTTCTATCAAGTCTCGGTCATCTTGCAGTTTCCGTCGATGAAGTAACTCCATCTTTGTCACCTTCCACATACAAAGAGGATAAGCACCTATCTGGTTCATTCGTTGCGACCTTTAGGTCAATCACCTCTTTTGAGCCACACACGTGCTCGCATAGTCTCTTTTTCCCGCAGTCCGCACATGTGGGGACAAAATCCAACGGGGTGCATACACGAGGGCAATATTTGGCTATATGCCCAATCTGCTCGCAACACCAGCATCTCACATAATTTGATATCGGGCCAAATCGCCACCCTCGGTTCACATGATGTCTCATGGTCGGACGAGAACATATCCATCTATTTTGTCCAAAATTCCCTTGCCTTATATTCGCTTTCTCAAAACTAGAGGCTTGTCTTTGTTGGGCCATTTCTCTAATGAAGATCAAAGCAGATTTGGGATCGACTTGGCTATGCCACACGATTGGGGCACCAAGCGAACTCGTAGCACTCTCTATGAGATGTGCTAAGCCAATTCCCGGCAAACGCACCAAAATGAATATCTCCTAAGCCCAAGGAAAAGATGATTGTGAAAGCCTTTATTTTGCCCAAACCCCTTGCAATCGGTCTACTTGGATCACCTAGAGCCCACAATTATCCGAAATGGATCCTTCCTATGTCTATGCACTAGCTCATAAATTCCCGGCAAACGCACCAAAATGATAGCTCCTAAGCCCAAGGAAAAGATGATTGTGAAAGCCTATATTTTGCTTAAACCCCTCGCAATTGATCCACTTGGATTGCTTGGAAGCTGCAAAAGTATCTCTAATTGATGATTTTATGCCCTCACCTTTCCCAACTCTCTTTCGCCCATACGCATACATATGCTTTCACACACTCTTTTTCCACACTCTTATACACTCACACACACCCTCGCACATTCTTACTTCCCCTTTTCCTCTATTCCTTTCCTTTCTCCTCTTACACACATGCACACACCAACACATATACACCCTCTCACATACCCTCATGCACACATGCACTCATCTGCACACACATATGTCTGACCCTTCTCTCATGCACTCTCTCTTTCTCACACTCTTCCCTTTACCTATTGCACACTCTCATACACCTGCACCCTCGCACACACACACTTCCACCCGTATATCCACATTTTTTTTTTAAAGCAGAAAAATGCATTTTCCATGTTTTTGTTGCAATGAGTTGTTCATGCAGTACACCTGCTTTGGAGTACATGATAGGGAGCAATTTTAATATGCGCACCTACGTAGACCGATTGCACAGAATAAAAGAATGCAGTGTACATGTCTTTTCTCAGAAGTATAGTTACTGCAGCAGTAGAAGGTTGATAAGATCTAGCGAAATCGGAAGTTTCCATCCCTTCCTTGAGACAATGCATCCATATGGAAGCTGAAACATATTCTTCATGGGAAAATAAAATTCTGAAAAGCAAAATATTCCTAGGCCTATTTGAATACCAATAACAGCCATTCCTGCTCTCGGGCAAGCTATAAATATATAAAGCAGGCTGCGTCTCATTTCAAACTCGTTCAGAGGATACTAGAATTACCTTTATAAGTACATTTCTGAAGGAGAGCCAACGTCGAAGACCCTGTTTCTTTGTCATGGTCGCAGAAAACAATATGAACATCTGAGAAGTCCATGCTTATAAGCACGTAACTTTGTGCATTATGAAATTAGCCTTCACATAAAACTGCAGATATAAGCGAAGTCCATGTCTGCAGCAATAATAGAGCCTCCATTATGCTTAGCGTAGAGAAAATATGGGGAAACCGCCTTCATGAATCAAAGTGCAGATGCGGGACCGAAGATGAAGGGAGGACGCATGAAAAACTTTAAGAAAAGGGACACCACGAATTGCCTATGGAAAATGTCGTAGATGTCCGTTGGCTATGGTCTCCATCCTTCTCAAACTCCCTCTGCGGTTCTCTGTGGCTATCTCTGAGAGCAATGGATGAAGCTTTACGAGATATCATCCTCCCCCTTTCCACCGCTTACAATACTTCGGAACAGAGAAAACAGATGGTTCTCAAAATATTCTGAGTCCTTAGAGATTAGGGCTGCTTATAGATTAGCTGCAGAATTTTTCGTACTAGTACATCATGTGGGGATAATAGTAGGGATCTAAATTGAACGCAAAGCTGCAGTAACATATTCCATTGTTTTCCTCTTCCCTCCCAGAAGAAGCGCAGCTCCTCCTTTCTTCAAAACCTCCGACAGCAGCCCACGTCTCCTTATTCCTCCTCTGAAAAACGTGCCCTCCCTTCCTCCTCACTTCCAATAAATTGCCTCTGTCCAATAAAGCTCCGCCGACTGTGCGAGAGAACCACAGCCCCCAATATGTAGCTTCGCCTCCTCCCACATACCCTTCGTGGATAAGATAAGAAGAGGCGCCCCCTTATCTTTTTTCAAAACAAGGGGAATTTAATCAGCTGCTGGGCTCTTATCTCCACACTTGGCATACATGTCGACCGATGCATTCCCCAGAATAGAACCATCTTCCAACATCCCAATCACAATAACTTCAGTATGTATTTCCTTGCCTCTCTCTATTGCCCCGATTTGGCCACAGGCTTTCAACACACAAGTGAAAGTGACAGCATCTGGGGAGAGATTTTTCAATCGCATTTTTTCAAAGCATTCGAGTGCTATTTCACTTTCTCCATGTTCACAATAGCCTGCCATGAGGCTAGTCCACAAAACCACATAAGTCTCCCAAAGTGACCTGTGAAGGAGGCCATGTCACAGTCATACCAGGACACAGTTACTTTTATGGGCATCATTACTTGCATGCATGTTTAGAGAAGAGCTCCCGAGTAACGCACAGATCCCTAATAACCCGTTATTTACAATAACCTTAGGTAGTTCTCTGTAACTTGCTGCTACATCTATGGGACCATAGGCTTTTAGCATGCCAGAAAGGGTCACAATATCAGGGTGAAAACCTTCCTGAGTCATCTGCACATAGCAACTGAGTGCTTCTTCTTTATGCCCAAGTTGAGCATGTCCTTCAACTATTGCATTCCATGAAATCACGCCCCTGCAATAAATATCTCCACATGCTTCTAATGAATGATCAAATTCATTCTTCAAGTACCTGAACTCAAACGTATTTCCTGCCAAATAGAACCACATTAGTGCATAAAAATCAACCATTTTCGGAGCTAACATACTCCCCTCTTCTTAATTGCGAAGTCGTCCTCGACGAGCCAAATCTATTCTTTTCTTCCTCAATGAAGCACCTACAATCACCCTCATACCATCACCGGTAAGTACCAAAATCCAATCATTTCACTTACCATCTTTGTCCATCTTCTCGCATCTTCATTGACATGTCCACCTGTCTACAAACTTCATTAAAACATTAGAACCTTTCTTCATCAAATCACAATATGTACAACCAAAATGAAAAGACAATTATATACTTCATCCACATCACACATATATACCCAGCACACACATCATGATCCGTGTCACACATGCATTCTCGTCACGCACAACATACATACATGCAAACAGAAGACATGTCCACATTCGCTCTCGTCACTCTTCTCGACTACTCATTCAACACGTCACAAATCTTTGTTCCACATGCATACTCAACACACTTTCCACACACACCATATATAATCAAAACCATTCCCCACTTTTATTTTTGATACTCTTCTTGGCCATACGATCGCTTTCCTGATTTCTTTTTCTCAATTCTAGCTGAGTTCTCTCGCCGATTTTTCATTCCCTTTCTACCTAGGGTTTCCACTACCCGCTTTTCTTGTCATTGACTCTTTTTTTTTTTTTTCAACTAAATTCTATTGCTAGGTCACCACCACACCACTCTAACTTGATGGATACACGACAAGGACCACTCAAGTCTAACGTCGGGTCACCTCGACAAGACCGCTCATCATCAACGTGCTTCAGGACATCGCAAGTAGTTGCACAACCTAAGAACCAAAATGAGCACTTCCCAAGAGCTCACAGACGAACAAAGTCACTAGCATGCTTGGATCCCTCGAGTCCAAATCTCCCACAAACACTTTGAAGCCAAAATCCTAGCCGAGCTTAAGCTTTGATTCGATATGCCTCATCGAAAGTCCACACATTCCCATATCCCCACAACACAAACACATATATTCCCATCCGAGCATCATGCTCTCTCACCTCTCTTATGTCCCCCCTCGAGCGAGGAATTCTTCTCGTTCATTTTTTCCACATTTTTTTCTCTCTTTTTTCATCGTTTTTTTTCATATTTACTCACACTTGCCGGCCTACGCCGAAGTTGGATGCGACTCGTGGACTCGACCACCCGATCGAGTTTGTTCCACCCATCTACCAACCCAACGCAGCGCGCGACACACAGACAACTAGCCCTATGTGAAACCGACGTTGGTTCGTGGCTTTGACCACCCGGCCAAAGTGGGTCCACCCACCTATCGGCCCACATAGGCACGTAGCCACACTCACACATACACAAACATAAATTTTTTCATTTTCTTTTCATTCCCGCATCTCGAGAATTAGGAGACAAAAGAAAGGATCTTTTCCCAACCATCCCAATCACGACACACACACACATATATCCCCCCGTGGACATCCCGATAAGACACATCTCCTCTCTGCTGCTACTCAAGCCAAAATCCAGCCACTAATGCCATGGTCAACCCGTCCTCGCAAAACCCGCACATACTAACCACCTTGTCGACCTGAAACCTCAAAAAGTGTCACTTTAGTTCCTAAGTGTACAACACACTTGGTCCACCCGTCCTCACATCTTTGACTCGCAATCCACAAAGCAAACCCTAATCAAACTCAAGCCGTCCTCACCCACATCCATCGCCTCGTCTATTTTTTCATCTCCAACCTCTGCCTCGCAGAGATTCCACCTGACCTGATAGATGACCTTGAACATTACCATTAGCCATTGGGCCTCTTAGTGCCTCAAGCCTCACCGCTAAGTCCCTTAACCCTTGTTTGTTGTGCTCAATATCACTCTGATATTGGAATAGGTCACAATCGATGCCTCGGAACCGATTCCATATTTGCTCCATCTCTTTATCCTCTCTCACCCTTTTTGCAGATCCGAAGGGAATATCCTCCCTCTTCTCAACTCGAACGGTCAACTTCTCGACTTCCTCTCTAATCGACCTTTCCTCCCAAATCCTACTCATATTTTCTTCATCCAGATCATCTACCTTCTTCAACAATTCATTCTTCGTTCTTTCTAACTCCGTTCCAAATGCATCCAACCTATCCAACACCGCTTTCAGCTCTTCCTCCAATTTTCCTACTTTTGGGTCCTCTACTTGTCCTCGCATCACATAGTCTTTCCGATTCATCCACCTACCAAGCTTGCTACTCAGCTTTGCATTCTCTTTTCCTACCCGTCCAACTCTCTCATCGCTCTCTGTTTGGGCATTTTTCATTCTTTCTAGCTCTAGGTGGAACTCCTAACATGCCTTACCTGCTTGATCACTATATCGACGGATTATGCTTTGTACCTTCTCGATTTCATGCTCCATTCCTTCAACTCTCCTCATCAGGTCATCCTCGTCTCTTGAGAGCTCTTCTTCTATCGCAACTCCAAAGCAGTTGGCTACCATCAAGCCGGATCTCAAGTCCAAGATTACGTTTTCACTCTCAGGTCTCACAAGATCTTGCCTCCAGCTTTTGTTTACTCTTTTCCACTCCTTGTTTTCGTTTTTCAACATTCGTACTTGCTTTTCCCAAGTTCCTAGGACCTCGGCCATTTTCTCTTGAATTTCCTCTAATTTCGCTATTTTGATCCTCTCGTTATCTCGCTCCACATGCAACCAATTGACTTGACATTCCAAGCTCTTCACAAGTTCTATCAAGTCTCGGTCATCTTGCAGTTTCCGTCGATGAAGTAACTCCATCTTTGTCACCTTCCACATACAAAGAGGATAAGCACCTATCTGGTTCATTCGTTGCGACCTTTAGGTCAATCAGCTCTTTTGAGCCACACACGTGCTCGCATAGTCTCTTTTTCCCGCAGTCCGCACATGTGGGGACAAAATCCAACGGGGTGCATACACGAGGGCAATATTTGGCTATATGCCCAATCTGCTCGCAACACCAGCATCTCACATAATTTGATATCGGGCCAAATCGCCACCCTCGGTTCACATGATGTCTCATGGTCGGACGAGAACATATCCATCTATTTTGTCCAAAATTCCCTTGCCTTATATTCGCTTTCTCAAAACTAGAGGCTTGTCTTTGTTGGGCCATTTCTCTAATGAAGATCAAAGCAGATTTGGGATCGACTTGGCTATGCCACACGATTGGGGCACCAAGCGAACTCGTAGCACTCTCTATGAGATGTGCTAAGCCAATTCCCGACAAACGCACCAAAATGAATATCTCCTTAGCCCAAGGAAAAGATGATTGTGAAAGCCTTTATTTTGCCCAAACCCCTTGCAATCGGTCTACTTGGATCACCTAGAGCCCACAATTATCTCGAAATGGATCCTTCCTATGTCTATGCACTAGCTCATAAATTCCCGGCAAACGCACCAAAATGATAGCTCCTAAGCCCAAGGAAAAGACGATTGTGAAAGCCTATATTTTGCTTAAACCCCTCGCAATTGATCCACTTGGATTGCTTGGAAGCTGCAAAAGTATCTCTAATTGATGATTTTATGCCCTCACCTTTCCCAACTCTCTTTCGCCCATACGCATACATATGCTTTCACACACTCTTTTTCCACACTCTTATACACTCACACACACCCTCGCACATTCTTACTTCCCCTTTTCCTCTATTCCTTTCCTTTCTCCTCTTACACACATGCACACACCAACACATATACACCCTCTCACATACCCTCATGCACACATGCACTCATCTGCACACACATATGTCTGACCCTTCTCTCATGCACTCTCTCTTTCTCACACTCTTCCCTTTACCTATTGCACACTCTCATACACCTGCACCCTCGCACACACACACTTCCACCCGTATATCCACAATTTTTTTTTTTAAGCAGAAAAATGCATTTTCCATGTTTTTGTTGCAATGAGTTGTTCATGCAGTACACCTGCTTTGGAGTACATGATAGGGAGCAATTTTAATATGCGCACCTACGTAGACCGATTGCACACAATAAAAGAATGCAGTATACATGTCTTTTCTCAGAAGTATAGTTACTGCAGCAGTAGAAGGTTGATAAGATCTAGCGAAATCGGAAGTTTCCATCCCTTCCTTGAGACAATGCATCCATATGGAAGTTGAAACAAATTCTTCATGGGAAAATAAAATTCTGAAAAGCAAAATATTCCTAGGCCTATTTGAATACCAATAACAGCCATTCCTGCTCTCGGGCAAGCTATAAATATATAAAGCAGGCTGCGTCTCATTTCAAACTCGTTCAGAGGATACTAGAATTACCTTTATAAGTACATTTCTGAAGGAGAGCCAACGTCGAAGACCCTGTTTCTTTGTCATGGTCGCAGAAAACAATATGAACATCTGAGAAGTCCATGCTTATAAGCACGTAACTTTGTGCATTATGAAATTAGCCTTCACATAAAACTGCAGATATAAGCGAAGTCCATGTCTGCAGCAATAATAGAGCCTCCATTATGCTTAGCGTAGAGAAAATATGGGGAAACCGCCTTCATGAATCAAAGTGCAGATGCGGGACCGAAGATGAAGGGAGGACGCATGAAAAACTTTAAGAAAAGGGACACCACGAATTGCCTATGGAAAATGTCGTAGATGTCCGTTGGCTATGGTCTCCATCCTTCTCAAACTCCCTCTGCGGTTCTCTGTGGCTATCTCTGAGAGCAATGGATGAAGCTTTACGAGATATCATCCTCCCCCTTTCCACCGCTTACAATACTTCGGAACAGAGAAAACAGATGGTTCTCAAAATATTCTGAGTCCTTAGAGATTAGGGCTGCTTATAGATTAGCTGCAGAACTTTTCGTACTAGTACATCATGTGGGGATAATAGTAGGGATCTAAATTGAACGCAAAGCTGCAGTAACATATTCCATTGTTTTCCTCTTCCCTCCCAGAAGAAGCGCAGCTCCTCCTTTCTTCAAAACCTCCGACAGCAGCCCACCTCTCCTTATTCCTCCTCTGAAAAACGCGCCCTCCCTTCCTCCTCACTTCCAATAAATTGCCTCTGTCCAATAAAGCTCCGCCCACTGTGCGAGAGAACCACAGCCCCCAATATGTAGCTTCGCCTCCTCCCACATACCCTTCGTGGATAAGATAAGAAGAGGCGCCCCCTTATCTTTTTTCAAAACAAAAGGAATTTAATCAGCTGCTGGGCCCTTATCTCCACACTTGGCATACATGTCGACCGATGCATTCCCCAGAATAGAACCATCTTCCAACATCCCAATCACAATAACTTCAGTATGTATTTCCTTGCCTCTCTCTATTGCCCCGATTTGGCCACAGGTTCAGCACACAAGCGAAAGTGACAGCATCTGGGGAGAGATTTTTCAATCGCATTTTTTCAAAGCATTCGAGTGCTATTTCACTTTCTCCATGTTCACAATAGCCTGCCATGAGGCTAGTCCACAAAACCACATAAGTCTCCCAAAGTGACCTGTGAAGGAGGCCATGTCACAGTCATACCAGGACACAGTTACTTTTATGGGCATCATTACTTGCATGCATGTTTAGAGAAGAGCTCCCGAGTAACGCACAGATCCCTAATAACCCGTTATTTACAATAACCTTAGGTAGTTCTCTGTAACTTGCTGCTACATCTATGGGACCATAGGCTTTTAGCATGCCAGAAAGGGTCACAATATCAGGGTGAAAACCTTCCTGAGTCATCTGCACATAGCAACTGAGTGCTTCTTCTTTATGCCCAAGTTGAGCATGTCCTTCAACTATTGCATTCCATGAAATCACGCCCCTGCAATAAATATCTCCACATGCTTCTAATGAATTATCAAATTCATTCTTCAAGTACCTGAACTCAAACGTATTTCCTGCCAAATAGAACCACATTAGTGCATAAAAATCAACCATTTTCGGAGCTAACATAAGACTTGGAGTAGATTGATGACTCCTCTCTTTAGGGTTTCTAGGAGATAGGGATAGATCTAACTTATTGGGTTACCAAACTCTTAGTTGGTGTTTCATCATGAGGATGATGATTGAGCATTGATTAGAAGGATGGGTACTTAGGAATTATCTAAATCTCAAAAGGAATGCTTTATTGCATTCATATGGCAAACTAGAGGGAAGAGAAAATGATAGAGTTTGCATTAGTGCCAATAGATGCTCTTCCAATAAAGCTTAGTCCAAAGTTAATGGATGACAAACCAAATACTTCTTGGTTAGTGGAATGTAGAGCTTTCATTTTACTTTCAAAGAATTCTTTTATGAGAGCTAGGATGATGGATTTGCACATATCATGTTGCAAAACTTCATCGGGAGCCTTCTTTTGTGCTATCATCTACGTTTTCGTATGCCCATCAACACACAAACACACAGATTATACATGAGTTCTCCTCCCAGCCAAAGTCTGAGATGCTCTAACTAATGAGACCCCTTCTCAAAAATAGAGAATCTCTCTTTTATTCCTCTACCCTTCTATATAATATGGTGTAATACCCATATTAATATCATGTGACATTTCCTTCCCCTTAAAAACATTTTCATCCTCAAAAATGTACATGAAATGTTCGTCATGGTAGAAGAAAGTACTCAAACTCCCATGAACCCCATGTACTCTATGTACATGGTCATCTTTGTGTGTTGTTTCCTAGTATCCTTCCTCTTAAGAAGTCTCATATGACATCATCTCAAAGGTGGGAAATCGTTTGAGTGGTGTCTGTTATCTCCCATGTACACTCAACTTCCAGACTATCACTTCCATAACATATAACATCATCAGAATGACCTAAGTCCATATGATGTTTTCTCCTTGGAGCAATAGTATGCAAAGCAAGTGTTAAAGTTCCAAGCTTAAAGGCTTGACCATACCATAATGGAGATAAGAAACCAATGAATCCTCTGTAATATAGAACAAAGGGCCATAACAAGTGACTCCAAACCCATCTAAGACTAAATCATAGATTGCCCTCATACCACTCTAGCTCTTCTTAACCTTGAGTGTAATCACAAGTAATAGTTTAGTATAAGCTACCTTGTGAACTATGCAAATCCATCATCTAGCTCATATATAAGAATTTCTTGGTAATAAAATGAAATCTCTACATTCCACTAACCAAGAAGTGTTTGGTTTGTCATCCACTACCATTGGAATAAGTTCTATTGGAAGAGCATCTATTGGCACTAGTGCAAACTCTAAAATATTCTCTTCCCCGTAGTTTGCCATATGAATACAAAAAGCATTCCCTTTGAGATTCTGATAATCCCTAAGTATCCATCCTCCTAATTGATGCTAACACATCATCCTCATGATGAAACATCAACTCATAGTTTGGTAACCCAATAGGTCATATATATCCCTATCTCCTAGAAACCCTAAAGAGAAGATTCATACTCAACTCCCAATCTCACTAATGTCAATAACTAGATCATCTCATCTAGTCAAGGCCCATCACTGGAAATAAACATAATTGCTTCTCTTTAGAGTCTATATGTGAGACTCAACCTAACCACCATGATTAACTGATCTTCCTCTTTTCTTTGATAGAAGAATGCCACTTCTATCTAAAGAACCAAAATGATAAAATGAAACTCTCTTTCTATCTCTCTTTGTAATCTCCTCTAAGGAAAAGAGCTCTGGTATTGGAATCTATTCCATTTCCCTTTCCCTTTCCCTTTGAAAGATATTCTTTTGAATCCAATTGCTCTACTCGTCCATAATTAAGAACATGTACATAAGTTCTCCATATTTTTCCTTCCAAAATAGTGGAGAATGAAAGTCCCATGTGAAGGAAAATTAGATTGAAAAATAGAGAAAATAAACTAAAAGATGTTTTCTAAACATCTCTTCTATGTAAAGGAAGACATACTCTATTCTTCTTCAAAGAAGAAATCATATTTTCCTTTCCTTTTCCCCTTCAAGGAAGAGGAGCTAAAGTGAGATCTCTAAGCTAAAGTGAGACCTCTAAACTAATTCCCTCTTTCTCCTTTCCTTAAAAGAGAAACTTATGAATTCATTTGCTCCTCTCTTCCATCAAATAATACATAATTCCTCATTATATAAAATCCTATGAAGATGGAGAACAAATCTCCCATAACTAATGACGGTGTATGTAATGAAGAGTGGAGAAAATAAATTCCTTATAAGGATCAAAGCCCTCTGCTTAAATGGTCAACAATGATATGACATGATACCATAAACACATATGTATCCAATCTAAAGAATAAATCTTTGCTAACCATCCTCTGTTCCTGGATCTATACAATCCAATCAAACTAATGGAATTATCCTTCCTAAAAACCATAAAATGAGTATGTGATACCAATGGTGATAAAATCACCTATCTTATTCTCTATTGGAAGAATAGATCTTCCCTAAAATATGAAAAATAACTCCCCGTCTTAAGGAGATTTCTACTAAGATCTCTCCTTTGATCTAGCAAGACATGCCGCCATGAATGATGAGTCCTTTTCTCCTTGGCCATAGAAGAAGAGTGCTCAAAGGGAAGTCATTTCCATCATCCCATACTAGTGGAATCTTCTTCCAATTCATAATGTCATACCTACACTAAATCTAAGTATATTCCATATACATGTAATGGAATATGCAGTTGGATTCTAATGAATCCTTTGTCCTCAACTCATACAAGTGGACTCAAATGAATCTCATATCCTCGAACTAGTATAGTTTGGTTCTAGTCAATGTGTGACAATGGATATCCCCTTCTTATTCCAAACTAACTTGTTCCTAGGTACCAAAACTGAGTCTAAGTACCTCTCTATAGATACCGATATACATATATGTATTGGGTACGCCGAATATTCCTCACTGAGGGATCTATGCTCTAAATCATAGAGCTAGTGCCATGACTATGGCCTTCCTAATCATCACTCGAATCACATTAGCACCCATCAATGCTCTCTCATGAAACCCATTTCTATGATCCCATCTAATTGGTTTCCTTAGTAGTGTAGCAAAAATGCTTCAATACTTACTCAAGTGATGTGTATCAGAGAAACTAATCACTCTTTGGGTATTCCTCATAATACCCCATAGTCTCTTAATCATCTTGTGAAACTCTTTTGAAGATAAGTAAATCTTCACTACATTGGAGATTATCATAAATGTATCTCCCATGCCTATATGCAACTTCCCATAACCTAAAGGATTGCTTGTGCACATTCCTAATGGTGAAGTTATATGTCCTTCCCCTTAGCAATCTTATGGTCTAAATCCATAAGGATTATATGTAGGGATCCTATTTCTAATGAAGTTGCCTTATCTATAATGCTTTGATGGTTCTAAGGCCATCAACTACATTCTTAAAAGCATGCTAACACCTTACTGATTTTTGCAAAAAGGCATGTTACCATGCCTTAGCATTCTTACCTAAAGATAAGTATGTATATAACGCCATGAGATGGGAAAAATCTCAATAATTTCCCCAAGGAAATGGAGTCCCCAAAAATCTGAACCATAAACTCAAGTATAAGTCCTTGCGGGCCGTGGCACACATGCCATCCAATATAACATAGGGATTGGCAAGCCCATGGCATCCACGCCATATACTGATAGATGGACTCCATAACCTGCAGAAATATAAGATGCTAGCAACAATCTCTTTGTTGGATAACCATGTAGTTCCTGTAATCATCTTTTGTGGAAACCATCAAAAAGTGTATTCCTAGCAAGTATATCCATACTTTTAGAATTAAAACAATGATCAACTTTCATGTATGCATTCCAATCCATGCATGTACATACATAACATGCCAAAACATAGAATAAAATGTTTGAAAATACAAACCATACATCCCTGAATGGTTTGATATTGGAATTTCATACATCCAATCCTTTTCAAAAAGCTTTGAGATCTTTGGACCTTCATCTCCAGGTCCTAACATAAATTTTTAAGTGTCTGAAAACATCGGATCACTTCCTAAAACATAAAGCATGGTCAAATGATTACCAAAATAATGCAAATTTACCCAAAAATGCATATGTAATCCTTCATTAGACCTGAAAAAACTTTTCTATGACCTAGAAATAAACATAAATTAAAACATACATAATGTGCGAGTGGCTAGAAGTGAAATTTCTTCAATCGTCTTCACAGTTTGTAAGATAAGGCTCTCGGAAGGTAGTTGCCAAAAAATATTCAAACTTTGTAGACCTACATAGACCTACAAAAATACATAATATTTAAAATTTCATTTTATAATTTGAAAACAGATTTTTATTATCTTCGAAACGAGCCATAGCATGTCCAATTTGGAGTTTTCTAGCCCAAGATATGGTCTCTCCAAGCGTGACATGCCAAAGAGTGGACTGGTGGAGGGGCTAGAAAAAGTGTGAAAATGTGATTTTTGAGTGCCCAAAGGCATTCTTCCATCAAGAAAATCCTAGAATTCTCTCCATAACTTCAAAGATTACTATATGAAGATGATTGGGCCTTTTTTCACCTTTCCAAATCCTCCCTTGTTGCATGCTAATTTGCTCCCCAAAAGAGGCATAAACCAGGATTTCTACTTTCTTGTAAAAAGTTAGATGGGAGATCTTAGCATATATGTATGGAATAATCCATGGGAAGCCTCTTAAATGGTCTATTTGTGTACTCCCAAGACTGGAATTTGGCTAAAATTAGCACTTGAAATTTTTCTAAAAAGTGTGGAAAAGTAGTTTTTGAGGAAGCAAAATTCCTCAACTTATTTTTTTCATGAATCTAATGATTCCATTATGAAGTCCATAGGACATACTCTCAGTATGTATTCTTTTTCCCATCCATCCATACCTAATGCACCTCTTTTTCCCTCTCCCAAAATGGTCCCATTTTATTAAATTTAGGTGCTAGAATTTTTCTCAATAGTGATGGAAGGGGGTTTTGTGGAGCTTCAAACTCCCATGATACTGAGCCAATTTTTGGATTTCTTGATTCTATGTTGAAGTCCATGCACTACACTATATGTATGCATAATTTTTCCTGCCATTCTATGAAAAATCCCTCTTCATTTCCCTTTCCCATGATGGCTACTTATAAAAAATACCACCTGTAAGTTATGTGAAAATCATGTACAGGACTACTTTGGAGGTATCTAAATCTTATGCTTTCTTATTTTTTGAGGGATTTATTGGCTCTAGATGGGAGTATATATATCTCATACTCCCCATACACATAGTTTTCCCTCGAAAAACTTTGGCCACAAGCCATCCTCTCTTTTGCCAAAAATGGAGTATTACTAAGATTAACTCTTTGAAGTTTCAAAAATAAATTCAAATTTGCATATACTTGGGATAGAGTTCTCGGTATCCTTCTTTGACTCATACCTCAGCACCTCTCAAAGCTCGTCTTCGAATACTTGCACTTCCAATGCTTCTTGGGAACATGATGCTCCTCCCAATATCTTCAACATGCACCTCGGTTATAGCAAAAGTAATTTCGACCTAGTACATGTCATTCTCAATGATTTTTCAGTTGATTTTGATCACTTGGGGTTGGATTTGCTCCGATTTCGCATCTCCTCATGAATCTAAGAGTAGATGCACCATGGCTCTATTGCAGTATATGAATAATATCTATTTTGTACACATAAGGTTAATAATGAGCTGATGTCAAAATGGATAGGCCAAAGCTCTTTGTAGCTCACATTGCAGGTTCAAGTCCCACCTCCAACATGCATGCAGATATGCCATCGATAATGGCTCTGATACCAGTGTTGCAAAACTTCATCACGAGCCTTCTTTTGTGTTGTCATCTACATTTTCATACGCCCATCAACACACACACACACACACACACACAGATTATATGTGAGTTCTCCACCCAGCCAATGTCCGAGATGCTCTAGCTAATGAGACCCCTTCTCAAAAATTGAGACTCTCTCTTTTATTCCTCTACCCTTCTATATAATATGGTGTAATACCCATATTAATATCATGTGACATATCATAAGCATGGTTTAGATAAAAACTATCAATTGTGACTACACTCAAGGATAGAAAGACCTTGAGAGACATGATGATGAGTCTATCATTTTAGGTCTAGAAGGGTTTGGAGTCACCTTTTTAATGGGATTTTGTTCTATATTTTGAGGATTCCATGGTTTATTATCTCCATTGAGGTATGGACAAGCTTATATAACTTGGCACTTGCACTTGTCTTTCATATTATTACTCCATAGAGGATACATCATATGGGCTGAGGTCATTTGGATGATATTGGCATCATGGGAGTGATAGTTTGGAAGTTTGGTATATATGGTAGATATTAAAGACCACCTAGATGGTTTCCCACACTTGAGATGATCTTTTATGAGACTTCTTAAGGAGAAGGATATGAGGAAACAACACACAAAGATGATCATGTACAATTTGTACATGAGCTCAGGGGATTCCTAGAATATTTGTATAGCTCTATTTTCAAGGATGAAAATGTCTTCATAGGGGGAAAGAATGTTATAAAGTAAGTTATGACATTAGGGTCCAACATGTTTAGATGGATCTAAGATCGGACATGATTTGGTCATTCAAGTATAGGGCATAAGTCTTGAGAGTAGACTTATGTGAAGGTGCTTACACTCTCTACACAAGCAAAGGTGCTCGGCCTAGTGGTTAAGTCATATGGATGAGAAGGAAGATGTTTTGGGTTCAATTCCTATGAGATTCATGGGAGAGTGTTTTTCCCCAAGAACTCTAGATCCTTCTAGAAGCATCCAATTGTGTTAACTCTAGTTAAGTAGGACACTTGGTGCACATTTAGTTACATGGCCGACTCTTGGATGCTTAGAATCCACCTTTCATAGTAGGTAGTCCCTTGGAGAGATCTATACATAGAGGCATATGGTTGGGAGGAAAAAGAGACTCGTCTCTCTGTGTGGTCATCGTAATGTTTCAAAGCCCATCTAGAGTTGTTGGGAAAAGAGCCATGAATGCATTAGTTTGGCCCTCCAAGAAATGACTTTTGCACAATGCTAAGAAACATCATACATGGTCATCTAGGTCTTTGATTGATACTCCTCAAAAGATTGGGAAGTTGATATTGATGTAGGACAAAAGGGAAGCAACTTCTCCTTGGGCCATTTTTGAATCTAGAAGGGAGTGCTTGGGTGGAGAAGATTGTGACTTCTTTTCTCTACTACATCAAGCTAGAGCTTTACTACGATTACCAATACTACAATTAGTGGTTCGGTTAGGAGTATGAACAAAAATAAGGAGATTGTGACATGCTAGGTTTTGGTCATAGAACATTAAGGACGCATGGTGAATAGAATCACTGAGCCCTTAGGTCCCACCATGCATGACAAAATTGTACAACACATGCCAAGATTATACGACATGGTGCATAGTTTTCCTGGGTTCTTCTATACTTGATTAAAACGGGTTTTGAGGATTGTTCTTGGAAGTCAGATATTATGGGAATTAATAGAAAAAATAGTCATGTACGCACTAGTTAACAGTCCATAGAGAAATGCTAATGTATAACAAAGTATAGTGCTTAAGACATGGAATAGTGCTAGCACCAGCATTCAGTGCACTAGCTTCTTTGATCCCTCAGTATTTTTGCACAAACTTCACAAATGGATGATTACAATAATCAACTAAATGGTTAGGATATTCTTATGGTAGGAATAGCTTGGAGTAAAGGCTCTTCAAAAGGAAGGAGACTGATGTTGATATATTTTGGGCAGCGATGTGTGTGAACACACTAGGATCATCGGGGCACTTTCTTTTTTCCCTCTTTTGGAGGTTTTCCCCCCCGATTGTATACATGCCTATAACCCTAATGGGTCGCTTATCTTTGTACATTGTCTTGGTAATACATTCAATATTGTGTGTAATGTTCCAAGCTTCTTCTTCTTCCTTGTGTTGTTTGCATGCTTTTGTAGACCATAAACTCCAACAATTGGTATCAGAGTAGGTTGCCACTTCATCTAGGGTGTCATCAATACCCCTCTGATCACAACCTCAAAATCCCACAAAAATTGGTGAGCATACTCATGACAATTTTCATAGTCTTCGAATGCACTATTGTAGTGCTTGTGTAGGCAATTTTGTGTTTTTGTGCCAAAGACATATATAGGTTTTAGTTCGCTGGTATAAGTGCACCAAAATCGGCTACAAGTTTAGCAGAAATTGATAGGGTATTTCTATTCAATTTTTTGAGATACAACCATTTTTTTGCATCAAGGTATTTTGATCAATGGCCATGGCTGAAAGTAGTGATGTATTCTGTATGTTAGCTATTGAGGATAAGTTGGATGGTACCAATTACCCATTATGGGCTTATATGATGCATCATGTATTCGTTGCAAAAGGACTATGGAATATTGTACATGGTGTTGAAAAACATCCTATTACACCTATAAATACAGTTATTGAAGCTGACATAGATGGCATTGAAGATGGTCATATTCTTTAGGTTCTTGTTCGTGCTGCAGTTCTTGCCGTACCTACTGCAAAGCAACTTTGTTCGGATAACAAAGATGCTTAGGCACATGCATTGATAGTCTTGTCTATCAAACGTGCCGTTATTCCTCACATTCACTCCTACAAAACAACAAAGGATGCTTGGGATACACTGACCGCTTTATACCAGGCAAGGAATGAGGATTGTGTTGCTTACCTTCAAAAATAGTTGGAGAGTGAAGACACGAATGAAGGAGATTCGATGGACAATTTTTTGACAAAGATCAAAAGATTTGAAGGAGCAGTTGAGTTCTACTGATGAAGTCATGCTTGACAGTTCACTTGTGTAGACCGTTCTGAATGGTCTTCCATATTCATATCAGAGTTTTTCTTCTACACTTCGATTGATGATGAAAGGCAATCCAAATGCCTTAACATTTGATGAGTTAATCTTTGTTCAGTTGCAGGAAGATCAGTCTAGGCAGAATGGGTCTGTTAAGCTTTCTTGGCTAGTCAGAAGGGCAAAGGTAAATGGAGCTCATCTACTAGTAAGCAGAAATTTGCTAATTCTGCACAATCAAAGAAGGATGAGAGGGACAACAAGAAAATAGAAAAGTAGTAATTGTTTTGTGAATATTGTAAAGGAAATGATCATGTCATAAAGAGTTGCCCAAACTGGCTGCATAAGATGCAAAGAAGAAAGAGGCTCGAATGGTTGTTGCAGAGGCATCTATACCCAAAATAGAGTCTGCTAATTTTGTGCAGAATGAAGAATGGGCATTTACTATTGTTTGTAGTTATGACCCATCTTCTCATGAACAGTGTATGTCTGTAGTAGACTCATATGCTTGGTACTTTGATAGTGGGGCAACCAAACATATTACCTCATAGTGCAATTTCTTCACTTCACTTGAGCTTGCCCCTATAGGGAACACTGTCACATGCACCAAAAACTTCTCTTATCCTATCACAGGAGTTGGTAAGATCATTCTGACTACTGCTGATGGTAGTTCTTTTACATTGTTAGATGCTTTATTTGTGTCAGGGATCAAGAAAAATATGTTATCAGTTTCATCATTAGCCAAGATCGACTTGGTTGTGAACTTTTTTAATGACAAATGTACAATTCATGATATGTCAAATGGAATCATCATTATTTCTTCTGCATTGAGGAAGGAGACATAGTCTTTCTTCAGCTACCGGCTAGATCTACTTCACTCTCCACAAGGAAGTGTAGTAAGATTTCACCAAGGTTTTGTGGACCTTGGAAGATAGTCAAAAAGCTAAGTGAAGTTGCATACCGATTAGAGCTTCCTCCAAATTACAGATTCCATCTAGTGTTTCATGTTAGTAAACTTCAGAAGTATATTTCTAGGGAGGATAATCTAATAGAGGGTATTGTTTCTTTGTAGGAAAGTGATAGCATAGATCATTTTCTAGACAGGATACTAGATCGGAGACAAAAGCGATTGAGGAATCATGTCATCCAGGAGTATCTAGTAGCCTAGAGAGGATTGCCACTTACTAACTCTACTCGGGAATTAGAAACTCTGGTTCGTAAGTACTTTCCCTCATTGATCATTGAGGACAATGAACTTTAGAAGGGGGAGAGAGTGTCAAACATTGATCCACAGGGATCATGACATTGATCCATAGGGATCAGTCCATGTGTGTGAGGGACAAGGGCAAGCTAGCCAAGGTCCCAAGCTTGGGGGATACCCTAAGGTATTTGGTAGTAATGGGAATACGTGTTGCATGATGTACACATGTAGTACTAGAATATTCCACATCATTACTATTTTTAGAGTACAAGAGGGTATACATGGATGGGAGGAGCGACACACACACACACATAATTCAAGTTCTTTCTAACATATGAGATAGATTATGCAAAATCTATGAATGATTCAACATGTGCAGTTCAATATTCTCAAGCTATGTTAGATGCAGAGCTTTGGCATGCACACTTTGGTCATCTAAATTTTACTAGTTTGTTACACCTACAAAAATCTGAAATGGTGTCCTCTCTACCCAAACTTGAGGCACTTGGTAAACATGTCTGTGAACGCTATATTTTGGGCAAAATGCAACATTCCTCCTTCCCAAAAGATGGTTCAGGAAATTAGCAAATTAGATGCACCTCTGTCATATGGTACTCGTTCAGGATCTCATAGTGCCTCTTTTGCATCAAATTGCTATGCTATGACTGCCTCTAGTCTTTGTGATGAGAATGAGCCTGTTTTGTTTGATGAAGCACAAAATTCAAAAAATTGGATGACTGCTATGCAATCAGAATATGATGTTATTATGAAAAATGGTACCTGGTCTTTATGTGACTTGCCTTCTGGCAAGAAGACCATTGGAACTAAGTGGTCTTACAAGCTAAAGCATAATCTTGGTGGAAAAGTTGACAGGTATAAGGCTAGGGTTGTTGCAAAAGGTTATGCTCAAGAAAGAGGCATTGATTTTGATGATACCTTTGCTCCTACATGCCGAATGATTACTATTCATAGCATCTGTGCACTTGCAACTCATCATGTTTGGGACACACATCATTTGGACATTAAAATTGCATTTTTGAATGGTGACTTGGATAAATAAGTGTATGTTTTTTAGCCCTGTGGTTTTGTGCAGAAAGGGCATGAAAACAAAGTGTGTAGGTTCAAAAAGGCATTATATGGTTTGAAGCAAGCACCACGTGCTTGGTATGAAAAAATATATGCTTACCAGATTGCACATGGTTTTGGGAACAATCCAATTGAGAGCACCTTATATGTTAAGCATGCAAATGATGTGCTTCTAATCATTGTTGTCTATGTTGATGACATGTTGCTTACTAGTCCTCATGAGAAGCATATTGCTGATTTTAAGACTAATTTGCATGCCTCATTTGTGATGTCAGATTTGGGGCATCTACATCATTATTTGGGCATTTAGTTTATGCAGGTTGATGGTGGAATAGTTTTGTGTCAAACAAAATATGTTGACACATTATTGCAATGTTTTGGCATTGAAGACTGCAAACCTATTGCCACTCCTTATGGAAATAGGTTTACAATTGAGACTTCATGATGCTGGGGATGCATTTGATGATGTTCTCTATCAGCAAGCTGTCGGATGCTTGATTTACCTATGCATTACTTGGCCCAATATTTAGTTTGCTATCTCACAGATGAGCAGGTTTATGCATTGCCCAAGTGTTAAGCATTGGCAAGTGGTTAAGCACATCTTTTGCTACTTGAGTGGTACCCGGCTACTTGGATTGTTTTATCCCAAGGGGGGATGATCCTACCGCTAGATTTACATGTTTTTTCTGACTCTGAATGGGCTGGTTACTATGACAATTGTGTGTGCACCAATGGTTTTTTCTTCATGTTTGGTAGCTCATGCATATCTTGGTTGAGCAAGAAGCTACCTATTATGGCCACTTCTAGTTGTGAGGCTGAGTATAGGGTAGCTTTCACAACAGCTATTGAGTTTGTGTGGCTCAGATGCCTTATGGCTGATTTGGGTGTTGGTGAGTCTTCAACCACCACCATCTTCACTGATAGGTAGAGCACATTTGAAGTTGCAAGGAACCCTGTGTTCCATGCTCGCACTAAGCCCATTGAGGTGCACTATCATTATGTAAAGGAGAGGTTCTCTGCTAGAGAGATTAGTTTTCCATATGTTTGCACACAGGAGAACATTGCAAACCTTTTCACAAAGGCTTTGCCTAGGGAGAAGTTTGAAGCTTTCCACAAAGCTTTGGGCTTACTTCCTTTTGTGGATTGATTCCACATAACTTGGCACTTCCTTTTACATGTGTGGAAGCTCCTCATTCAATCGCATCACTCCCAAGGGGGATTTGTTGATATATTTAGGTAGTGATGTGTGTGAACACACTAGGACTTCCGACACAATAGGACTTCCGACACAATTTTTTCCCTCTTTAGAAGATTTTTTCCCCCGGGCTTGTATACACGCCTATAACCATAGTGGGTCACTTATCTTTGTACATTCTCTTGGTAATACATTGAGTATTGTGTGTTGTGCTCCAAGCTTCTTCTTCTTCCTTGTGTTGTTCACATGCTTCTGCAGACCTCAAACTCCAAACAACCAACACAACATGTGGTTGATCAGTTGTTGGTCCCACAACTCTCAATGGCCTCCAAGGACCTCTTTTATCGATCCATCTATAGGATCACCTCTCCTCGATAGTCACCACACCTTTTGTGGTTCCCTGATGGCACTCTAGCTTCATTGCTTGTCGATCAACATAAAAAGCTTCTCCTCACTGCATTGGACCCCCTCCATGACTACACTTTTCAAACTCTATGAATGGGTTTACCTCCACTCGGCAACTTTGATTTCTCTCCATTTTCATTATGCCCTTGCTCTCTATGTGCATGTGTGTCACGAATACAACTCTATCACTCTATGCATATATCTACTCTATGCATGCATGGATAAGACAACCTATCTGCTTTTAAATACTACACTTGACTACTATCTCTCTTCACTATGGGCACAATCTTCCATTGATGGACTATCTATTGATCTTGTGCTTCCCTTTTCGTCTATTGATTCTACCACTCCTCCCTTTTATCCCTCATGAATAAATCAATCAATCCATGCCTCAATTGATTGTGCCCAATTGCTCATATGGCTCCTTATAAAGAGGTGAAAATTCCACATCTGCCAAGAACCTTCAAGACTCTGTCTCCTTTGTGCCTCCATGATGTACCATCATTATTCAACGTGTGCTATAAGAACTGAGCTTTTGCATGGGTGAGATGTGGGAATAACTATCAAGATTGGCACGTCCAATCAAGAAGTCATTGCAGGTGGAAAAATAATTTTAGTGGCATGAAGGACAAAATGCAATTAAATCGATGGAATTTACTAGGTGTAGTGGGATTGTGTGGGGATGTCCAAAGATTCAAAAAAGAAGTGGGCATAGTGGAAGATTGAACTACACCGAGACACTGGGATTCTAGACCTTCAAAATGTTGGAGCATCGAGCACTGGGGAACACTGTAAGACTCTGGAATCATCTAGCCACTAGGCCACTAGAGGACACCAAAATCCGTAAGATGTGAACCTTTCGAACACCAAAATGTTGGCAGTTGCCCAAAATCCTTTGCTATGAATTTTAGTTGCCTCAGACTTACTGTTCTATGCTAAGTGACACTTTGAGGGTTGTATAGAGGGTCTAGAAAATCTTCAATGACCTGTGTGGCTTCCCCTCCTAGCGCTGCGTGCGAGGGAGGACCTCAACAATCAAGGAAGATAGAGGTTCTTGGTACTTCCAGGGAGGTCACCCATCCCAGTATTGTTCCCCCCCGAGCTTGCTTAACCATGGCAATCTGTTGCAACTAAGCTACACTCTTGTGGTGTTTGAAGAAGGGGAAAGACTAAGGTTAACATTACCTTGAACATGTTTTGGTCCTTCAAAGCTTCATTCTTTGCTTTCAAAGCTTATTTTTGAAGAATTTTTTGGGTGTTTTTTGGAGCCATTTTGGAGTACTTTCGCACATAGTTCTCTTCACACAAGTCCAAGAACATCAAGAAGAGTGTTCTTTGTACTTCTTTGACAATCAATATCAACCTTTGGGGCTGTGTTTTCAGCCACACTCATAAAAATACAGGTTTCTCGAAAGGTTTTCAGTTTTGGTGGGAGCAACCACTACAACTTTATGCAGGTTTTTGAGCCTAAAACATCAGAGTTGAAAGACACCTGCAAGTGTTCTTGGCTAGTTTTTGGGCTTTGCATTCAGCCTTTTTAGTGTCATTTTACTACATATATTGAGCACATACACACCATGTATGCTTTTGTACATCCATGTGGTCATTGATACAGCAGTTACGTTTTTTGCATAAAGCCTTTTACGTTTGATAAAGAGGGTCATGGTGAGGTTTTCTTAACTGGGAGACACGCAGATGTTGGGGTCTCTGCGGTGATGTAGGTGGAAGACTTACCCAGCCTTGCCATAGGAGATGTATGATAGTTTTTCATAGGTGCTTGATAAGCCTAGTTGGCTTCTATTGGGTAATTCATTATATGCAGTGGAGTCAGTGATTCACTATGCAGGTAAACATGTCAGTACTTGCAGTTTTATGATATTTTGACACTGGTCATATGCTCATTTTGCAGAGGATACTCTAAATTTCTAGTTTAGTCAACTATATAGTGGTCGATTTACTCCTTGACACACTTATTTGTTGGTGTTTGGAAACTTCTAGCTCCATTATCATTCCATTTAGTTCTCCACCATCATGGCATTAGAGGTCTCAGGCACTTCTGGTGGATCAGGGTCTTGTGCCAGTGTTTTGAGGAGGATCTATAACTTACAGGGCAAAGACCATTTTGAGATCCAAAAATTTGATGGCACAAACTTTGCTCTATGGAAGAATCAAATTAAAGATGTGTTGATTCAAAGGAGGCAATGGAAGCCAGTAAATGGAATTTCAAAGAAGCCTGCTAACATGGATGAAGATGATTCGGATGAGTTAGATGAAATGGCCAGGTCTACCATACGCTTGCATCTGGAAGATAATGTTTACTTTATAGTATTAGTCTGTGAAGATGTAGAGGAGCTTTGGAAGTAGTTATGCAATACATATGAAAAGGATACGACATCAAATAAAGTGTATCTGCTGAGAAAATTATATGACCTTCGTATGAAGGACACAGATAGTGTTGCTGCTCATCTAAATGAGTTTGATGCTATATTCTCCCAGTTACAGGCTTAGAAAATGGATATGGATAATGAAATGAAAGCAATATTGTTGTTATGCACCCTGCCATCATCACGGGATATGTTTTGCATGGCTATTAGCAATAGTGCACCTTGTGGTAAACTGGTCTATGATGACCTATGTGGAGCACTCTTGAGTGAGGATATTCGTAGAAAATTTATGGTTGGCGCTCAAAGTGGAGATGCATATAATGTTTGTGATTTTTACCAAGGAAAGAATCACCAATGAGGCAGGAGCAAGAACAAGGAAAAGAATGGTCAACGGAATAAGAGTAGAAGTAAATGAAGGAAGTGGAATATCGAACGCCATTATTGACATAAGAAAGGAAACATGAAGAAAGACTGTTATGCATTAAAGAATGCTTAAGGTAAAGGACAAAATGTTGATGGGCATGTCTTAAGGCTGATTCTCTTTCCCACACATGGCTGCTAGATTCTGGTGCTTCTTTCCATGTGACACCACACAAAGAATGGTTCTCTAATTATGCAGCAAAGTCTCTTGGTACCGTGAGACTTGGTGACTCTTACTAGTGTGATGTTTTGGGGATTGGAGATGTGGTTGTGCAATTCATTGATGGTCCAAAATTTACTATCCATAATGTACGCCATGTACCTCAGTTATCACGTACTTTGATGTCAGTTGGTCAAGTTGATGACCTTGGTTACAAGGTGGTCTTCTATGCTCAGTCTTTGCGTATATCAGAGGGCAATATGGTTATTGCAAAAGGAAGCAAAGTTGGCTCACTTTATCCTTTATTCGTATCACAGAAAGAACACTTGTTAGCTGTTACTAAACAGCCTACGGCTTGTATTTGGCATGGTCATTTGGGCCATATATCTCGTAGTGGAATGGAAAATGTTTCTCATTCTAGCTACTTACCTGTGTTATCTTTCTCTGATTTTTCATTTTGTGAGCATTTTCAATATGGAAAGCAAACCAGAAATGTGCATAGAATGCACATTGACTCTTCAATTCAGCCTTTCGACCTTGTTCATACAGATGTGTGTGGTCTTATGACCACTAGGTCCTTAGGTGGTTCTCTTTACTTTGTCACTTTCATAGATGATGCTACTAGAAAAGTTTGGGTATATCCTATCAAATTGAAGTATGAAGTATTCCCTACTTTCAAAAAATGGCTTGCTTCAGTTGAGATTGTAAAAGGAACTAAGCTTAAGGCTTTACATTCAGATAATGGGGGTGAGTATACCTCATATGCCTTCAGCCTTTTCTGTCACTCTAGAGGGATTTGTAGAGAGTTTATAGCTCCTTATACCCCAATACTGAATCGTGAAGCTGAAAGGATGAATATAACCAGTCAAGATAGAGTAGTTTCTATGTGGCATCATGCAAACCTCTCACAAGGCTTTTGGGTAGAAGCAGTATTGATTGTAGTTCATGTGATTAACCTATCACCTAGTACTGCCGAAGGTCTGAAAGTGGCACAAGAGTTATGGATAGGGAAACCACCATATTATGATCATCTTCGAGTTTTTGGGTGTGAAACATATGTTCATATACCCAAGAGTTTTAGACAAAAGTTGGACCATAAGTCAAAGAAATGCATTTTTGTGGGATATGGTTGATAAGGACAATTTGGACATCGCTTATGGGATCCTGAAACATGATCAGTGATCAGAAGTAGTGATGTCATTTTCAATGAGTCTAAGATGCATAAACAACCCATTAAGGAGGTTGAAGTGAGAAGAGTGGTGTTTGAGGATACTAGTCCTCTAGTTAGCATGCATAAAAATGATGCACATAGGGACATTCAAGAGAATGTCCGATCAGATCAATCTGCCCATGTTCCTGTCTAGCAACCATTGATACGTTCTACACATGTCTCACATCCACGTGATAGATATGTTCAAGGTTTAGATTTTGTTATGCTAACAGATGCCAGTGAGCCTTCTTGCTACAAAGAGGCTATGCAGACAGAGGATCATGTCAAGTGGGAGCGTGCCATGAAGAGTGAGTTGGATTCTCTTCGCAAGAATGGTACTTGGGATTTAGTACCTTTGCCGAAGGGTAGGAAAGCTTTACCATGTAAATGGGTATATAAGCTAAAATTCACATTAGACAATGCTTCTCCAAAGTATAAAGGACGACTTGTTGCAAAGGGTTTTAAGCAACAACATGGTATTGATTTCGAGGAAATCTTCTCTCCAATGGTCAAGATGACTACCCTGCACATGTTGCTTGGTTCGTTGCAATGGAGGACTTAGAGCTAGTCCAAATGGATGTGAAAACTGCTTTCTTGCATGGAGATCTTACAGATGAGATCTATATGGAACAGCCAGAAGGTTACGTAGTTCCTGGCAAGGAAAGTCTAGTTTGTAAGCTCAAGAAGAGCTTGTATGGACTTAAACAATCCCCTAAACAATGGTACCAAAAGTTTGATGCTTTTATGAAGTCTTAAGGCTATTCTCGAAGCAATGAAGATCATTTTCTCTACACAAAGAGATGCGCAGATGGCAGCTTGATATGCTTGATACTTTATGTCTATGATATGTTGATTACTGGGAAGTCATCTTATGACTTATCAATTCTCAAAAAGAAGTTGAGTCAGAAATTTGATATGAAGGATCTGAGGGATGCCAAACATATTCTTGGCATGTGCATTACTCGTGATAGGAGTAAAAGATGCATTTACTTGTCTCAAAGTGAGTACATATCCAAAGTACTTTACAGGTTCAAGATGCAGGGTGGAAAGGCATTGAGTACACCTTTACCTACATATGTGAAATTGAGCAAGGATGATTGCCCGAAATCAGATGAGGAAAGGGAATTCATGACCAAAATTCTCTATCAGTGTGTTGTTGGTAATCATGTATGCCATGGTAGCTACGAGACTAGATATTGCATTTCTAGTGGGAGTTGTGAGCAGATATATGTCTAATCCTTGCAAGAAACATTGAGAAGCGATCAAGATGATTTTAAGATATCTGAGTGGCACTAAGAACAAGTGTCTATGCTTAGGTAGAGGGAAAGCATCCATTATTGGTTACATAGATTCTGACTATGCTGATTGTGTAGCAATCGTAAGTCTACATCAGGGTACATTTTTCATTTTTCGGGAGGTGCTATCTCTTGGAGATCTCGTCTTCAAGAATGTACAACTGTTTCCACCATAGAAGCAGAGTATGTTGCAACAAGTGAGGCATGTAAGGAAGCATTGTGGCTTTCTCGTCTTGCTTGTGACATGGGTTTACCTCAACATGTACCTTGTTTGCTTAGTAATAGTGAGAGTGCCATTGCTTTGGCTAAGAATCCAGTCTATAATGCAAAGACCAAGCACATTGAGGTGAGGTATCATTTCATTAGAGATTGCTTAGCCACTAAGTGCATTATCCTTGAGAAGGTTCACACTCGAGATAATGCTATAGATGCTTTGACTAAAGCTCTACCACAGGATAGCTTTTGACACTGTTGTCACTTGATGGGGGTTACTTGATTCATGATCGTACACAATCACTTGTATACTGTGTAACATGCCCATCAGGTGGGAGGTATAGTTTGAATACTTACACTCAGGTATTCTTTATCCTTCTTTATTTTTCTCCCATAGTTACTTTGGCCATATTGGCCTTTAGTGGGAGATTGTTACCATTCGTGTCCATGTGAAAGGCCAAATGGCCACCAGACACTTCTTTGTATATGTTCTTTAATAAAACATATAGTGGCATGGTCAGTCACAGACTGTAAGTTCGACCGCATTTGTAAAACATAAGAAGTCTGTCTTCATGCTCCCTGTTTACTATTTTTTTCTGCATATTCTATAGCGTCTGTGCAAAGTACTGTGTGTGGCCTTAGGAAAATACTTCACTTTTTTTTCTTTGTTTTTGTCATAATAGGCTTTTGAGCTTGTTGGTCCAAGTTGAGTTCACTTGTGTCTTTTTTGCTTCGAGAATTTGTATGTGTTGACTCTTTGACCTCCAACATTTTTGTGTAGTCTTGAGCTTTCACCAAGTGCAAGTTGCTCCAAAAACTTTGTCATCATTGATCTTGGAAACCTAATGCATGTGATTTCTTCCATCAAAGAAGATATTGCAACATGAGCGCTCCCTTGTTCTTTCAAAGATGAAATGCAAAAATAGAATGAAAGTTTTTGTAGTCCATAGTGATTGATGGACTAAGTGTGTAGTGTGTGGGGTACTAAAAGTGGCTGCATTATGCATAGCCTTGTAATTTAGACCTATGCATGCATTTTTTGAATGCATCGAAAAAGATATTGTGCAAGTGGTGGGTCTTGATTGATGTGCTCAAGGTCATGCAGAGGATGAGACTTCTTATTCTAGAATTAGGAAGCTTCCACTTGAGGTTGATGAGTACCCCTCATGGTTGAAGTTGATTGAAGTATGTGGTACTCATCAGAATACCAAGGTGAACTTTTCTCCTTGTCAATCTTCTTGTTGAATAGATAATTGGAAATAACTCAATGTGTACACTTTTCTCCTTGTCGATCTTCTTGTTGAGTAGATAGTTGGAAATAACTCAATGTGATTTACATTTGTCCTTGCTTCTTTGTGGTGAATTTTCCACATCTTTGGTTGAACTTGAAGTTCTTTAAGGTTGAGAAACTTATTTCACATAGAGACTTGCATTATCATTGGATTTTTTTAAAATAATAACAAGAAAAGAAGTTAGTATACATGAAATATAATACATATCTACAATTATGCCTTATGTGCATGGGAGTCCCAACTATATCTATGCAATTCCATGTAACGAATCCCTCTATTTTATGCATAGTTTGGAAATGTGTGACCTAAATAGTGAAAAATACATGTTTGTGTGATGAGCACAAGGATTTTGTTGTGATATATAGGTAGTGATGTGTGCCCTCCGAAAATAGTTGGAGAGTGAGCATATGAATGAAGGTGATTCTATGGACAATTTTCTAACAAAGATCAAAGACTTGAAGGAACAATTGATTTTTGATGATGAAGTTATACCAGATAGCTCACTTGTGCAGACCGTTTTGAATGGTCTTCCTGATTCATGTCAGAGTTTTGCTTCTACTCTTCGTTCAATGATGAAAGGCAATCCTAGTGCCTTGACATTTGAGGACTTAGTCTTTGTTCTGTTGCAGGAAGATCAATCTAGGCAAAATAGGTCTATTATGCATGTTGCAGATCAAGCTTTCCTAGCTAGTGAGAAGGGCAAAGGTAAATGGAGCTCATCTACTAGCAAGCAAAAATTTGCAAATGCTGCACATTCGAAGAAGGAAGACAAAGATGAGAAGAAATTAGAAAAGCACAAATTCTTTTGTAAGTATTGTAAAGGAAATGATCATGTCATAAAGAACTGTCCAAAACTAGTCACAAAAGAGGCAAAGAAAAAAGAGGCTGGAATGGTTGTTGCAGAGACCTCTACACAAAAAACAGAGTTTGCTAATCTTGTGCAGAATGAAGAATGGGCATTTACTATTGTTTGTAGTTTTGACCCATCTTCTCATGAGCAATGTATGTCTGCAATAGTCTCAGATGTTTGGTATTTTGATAGTGGGGCAACCAAACATATTACCTTGCATCACAATTTTTTTACTTCACTTGAGCCTGCCCCTACAGGGAATACTATCATATGTGCCAACAACTCCTCTTATCCTATCCTGGGAGTTGGTAAGATCATTTTGACTACTGCTAATGGTAGTTCTTTCACTTTAACGGATGCTTCATTTGTGCCAGGGATCAAGAAAAATCTATTATCAATTTCAGTATTAGCCAAGCTTGGCTTGGTTGTGAAATTTGTTCATGACAGATGTGCAGTTCATGATCTGTCAAATGGTGACGTGATTATTACTTGGCATTTTATGTCATGGGCTGTATAAGCTCATTGACTATGAAAAATCTGTGAACGATTCAACATGTGCAATACATGATTCTCAGGCTATGTCAGATGAAAAGCTTTGGCATGCACGCTTTGGTCATCTGAATTTTGCTAGTATGCCTACAAAAATCTCAAATGGTGTCCTCCTTGCCCAAAATTGAGGCACCGGGCATCTTAAAAACATCTTGACTGCTTCCCGATGTTTCTTACTAGGATTAGACATATATCTGCTCACAATTCCAACTGCAAATGCAATGTTTGGTCTCGTAGATACCATAGCATACATGAGACTACTAACAACAGACTGATAGGGAATTTTGGTAATGAATTCCTTTTCCTCATCTGATTTGGGGCAATCGTCCTTGCTCAATTTCACATATGTGGGTAAAGGTGTACTTGATGCCTTTCCACCCGGCATATTGAACTTGTAAAGTACTTTGGATATGTACTCACTTTGAGACAAGTAAATGCATCTTTTACTCCTATCACGAGTAATGCACATGCCAAGAATATGTTTGGCATCCCCCATATCCTTCATATCAAATTTTGGCTCAACTTCTTTTTGGGAATTGACAAGTCATAAGATGACTTCCTAGAAATCAACATATCATAGACATAAAGTATCAAGCATATCAAGCTGCCATCTGAGCATCTCTTTGTGTAGAGACAATGATCCTCATTGCTTTGAGAACAGCCTTGAGACTTCGTAAAAGCATCAAACTTTTGGTACCATTGTTTAGGGGACTGTTTAAGTCCATACAAGCTCTTCTTGAGCTTACAAACTAGACTTTCCTTGCCATGAACGACATAACCTTCTGGTTGTTCCATATAGATCTCATTTGTAAGATATCCATGCAAGAAAGCAGTTTTCACATCCATTTGGACTAGCTCTAAGTCCTCCATTATGACGAATCCAAGCAACATGTGCACGGTAGTCATCTTGACCACTAGAGAGAAGATTTCCTTGAAATCAACACCATGTTGTTGCTTAAAACCCTTTGCAACAAGTCATCCTTTATACTTTGGAGAAGCTCTCTAATGTGAATTTCAGCTTATGTACCCATTTACATGGTAAAACTTTCATGCCCTTTGGCAAAGGTACTAAATCCCAAGTACCATTCTTGTGAAGAGAATCCAACTCACTCTTCATGGCACGCTCCCACTTGAATGATCCTCTGCGTGCATAGCCTCTTTGTAGCAAGAAGGTTCACTGTCATTTGCTAGTATAACAAAATCTAAACCTGGAACATATCTATCAGGTGGATGTGAGACACGTGTAGAACGTGTCAATGGTTTTTGGATAGGAACATGTGCAGATTGATCTGATCAGACATTCTCTTGAATGTCCCTCTGTGTATCATTTTTATGCATGCTAACTGGAGGACTAGTATCCTCAAACACCACTCTTCTCACTTCAACCTCTTTAGTGGGTTGTTTATGCATCTTAGGCTCATTGAAAATGACATCACTACTTCCAATCACTGATCGTGTTTCAGGATCCCATAAGCGATATCCAAATTGTCCTTCTCGACCATATCCCACAAAAATGCATTTCTTTGACTTATGGTCCAACTTTTTTCTAAGGCTCTTGGGTATATGAACATATGCTTCACACCCAAAAACTCTAAGATGATCATAATATGGTGGCTTCCCTATCCATAACGTGGTGCCACTTTTAGACATTTGCAGTACTAGGTGATAGGTTAATCACATGAATTGCAATCAATACTACTTCTGCCCAAAAGCCTTGTGAGAGGGTTTGCATGATGCAACATAGAAACTAATCTATGTTGAATGGTTCTATTCATCCTTTCAGCTACACCATTCTTTATTGGGGTATAAGGAGCTTTAAACTCTCTACAAATCCCTCTAGACTGATAGAAAAGGCTGAATTCATGTGAGGTATAATCACCCCCATTATCTGAATGTAAAGCCTTAAGCTTAGTTCCTTTTTCAGTATCAACTCAAGAAAGCCATCTTCTAAAAGTAGGGAATACCTCATCCTTAAATTTGATAGGATATACCCAAATTTTTCTAGTAGCATCATCTAT
This sequence comes from Ceratopteris richardii, assembly GCA_020310875.1. Classification (NCBI taxonomy): domain Eukaryota; kingdom Viridiplantae; phylum Streptophyta; class Polypodiopsida; order Polypodiales; family Pteridaceae; genus Ceratopteris; species Ceratopteris richardii. The sequence continues at coordinate 29,351,603 of CM035434.1, read as the reverse complement.
GAAAGTGAAAAAGTAAAGAGAACCACCTAAGGACCTACTGGGCATAAGACCACACACATCTGTATGAACAAGATCTAAAGTCTGAATTGAAGAGTCAATGTGCGTTCTATGCACATTTCTGGTTTGCTTTCCATATTGACAATGCTCACAAAATGAAAAATCGGAGAAAGATAACAATGGTAAGTAGCCAGAAGGAGAAAGATTTTCCATTACACTACAAGATATATGGCCCAAATGACCATGCCAAATAAAGGCCATAGGTTGTTCAGTAATAGCTAACAAGTGTTCTTTTTGTGATACAAATAAAGGATAAAGTGAGCCAACTTTGCTTCCTTTTCCAATAACCATATTTCCCTTTGATATATGAAAAGATTGAGCATAGAAGACCACCTTGTAACCAAGGTCATCAAGTTGACCAACTGACATCAAACTACGTGATAACTGAGGTACATGGTGTACATTGTGCATATTAAATTTTGAACCATCAATGAACTGCACAACCACATCTCCAATCCCCACAACATCACACTAGTAAGAGTCACCAAGTCTCACGGTACCAAGAGACTTTGCTACATAATTAGAGAACCATTCTCTATGTGGTGTCAATGGAAAGAAGCACCAAAATCTAGCAACCATGTGTGGGAAAGAGAATCAGCCATAAGAGCCGTAATTGGCACAATACTTTCAAGTGTCAACACATCAACATCATTAGAAATAGCATTAATTTCTTCAATCTTCATAGTCAAAGTAGATGGTGCAGGTAATTGTTTAACATGCCCATCAACATTCTGTCCTTTACCTTTAGCATTCTTTAATGCATAACAATCTTTCTTCATGTTTCCTTTCTTATGACAAGAATGGCATTTGATATCCCTCTTCCTTGATTTACTTCTACTCTTATTCTGTTGAGCATTCTTTTCCTTGTTCTTGCTCCCGCCACATTGCTGATTCTTTCCTTGGTAAAAATCACGAACATTATATGCATCTCCACTCCGAGTGTCAACCATATATTTTCTACAAATCTCCTCACTCAAGAGTGCTCCACATATGTCATCATAGACAAGTTTACCACCAAGTGCACTACTGCTAATAGCTGTGCAAAACGTATCTCATGATGATGGCATGGTGCATAACAACAATACTATTTTCATTTCATTATCCATATCCATTTTCTGAGACTGTAATTGGGAGAATATAACATCAAATTCATTTAGATGAGCAACAACACTATCTGTGTCCTTCATATGAATGTCATATAATTTTCTCATTAGATACACTTTATTTGATGCCGCCTCTTTTTCATATGTATTGCATAACTTCTTCCAAAGCTCCTCTGCACTTTCACAGTCTAATATTGTAAAGTAAATATTATCTGCGAGGTGCAAGAGAAGGGTAGACCTGGCCATTTCATCTAACTCATCCCAATCATCTTTATCCATGTCAACAGGCTTCTTTGAAATTCCACTTACTGGCTTCCATTGCCTCCTTTGAATCAGCACATCTTTAACCTGATTCTTGCATAGAGCAAAGTTCGTGCCATCAAATTTTTGGATCTCAAAATGGTCTTTGCCTTGCAAGTTATAGCTCCTCCTTGGAACACTTGCACTAGACCTTGATCCACTAGATGTGCCTAAGACCTATGATGTCATGATGGTAAAGATATGAATCGAGTGATAATGGAGCTAGAAGAGTCCAAACACCAACGAATAAGTGTATCAAGGAGTAAATCGACCACTATATAGTTGACTTAACCAAAAATCTGGGAAAATTTTGCTAGGGTATCCTCTGCAAAATGAGCATATGACCAGTGCCAAATATCATAAAACTGCAAGTACTAACATGCTTACCTGCATAGTGAATCACTGAATCTAGTTCATATAATCAGTTACCCAATAGAAGCCAACTAGGCTTATCGAGCACCTATGAACAACTATCATACATCTCCTATGGTGAGGCTGGGTAAGTCTTCCACTTGCATCATCGAAGAGACTCCGACATCTGGATGTCTACCAATTAAGAAAACCTCATCGGGATCCTCTTATCAAACGTAAAAGGCTTTATGCAAAAACATAACCGCTATATCAATGACCACATAGATGTACATAAGCGGTATCGACAAAAGCATACATGGTGTGTATGCACTCAATATATGCAGTAAAATGACACTAAAAGGCTGAATGCATAGCCCAAATACTAGCCAATTACACCTACAAGTATCTGTCAACTCTGATGTTTTATGCTAAAAAACCTGCATAAATTTGCAACAGTTACTCCTAGCAAAACTGAAAATCTTTCAAGAAACCTGTAGTTTTATGAGTGTGGCTGAAAACACAGCCCCAAAGGTTGATATGTATTGTCAAAGAAGTACAAAGAATACTCTTCTTGATTTTATTGGACTTGTATGAAGAGAACTATGTGCGAAAGTACTCCAAAATGGCTCCAAAGGACACCCCAAAAATGCTTCAAAAACAGGCGTAAAGAAATGAAGTCTTGGGGACCAAAACATGTTCAAGGTAATGTTAACCTTAGTCTTTCCCCTTCTTTAGACACCACAAGAGTGTAGCTAAGTGGCAAGAGATTGCCACGGTTAAGCGAGCTATGAGGGGAACAATACTGGGATGGGTGACCTCCAAGGAAGTACTGGGAACCTCTATCTTCCTTGATCATTGAGGTCCTCCCTTGTGCGTAGCCAATGATGCCAATGGTGACTCGGATGACAAGAAATTCCAAGGTCTATGACTTGGTCATCGACTTAGTTGTAAGCCTTGGAGGAAGCGGGGGGTGGGGGTCGCTTAGCTCACACAAAAGGAACAAAGATTTTTTGTCGGATTGCTCTGATACCAGTGAAGTAATTCGATGGCGATGCACCAGAGTACGCTCCCCTTCTCAAGAGCTTCATGATGATATCCTCAGAGTAGAAAGCCGAGCTCCTAAGGCCGCACATAGTACTCCGCACAGAGCTACAGAATATGCAGAAAAACACAGTACAAAGGGAGCACGAAAGACAGACTTCTTAGGTCTTACAAAATGCAATCGAACTTACAGTCTCTGATTGACCAGGCCACTATATGTTTTATTAAAGAACATATACAAAGAAGTATCAGGTGGCCATTTGGCCTTTCACATGGACACTAACGATAATAGCTAATGATGCGATTCTGATCATTGTTGTGTATGTTGATGACATGCTACTCACTAATCCTCATGAGAAGCATATTGCTGATTTTAAGGCTGATCTACATTCCTCATTTGAGATGTCTGATTTGGGGCATTTGCATCATTATTTGGGCATTCAGTTTATGCAAGTTGATGGTTGAATAGCTTTGTGTCAAACAAATTATACTGACACATTATTGCAGCGTTTTGGCCTTGAAGACTACAAACTATTGCCACTCTGATGGAGGCAGGTTTACGATTGAGTCTTCATGATGCTGGAGATGCATTTGATGTTGTTTTCTATCAGTAGGCTATTGGATGCTTGATTTACTTATGCATTACTCATCCAAATATTCAGTTTGTTGTCTCACAGATGAGCAGGTTTATGCATCACCCAAGTGTCAAGCATTGGCAGGTGGTTAAGCACATCTTTCGCTACTTGAGTGGTTCCCGGCTAGTTGGATTGTTTTATCCCAAGGGGGGATCACTACTACTAGATTTACATGCTTTTTTTGACTCTGACTAGGTTGGTTGCTATGACACTCATGTGTCCACTAGTGACTTTTGCTTCATGCTTGGTAGCTCATGTATATCTTGGTTGAGCAAGACGCAGCCTACCGTGGCCACTTCTAGTTGTGAGGCTAAGTATAGGGCATCTTTCATAGCGACTGTTGAGTGTGTGTGGCTCATACACCTTATCGCTGATTTGGGTGTTGGTCAGTTTTCTGACACCACCATCTTCATTGATAGTCAGAGCACATTGGCACTTGCGAGGAACCCTGTGTTCCATGCTCGCTCTAAGCACATTGATGTGCACTATCATTATGTTAGGGAGAGGTTCTCTACTGGAGAGATCAGCTTGGCATATGTGCCCATGCACGAGAACATTGCAGACCTTTTCACAAAGACTCTGCCTAGGGAGAAGTTTGAAGCTTTCCGTAAAGCTTTGGGCTTACTTCCTTTTGTGGATTGATTCCACATAGCTTGGCACTTCCTTATACATGAGTGCCAACTCCTTGTCCACCGCATCACTCCCAGGGGGATTTGTTGATATATTTAGGTCGTGAAGTATGTGAACATATAGGACTATCGAGGCACTTTTTTCGCTCTTTAAGAGGTTTTTTTCCCCGGCTTGTATATATGCCTATTTCCCTAACGGGTTTCTTATCTTTGTACATTCTAGTGGTAATACATTTAGTATTGTGCGTTGTGCTCCAAGCTTCTTCTTCTTCCATGTGCTGTTCACATGCTTTCGTAGATGTCTAACTCCAACAACTTTCACACATTTAGGGTTCTTGTGTAATCAATGTTACTCGAAGAAATCAAAGTATACTTTATATGGAGCTATCCATTGGATCTTGAAATGACTCAATCTTTGGCTGCTCAAGTGATGGTAAGTCTAGTTCCTTGACAAGGATCTATTTTCTCATAGATTTATGATTCTGATGGGTTGATGTCTTCTTCTTCATCTCTTCGTGATGCTATTGCTTGGGTTTCCATCGTGGATTGCTCTTGGTTTCTATTAGATCCACTAGTGTCTTTGGCGTCTACACCCACTTCATCTTTGTTGATTGTCTCAAGTTGCTTATTGCTACAAGTGAAGTATGATGATCAAATTTTGAGTTATTTGCTTTGCTTTGATTGTTGCTTTTTTTCTTCATGAGCTTGTCTTCTTAGGAGAGATCATAAAATTTGCTCCTTGTAATAAAATAATTGGTATCCATATCTACAATCTTCCTTATTTAGTTGCTATAAACTTCTTGGGGATCTAGACTTGTCAGCAACGTGGAGTTAAATGATGAGTTGCACAAGCCTTCCTTGCTATGTTTCTTGCTTGTGATTGAGGAGTTGAGTTTTTCTTCTCTTGTTCTTCAATGATTGCTATCTCTAAGATGTCCATTCAAGGTTGTTACATTGTTATTCACCTCTTTTAATGTGAGCATCATAATAATCTTTTTGCTTACATTTAGCAGCATAAATGCTTGTTGCGGCTGTAATTCTTGTTACTTGTAAGTTTCAATATCTCCACATGGATTGATAGTTCATGAAATTTGCACTCATAAGTCTCTATAGCTCAGTGTAGAAATTAGAGATTCTATTGGAAAAATGATGTTTTGGCCATACACCAAATTGAATGATGTGGTTCCTAACACTCTTTTGTGAGAAAACATATAGGCCCAAATAGCATGATGTAGTTATTTATCCTAGTGAGAGTGATTATTTACTAGTTTGATTAGCAAGGTCCAAACAATCTAATTGGTGCTTTTGCCTTGACTGTTAGCCTGAGGGAAGGGACAATTTGTTATATAATGTTTGAAAATCTTTTAATATGCATTCAATAGCTCATTATTGAAATGAGTAATTCTCTAGCTAGTTATTTCAATGGGTAGGCCATATCTAGCGAAAAAATATTCAAAGAGAAACTTATCAATTGATTGAGCAACACATCTTCATGTTGCTCTCACTTCAACCCATTTAGTCAAATAATTAGTTTCCACTATGATATATTCAGCACGACAAACTTTTGCTCGAGAGCTAATAGATCCAATGAAAATTGATTTCCCATTTGCAAAAAGATCTTCCACTCATCATTGGTCTAAGGGGAATTTGGTCTTTGTCTAAATAATATTTTGCTTGTTGACAAATGTCACATCTTTTCACGTAGCTTCTTGCATCCATGTGCAATGTTGCCCAATAGAGCTAACAAAAAGTATATGCTTGGCTATTCTTTCAAGAGAGAAATGTTGTCCTGAAGCACTTGAGTGAGCCATTTCTAGAATAGTGAAATATTTGCTCTCATGTATGCACAAATACAAGAAATTATCCTTTCCTCTCTTGACAATTGGTTCCCTATAAGAGTATTTAGATTCTACCTCAATAACTTCCTTCTAGTAGGAGTAATGCCTCTTAGAAATATTCCATCACAAAGGTAATCTACTATTGGCTTACTCCAATCTAGTGCTACAATCACTTGATAAAGCATTGAATATTATGTTGTGTATCTATCAATGCAAAACTGGCAAACACAATAGTCATGAACATCTTTGGCCAATGTTGGCCAATATACACCTAATTGTTGTAGGTTTTGCAAAGTTTTAGTCCGGGGAAAATGCCATCCCAAACCAGCTATGTGGACTTGTGTGATGAGATCCCACTTCTCATCATCATCAACACAACAAAAAAATATTTTGCATTCATCTTTCTTATAGATGCTTCCAGGAACAATTTGCAAATACCTTGAATCTATTATTTCTTTATTTTATGTAGGGAGATATTGGTGCAATTGACCATATGTGAGTATAGAAACATAAGGTTCCATCCACTTGGGTACCACCTCTACATTAAACAAATAGATATTTGGCATTTTGTATGATATCCCATTTGGTGGTTTGCCATTTTCTAACGAAAAAAGATGGTGTGTATGCACATGCATATTAACTTTCTTTATTACTAGTTCAAAGTCAAATTCTATCAACAAGAGAAACCAACAAACTAATCTTCCTATGTTGCAAGGCTTATTTACATGTTAGAGAACCACTTGATGATCAACAAAATACTTAAACTTATTAGTGAGAAAATATTTTCTAGATTTTTTTGATCGCATATGTCATTCCTAATCCTTCTATTTCATTCATCATGTAATTGCTCTGTGCACCATTGACTTGTCTGCTTGAATTAGAAAATCAGGCCTACTTTCATTTGCATGTTGAACTAACATACAACCTATGGCATAGTTAGACACATCAACATGCACTTTCATGATGGGAGTTATGAAAAGCTTATGTTTCAGATCTTCAAATACTTCACACTATTTAGTCCATTCAAATTTGGTAATCAAAGCATATAGAGTCCTTACAATAATGGCATGCACGTGGATAAATCTTGTTGGAGTTAGATGTCTGCGGAAGCACGCGAATAGCACAAGGAAGAAGAAGAAGCTTGGAGCACAAAACACAATATTGAATGTATTACTAGAGAATGTACAAAGATAAGTAGCCCATTAGGGCAATAGGCGTATATACAAGCCGGGGGAAAAAAACCTCCTAAAGAGGGAAAAAAGTGCCCCGATGGTCCTAGTGTGTTCACACACATCACTACCTAAATATATCAACAAATCCCCCCTGGGAGTGATGTGGTGAACAAGGAGCTGGCACTCATGTATAAAGAAGTGCCAAGCTATATGGAAATCACTCCACAAAAGGAAGTAAGCCCAAAGCCCTAGGCAGAGCCTTCGTGAAAAGGTCTGCAATGTTCTCCTGCGTGGGCACATATGCCAAGCTAATCTTCCCAGCAGAGAACCTCTCCCTGACATAGTGATAATGCACCTCAATGTGCTTAGTGCAAGCATGGAACACAGGGTTCCTCGCAACTGCCAATGCACTCTAACTGTCAGTGAAGATGGTGGTGGCAGAAGTCTGACCAACACCCAAATCAGCCATAAGGCATTTGAGCCATACACACTCAACAGTCGCTGTGAACTCTATCCTATACTCAGCCTTACAACTAGAAGTGGCCACAGTAGGCTGCTTCTTGCTCAACCAAGATATACATGAGCTACCAAGCATGAAGCAAAAGCCACTAGTGGACACACTAGTGTCATAGCAACCAACCCAATCAGAGTCAGAAAAAGCATGCAAATCTGGAGGTAGTGATCCCCCCTTGGGATAAAACAACCCAAGTAGCTGAGTACCACTCAAATAGCGAAAGATGCGCTTAACTGCCTACCAATGCTTGACCCTTGGGCAATGCATAAACCTGCTCATTTGTGAGACATCATACTGAATATCTGGCCGAGTAATGCATAAGTAAATCAAGCATCCAATAGCTTGTTGATAGAGAACAACATCAAATGCATCTCCAGCATCATGAAGACTCAATCGTAAACCTGTCTCCATAGGAGTGGCAATAGGCTTATAGTCTTCAAGGCCAAAACACTGCAATAATGTGTCAATATATTTCGTTTGACACAAAGCCATTCCACCATCAACTGGCATAAATTGAATGCCCAAATAGTGATGCAAATGCCCCAAATCAGACATCTCAAATGAGGCATGCGAATCAGCCTTAAAATCAGCAATATGCTTCTCAATAGGACCAGTGAGCAGTATGTCATCAACATAGACAACAATGATCAGAAGCACATCATTAGCACGCTTAACATATAAGGTGCTTTCCGTTGGACTGTTTTCAAAACCATGTGCAATCAGACAGGCATGTATCTTCTCATACCAAGCACGTGGTGCTTGCTTTAAACCATATAATGCCTTCTTTAACCTTCACACCTGGTTTTCATGCCCTTTCTGCACAAAGCCACGGGGGTGAAAAACATACACTTCTTCATGCAAGTCACCATTTAGAAATGCTGTTTTAATGTCCAACTGATGTACATTCCAACCATGATGAGCTGCAAGTGGACATATGCTCTGAACAGTAGTCATACGACATGTAGGTGCAAAGGTCTCATCAAAATCAATGCCTCTTTCCTGTACATAACCCTTTGCAACAAGCCTAGCCTTATACTTGTCAACTGTACCATCCCAATTATGCTTCAGCTTGTATACCCACTTAGTGCCAATGGCCTTCTTGCCTGGAGGCAAGTCACATAAAGACCAAGCACCATTCTTCATTATAACATCATATTCAGATTGCATAGCAGCCATCCAATTTTCTGAATTTTGTGCTTCATCAAACGAAATAGGCTCATTCTCATCACAGAGACTAGATGCAACCATAGCATAACAATCTGATGCAAAAAGGCACTATGAGAGCCTGAACGAGTACGATATGACGGAGGTGCATCTAATTTGCTGTCATGCAAAGTCTACACCAACCATTTTGGCATAGTTTTTGCCTGCTCAATATCAGCTCTCTAATCAACTAGTGCATCATGTAAATGTGCATAAAAAATGGAATGATCTGCAGCATCACATGAAACCTGCAAAGGTTGAGAAGTTGCCTAATTGGGACCAGCACTAGACTGTCCACCTGTAAAAAGAGGCAGCAAAGTATCATACATGTCTTTGGAGCTAACAGATGTCTCCTTAGTACATGAAAGCAATGGCTGAATATCATCTTCCACAAAAACAACATCACGGATAACCAAAATGCGTTTACTCTGTGGATGATACAGACGATAGCCTTTACTTTCTAAACTGTACCCAACAAAAATACATTTTACTGCTTTATCATCCAATTTTCTACGATGTTGTTCAGGCACTAATGCATATGCCAAACAATAAAAAACATGTAGATGAGCAACAGATGGCTTGCAATCATGCCAAGACTCATATGGAGTGATAGACTGCAGTGCTTTAGTGGGACACCTGTTCAGTACATATGCTGCACACATGACAGCCCCAAGCCAGAAACTATGTGGTAAAGCCTGACTCTTGACCATACACCTCACCATCTCCATGAGTGACCTGTTCTTTCGTGTAGAAACTCCATTCTGTTGAGGTGTGTATGGCACTGTACACTGGTGTTTTATCCCACGTTCAACCAGAAATGCATTAAAATCAAAAGATATATATTCCCGCCTGTTGAAGAATCACTCACGAATTTGACATACAGACATACATAAAGAAAAAGAAAGATAAAGAGAAGAGATAAAGAGAAGCGGAATCAAATATTCAAAAAATCAAAAGCCTTAATGAAGGGACAAATTCACGATCGTTATGTACAACACAGAATCTTGCAGAATCTGAGTTTGATAGAGTTCGTTACACCGAATCAAACTGTATATAAAGAGAGAACGTGCATAAGAATAATAGAGAGGGAAGTGCGAGCTAGAACGAGAAGAGGGCGTAGTTTAAATAGAGTGCATATAGAGGTCAAGAAAAAAGAGAGAGAAGTTTTTTCAGAAAATGCCAGAGATCGCGTATGTACAGATGAATAACAGAAACCTGAAATGTCAGGTATTCATCTGACAGAGATGGTAAGAAGAAACTTCTCAGTGTAGGAGAGTTTCCATAGCTTGAGCAAGAAGAGGCCAAGCTAGTTTGTACACATCTTCTCTAATAGAAAACACATGTTCATGTGGAAGTTTGCGTGCACAGTTCGTATGTGAAGAACTCTGAGTATTTTTGTGTTACGGTAGAAATTTTGTTAACAATTACCTTTCGTTTAGTAAACGTGTCCCCCGGTACTCTCTCAGTAAACGAATGTTTTGGTCAATTACAGTTGTCTCAGTAAATGCATTTTCTGTCAGTTATAGTTTTCTCAGAAAACGTGTTTTCCGGTAGAACAACGAAGTATATCTCGCAGAATAAATTAAGGTTTTGTATGAGAGATAGCTTATCTTATAGCTAGACATCTCTACTATCAGCTCGTCAAGGATTTTGGTGAAATGGATATGTACACACAGTACAAAGTCTAACAGAAAAGAGACATTCTGAACCGGAGAAGTTTTTCTTAAACTTCAGAAAGTGTTCACTCAGTGAAGGAAGTTCACGCATCACTTCCTTACTTCTTGTATACTCACTTGAAGTAATTACAAACAGAATAGGAGTTGATTCCGGTAAGATTCCGGTATAACTACGGTGTCAGTCTGGTGACAGTCCGGTGAAGTTCCAGTGAATTTTTCAGTAATTTCCAAACAAAGTCTTATATGTTTAAGTGGCAGTAACCTTGCTAAGCTACTGTTGATTATGGAGGTGTTCTAATATCGCTCTAGCTTAGCATCTTTTCGGTGGCGCAGTGATTTCTGCAGGCTTGACGAGGTTCAAGCCTTTGCCGCGACGGCCATCAATAAGTGGTCTCAGAGTCGTGAGATCCCCAACACCCCCCTCGATCAGAACGGAGGGTGCCCAATTTACATGCTGACAGATTTTCAACCAAAACCAAAAACTGTTTGAAGCACATGAACACTTCGAACTTTGCCTTCAATGGATATACCCACGCATGCCTAGAAAAATCATCGATGAAAGTCACGAAGTAAAGATAATTCCCAAAAGAAGGTGTCTGCATAGGACCACAGACATGACTATGTACAAGCTGCAATTTTTGAGTAGCCCGACTTGAACCATCTTTTGGAAAGGATGAACGCTGCATTTTGCGCAAAATACAACCTTCACAAACATGTTTTCCAGGTCCCTCAAGTTCGGGCAAAGAGGACACGATTTTAGATTTCTGCAGGCGTAGCAAACTAGCAAAATTTAGATGACCAAAGCATGCATGCCAAAGCTTTGCATCTGACATAGCCTGAGAATAATTTACTGCACATGCCAAATCATTTACAGATCTTTCATAGTCTATGAGCTTATATAGCCCACGACATAAAATGCCAGAAGCAATAATCACATCGCCATTTGATAGATCATGAATTGTACACCTGTCATCAACAAATTTCACAACCAAGCCAATCTTGGCTAATGCAGAAATTGATAACAGGTTCTTCTTGATCCCTGGCACAAGTAAAGCATCTAACAAAGTGAAAGAACTACCACCAATAGTAGTCAAAATGATCTTACCGACTCCCATAATAGGATAAGAGGAGTTGTTGGAGCATGTAACAGTATTCTCTGTAGGGGCAGGCTCGAGTGAAGAGAAGAAACTGCGCTACGAGTTAATATGTTTGGTCGCCCCACTGTTAAAATACCAAACATCTGAGTCTACTGTAGACATGCACTGCTCATAAGAAGATGGGTCAAAACTGCAGACAATAGTAAACGCCCATTCTTCTTCCTGCACAAGATTAGCAGACTTTGTTTTTGGTGTAGAGGTCTCTGCAACAACCATTCTAGCCTCTTTCTTCTTTGCCTCTTTAGCAACCAGTTTTGGACAATTCTTTATGATATGATCATTCCCTTTACATTACTTACAAAACAATTTCTGCTTTTCTGATTTCTTCTCATCTTTATCTTCCTTCTTCGAATGTGCAGAATTAGCAGATTTCTGCTTACTAGTTGAAGAGCTCCATTTTCCTTTGCCCTTCTGACTAGCCAGGAAAGCTTGATCTGCAACTCGCACAATGGAACTGTTCTGCGTGGACTGATCTTCCTGCAACAGAATAGAGACTAACTCCTCAAATGATAAGGCATTTGGATTGCCTTTCATCATCAACCAAAGACTATAAGCAAAACTCTAATATGAATAAGAAAACCATTCAGCACGGTCTGCACAAGTGAGCTATCTGGTATAACCTCATTAGCTGAAATCAACTGTTCCTTCAAGTCTTTGATCTTTGTTAGGAAACTGTCCATAGAATCACCTTCATTCATGTGCTCACTCTCCAACTGTTTTTGGAGGTAAGCAACACGAGCCTCATTCCTAGCTTGGTACAATGGGGTAAGTGTATCCCAAGCATCTTTAGCTGTTCTGCAAGAGCGAATGTGAGGAATAATGGCACATTTGATAGAAAAAGCTATCAATGCATGTGTCTTGGCATCTCTGCCATCCCAACGAATCTGCTCTGTAGTAGGTGCAGCAGAAACTGTAGCACGAACAGGAATATGCAGAATATCACCATCTTTGACACCTTCTACATCAACTTCAGTACTTGCAGTTGTAACAGTTGCAGGTGTGATAGGACTTTTTTTGACACCCTGCACAATGTTCCAAAGTCCTTTTGCAACCAACACATGTTGCATCATATAAGCCCATAACGGGTAGTTGGTACCATCCAACTTATCCTCAAAATCCAACATATGGAATAGATCACTGCTTTCAACCATGGCCGGTGACTAAGATATCTTGATGCAGAAAATTGACTGTATCTCAAAAAATTGAACAAAACTGCCCAGACAAATTTTGCTAGACCTGTAGCAGACTTCGAGACGTTTATATTGGTGAGCAGAAACTAGTATATACCTTTGGCACAAAAAGATGAAATAGCCTACACAAGCGCTACGATAGTGCATTCGGAGGCCCAAATGAGCTTAGATCGCGATTTCGGCACGACAGAGCAAAGCCATTTTGATCTTGAAAACATGCTGAGTATGCTCACCAAAATTCATGTGATTTTGAGACTGCAAATGGAGGAGTATCGACAGCACCCTAGATGAAGCGACGACCTGTTCTTATACCAATTGTTGGAGTTAGGCGTCTGTGGAAACACGTGAACAACACAAGGAAGAAGAAGAGGCTTGGAGCACAACACACAATACTCAATGTATTACTAGAGAATGTACAAAGATAAGTAGCCCATTAGGGCAATAGGCGTATATACAAGCCGGGGGAAAAAAACCTCCTAAAGAGGGAAAAAAGTGCCCTAGCGGTCCTAGTGTGTTCACACACATCACTACCTAAATATATCAACAAATCTATGATAATATCCACAATGAACCGTGAAACCTTGGAATTCCTTTAAATTCCTAGGTTTTGATAGATTGACAATTGCTTTGATTTTTTCTTCACATGTGGGAATTGCATTCTTTGAGACAATGCGTCCCAAAATTTTGCCTTGTTTTACAATGAAAACACATTTTTCAAGGTTAAAAGAGTTTTATATTGCCTGCATTTTGCAAATATTTTCTCCAATGTAGGGATGTGTTCCAATCATTCTGCAGAGTATGCACACAAGTCATCCACATAAACTTCCAAGGATTTCTTAAGAAATTCTTTGAGAACATTGACATACCAATCTGTAGGAAGTTGCAAGGGAATCAATTGAGCCAAAAGACATCTTTGAAGGCACAAATCTGCCAGTCAATAGTAAAGGTGATTTTACATTGATCTTTAGATGCAATTGCAACTTGATCATGGCATGAAAAACTATCTAAAAATGTATACTACCCTCTCCAAGAGATTATCAGTAATGGGTAGTGGATAACTATCCTTGATGATTGCAACATTGGCCCTTTTTAGGTTGATGCAAAATCTTAGTTTTCCATTATTTTTAGGCACAACAACAATGAGGGGCACCCATTCAATGTGCTCAATCTCATAGATAAAACCTAATTTTAAGACTTTATCAAATTTCCTCTTAGATTTAGCAAAAAATACATCATAATATGTGCATGGCCTCTGTTTAGAGGGTTTAGCATCTAGTGTCATATGAATTATATGGGCATAAATATGAGGATCAATGCCCTTTAAATCCTTCCAAGTTTTGGTGAATACAGCTCTATATTGTTGAAAGAACTCTTTTAGTTGAGCCTTTTCCATTTTTGATACATCAATCCTCATGTAAGTGCATTTATCTTCATTATCTTAACCATGATAACCACTTTCTTCTTCATCTCTTAGTTATAGGATTCTCCTACTTTGGATTTTGTTTTGGGTCTTGAAGCTACGACTTTTTGACTTTCTACCTCATATTTTTGAAAGTGTTTAGCAGGCTCACAGTCCTCTGTCATTTGAGGCAATAATTTTATTGTCAAGTTTTCTTTATATGGGGGATACCTATAATTTATAGGATCCCTTATACAAACTCTAGCTTGAATTTCCATCAAGAACTCGTCTTTAGTGTCAAATGTAGGCTCCATGTGAATGAAAAATAAACCGTCATCATCTTAACTATCATCTTACACTAAGAATTTTTCTCCTTTCTTAACATCTTCAAGCATTGAGACCATGAATAATCCATTAATGTCATACCCTTTAGTGTCAAAATGTTTGATCAAAATATTTCCATGAATAGAAATGTCCATTGTGGCTAGGATGGCATCCAACTATGTGGTTCAAATTCTTCATCATTAAATCTCAAGGAATGTGTGTTGGGCTATTAATGGATCTATCTTGTATTGTGTGATTTTTGAGGTATGTTCTCATTAGTTTCACATCCAAGTCTCTAAATCTGATGATTTATCCAAAGGGAAATCATCTTCATCTATGTGCATATTTTTCCATTAGATAGGAGTGATATCCCTATGCTCAAAAGTATGAAGATTCATTCTAGTTTTTATACCTAAGTCTTGGAGATAAAGAGCATTGCTACCCCAATCTTGCACCACTTTAGATTGGTGCTTAAAAGATCTACCTAGAATCACCTCATAAATTTTGAATTGACTAAAGTTGCATATTGCTAGATGTGTGATCAAAATCTACTCTGCATGTAGTGAGTTTTACATTTTCTAGTAGCTCAATGGGACGTTCGATATGTTTGTCAGTTAGTTGCACTTTTAGGCAAGTAGATGGATTGATTGAGGGGTTGTGGAGCTGAAGAATCTTCTTCCTCATTTAATGGATTGGCCTCTTAATATTTAGCTTGAGCATGAGTAACTACTTGAAGAGGGACTTCCCCTTCTAATTCACTACCACTTTAGAGATTTCCACCATTTTAAGTAGTGTGTGAGGAGTTTTTTGTGGGTCTTGAGGAGATTTTTTGATCAAACGATCTCTTTTAGAATCCTCATGAAAGCCTTCAATCTTCCAAGCTAAGGTTCTGGATGGTTTGAACACATCAATAACAATGAACTTTAGGAGCTAATGCACCCTTGGTGCATTGTAGTCTTTGCATTGTTAGTCTTTTGCAACATAGTATATGCCTACACTAGTCTTGTTTGTGCAATTTGAGTAATCAATAATGTTTACTAGATAGTATGTTTCTTCCTGATACCATTTCCCTTCACTATGTATCTCCTAAAAGTACTCATTTCTATCCTCTAGGTATGTTTTTCAATATCTAAATTTGGTTTCTACCATTGTTGGTTCCATGGATATGATGGATCTTTTAGTGTTTGCTTTGACATACTTGACTGGTAGAATATTTGGAGGTGGAGGTGGCTATTGGTCCAAAATAGGCCTCATTGTCTCTTCATTGCCATGCTTATACTTAGGCTTACCATAATGGGGTTTTCTATAATATTTCTACTAGTCTCTAAGAGGGTTTCCATATGCATCCCTATGAGGATATGTTTTCCTAGGTTGATACTATTATCTTTGTTGGTATTGTGGCTATTGATATTGTTGTTGTTGTTGCTATTCATGTTGTGATTGGCTATTGTATTATGTAGGTTGATACCAAGGCACTCTATTGCATATATATGTAGGATGGTCTCCACAACAATTCTTACATCTTCTCAAAGGTTGTGGCTATTTCCAATATGGTGCATTTCCTTGTTCCTTGGCTTGCTCCATTTTCAACTTCTGTACGAATAACTCGTCTATTTCATAAAGAGGATCTTGAAATGCTAGAGGAAGCTAATAACTTTCTCTTATAGTATTTTTTGGTAGAATGTTCAATTCTATAGCTAAATTATCTTCTAGATCCATGCATTCTCTAATGGATTCATCCAAAAGGCTTAGCCTACGAATGTATACAAGGGAATGTAACTACTGATTGGATAATACTTCTAGAAAGAGGAATATCAATTTCCTTTCAGGTGGACTTTCACCAACTTGGCAATGATCTATGTATTTCTTAAAGGCTCTCGCCACCGCATGAGCCAATTTATATCTAGGTTGTTTTAAGTTGTAGATTAGAGAACTGGATTCATGCTTGAATCCTCTCTTTGAGAATTATCCAATGAAATATATTGTAAGAACTATATTTTTTAACATATCTATTGTCAATGGTGAAACCATGACAATGCAATTCCCATGGGGGTTAAGCCAAAAGCTTCATACTAAGTGAAAATTTCAATAATCTTGTCTACTCTCAAGATGTCCTTAAATTTAGCTCATGCACTTCAGACTTGAGATGTACGAAGGTGTTGGCTTGGGTCTTGTACCCCTGGAAATACATTTTTAGCTTGTATGTTATGAAGTATTTCGATGGCGATGCACCGCAGTGTGCTCTCCTTCTCGAGAGCTCCACGACGATATGCTTGGAGTAGAAAACTGAGCTCCTAAGGCTGCATGTAGTACTCCGCACAGAGGCTGCAGAATACGCAGAAAACACAGTAGACAGGGAGCATGAAGACAGACTGCTTAGGTCTTACAAATGCGGTCGAACTTACAATCTGTGACTGACCAGGCCACTATATGTTTTATTAAAGAACATATACAAAGAAGTGTCCGGTGGCCATTTGGCCTTTCACATGGACACTAACGGTAACAATCTCCCACTAAAGGCCAATATGGCCAGAGTAAATATGGGAGAAAAGATAAAGAATGATAAAGAATGATAAAGAATACCTGAGTGTAAGTATACAAACTATACCTCCCACCTGATGGGCATGTTACACAGTATACAAGTGACTGCGTAAGATCAAGAATCAAGTAACCCCCATCAAGTGACAACAGTGTCAAAAGCTATCCTGTGGTAGAGCTTTAGTCAAAGCATCTACAACATTATCTCGAGTGTGAACGTTCTCAAGAATAATGCTCTCAGTGGCTAAGCAATCTCTAATGAAGTGATACCTCACCTCAATGTGCTTGGTCTTTGCATGATAGACCAGATTCTTAGCCAAAGCAATGGTACTCTGACTATCATTGAGCAATCGAGGTACATGCTGAGGTAAACCCATATCACAAGCAAGACGAGAAAGCCACAATGCTTCCTTACATGCCTCACTTGCTGCAACATACTCTGCTTCTGTGGTGGAAACATCTGTACATTCTTGAAGACGAGATCTCCAAGAGATAGCACCTCCAACAAAATGAAAAATGTACCCTGATGTAGACTTACGATTGTCTAAACAACCAGCATAGTCAGAATCTGTGTAGCCAATAATGGATGCTTTCCCTCTACCTAAGCATAGACACTTGTCCTTAGTGCCACTCAGATATCTCAAAATCATCTTAACCGCTTCCCAATGTTTCTTGCCAGGATTAGACATATATCTGCTCACAACTCCCACTGCAAATGCAATGTCTGGTCTCGTAGCTACCATAACGTACATGAGACTACCAACAGCAGACTGATAGGGAATTTTGGTCATGAATTCCTTTTCCTCATCTAATTTGGGGCACTCATCCTTGCTCAATTTCACATATGTGGGTAAAGGTGTACTCAATGCCTTTCCACCCTGCATATTGAACCGATGAAGTACTTTGGATATGTACTCACTTTGAGACAAGTATATGCATCTTTTACTCCTATCACGAGTAATGCGCATGCCAAGAATATGTTTGGCATCCCCCAAATCCTTCATATCAAATGTTTGAATCAACTTCTTTTTGAGAATTGACAAATCATAAGAGGACTTCCCAACAATCAACATATCATCGACGTAAAGTATCAAGCATATCAAGTTGCCATCAGAGCATCTCTTTGTGTAGAGACAATGATCCTCATTGCTCCGAGAATAGCCTTGGGACTTCATAAAAGCATCAAACTTTTGGTACCATTGTCTAGGAGACTGTTTAAGTCCATACAAGCTCTTCTTGAGCTTACAAACTAGACTTTCCTTGCGAGGAACTACATAACCCTCTGGTTGTTCCATATAGATCTCATCTGTAAGATCTCCATGCAAGAAAGCTGTTTTCACATCCATTTGGACTAGCTCTAAGTCCTCCGTTGCAACAAATCCAAGCAACATGCGCAAAGTAGTCATCTTGACCACTAGAGAGAAGATTTCCTCAAAATCAACACCATGTTGTTGCTTAAAACCCTTTGCAACAAGTCATGCTTTATATTTTGGAGAAGCACTATCTGATGTGAATTTCAGCTGATATACCCATTTACATGGTAAAGCTTTCCTGCCCTTTGGCAAAGGTACTAAGTCCCAAGTACCATTCTTGTGAATAGAATCCAACTCACTCTTCATGGCAGTACTAGGTGAAAGGTTAATCACATGAACTGCAGTCAATACTACTTCTGCCAAAAACCTTGTGAGAGGTTTGCATGATCCAACATAGAGATTACTCTATCTTGAATAGTTCTATTCATCCTCTCAGCTACACCATTCTGTACTGGGGTATAAGGAGCTGTAAACTCTCTACGAATCCCTCTAAACTATCAAAAAAGGCTGAATTCATGTGAGGTATACTCACCCCCATTATCTGAACATAAAGCCTTAAGCTTAGTTCCTTTTTCAGTCTCAACTGAAGCAAGCTATTTTTTGAAAGTAGGGAATACATCATCCTTTGATTTGATAGGATATACCCAGACTTTTCTAGTAGCATCATCTATGAAAGTGACAAAGTAAAGAGAACCACCTAAGGACCTACTGGGCATAGGACCACACACATCTGTATGAACGAGATCTAAAGGCTGAATTGAAGAGTCAATGTGCATTCTATGCACATTTCTGGTTTGCTTTCCATATTGACAATGCTCACAAAATGAAAAATCAGAGAAAGATAACATAGGTAAGTAGCCAGAACGAGAAAGATTTTCCATTCCACTACGAGATATATGGCCCAAATGACCATGCCAAATACAAGCCATAGGCTGTTTAGTAACAGCTAACAAGTGTTCTTTCTGTGATACAAATAAAGGATAAAGTGAGCGAACTTTGCTTCCTTTTGCAATAACCATATTGCCCTTTGATATACGAAAGGACTGAGCATAGAAGATCACCTTGTAACCAAGGTCATCAAGTTGACCAACTGACATCAAACTTTGTGATAACTGAGGTACATGGCATACATTATGCATAGTAAATTTTGAACCATCAATGAACTGCACAACCACATCTCCAATCCCCACAACATCACACTGATAAGAGTCACCAAGTCTCACAATACCAAGAGACTTTGCTGCATAACTAGAGAACCATTCTCTATGTGGTGTCACATGGAAAGAAGCACCAGAATCTAGCAGCCAGGTGTGGGAAAGAGAATCAACCATAAGTGCCTCAGATGGCACAATACTATCAAGTGTTTACACATCAGCATCATAAAAAATAGCATTAATTTCTTCAATCTTCATAGTCGAAGTAGATGGTGCAAGTAACTGTTTAACATGCCCATCAACATTCTGTCCTTTACCTTTAGCATTCTTTAATGCATAACAATCTTTCTTCATGTGTCCTTTCTTATGACAATAATGGCATTCGATATCCCTCTTCCTTAATTTACTTCTACTCTTATTCTGTTGACCATTCTTTTCCTTGTTCTTGCTCTTGCCACATTGCTGATTCTTTCCTTGGTAAGAATCTCGAACATTATATGCATCTCCACTCTGAGTGCCAACCATAGATTTTCTACGAACCTCCTCACTCAAGAGTGCTCCACATATGTCATCATAGACGAGTTTACCACCAGGTGCACTGTTGCTAGTAGCTGTGCAAAACGTATCCCATGATGATGGCAGGGCGCATAACAACAATACTGCTTTCATTTCATTATCCATATCCATTTTCTGAGCCTATAACTAGGAGAATATAGCATCAAACTCATTTAGATGAGCAGCAACACTATCTGTGTCCTTCATACGAAGGTCATATACATTTCTCATCAGATACACTTTATTTGATGCCGTTTCTTTTTCATATGTATTGCATAACTTTTTCCAAAGCTCCTCTGCACTTTCACAGTCTAATACTGTAAAGTAAACATTATCTGCCAGGTGCAAGCGAATGGTAGACCTGGCCATTTCATCTAACTCATCCCAATCATCTTCATCCATGTCAGCAGGCTTCTTTGAAATCCCATTTACTGGCTTCCATTGCCTCCTTTGAATCAGCACATCTTTAATCTGATTCTTCCATAGAGCAAAGTTTGTTCCATCAAATTTTCGGATCTCAAAATGGTCTTTGCCCTGCAAGTTATAGCTCCTCCTCGGAACACTAGCACTAGACCCTGATCCACCAGATGTGCTAGAAGAGTCCAAACACCAACAAATAAGTTTATCAAGGAGTAAATCGACCACTGTATAGTTGACTAAACCAAAATATGAAAACATTTTGCGAGAGTATCCTCTGCAAAATTAGCATATGACCAATGTCAAAGTATCATAGAACTCCAAGTACTAACATGTCTACCTGCATAGTGAATCACTGACTCCACTGCATATAATTAGTTACCCAATAGAAGCCAACTAGGCTTATCGAGCACCTATGAACAACTATCATACATCTCCTATGGCGAGGTTGGGTAAGTCTTCCACCTGCATCATCGAAGAGACCCCGACATCTGGGTGTCTCGCAATTAAGAAAACCTCACCACGACCCTCTTTATCAAACGTAAAAGGCTTTATGCAAAGAACATAACCGCTATATCAATGACCACATGGACGTACATAAGCGGTATCCACAGAAGCGTACATGGTGTGTATGTGCTCAATATATGCAGTAAAATGACACTAAAAGGCTGAATACACAGCCCAAAAGCTAGCCAATAACACCTGCAAGTTTCTTTCAACTATGATGTTTTAGACTTAAAAAACCTGCATAAATTTGCAGCGGCTGCTCCCACCAAAATTGAAAGCCTCTCGAGAAACCTGTAGTTTTACGAGTGTGGCTGAAAATACAGCCCCAAAGGTTGATGTTTATTGTCGTAGAAGTACAAAGAAGACTCTTCTTGATGTTCTTGGACCTGTGTGAAGAGAACTATGTGTGAAAGTACTCCAAAATGGCTCCAAAAGACACCCCAAAAATGCTTTCGAAATAGGCTTTGAAAGCAAAGAATGAAGCTTTGAGGGACCAAAACTTGTTCAAGGTAATGTCAACCTTAGTCTTTCCCCTTCTTTAGACACCACAAGAGTGTAGCTTAGTGGCAAGAGATTGCCACGGTTAAGCGAGCTCTAGGGGGAGCAGTACTGGGATGGGTGACCTCCCGGGAAGTACCGGGAACCCCTATATTCCTTGATCGTTGAGATCCTCCCTCGTGTGCAGCCAACGGCACCCAAAGGTGACTTCGGTGACTTGGATGACAAGGTATGCCAAGGTCTATGCCTTGGTCGCCGCCTTAGTCGAAAGCCTGGGGGAGGTTGCTCGCTTTGCCCGCACAAAAGGAACAAGGATTTTGCCTTGAACTGCCTTGATACCAGTGAAGTATTTCGATGGCGGTGCACCACAGTGTGCTCTCCTTCTCGAGAGCTCCACGATGATATGCTCGGAGTAGAAAACCGAACTCCTAAGGCCGCACCCAGTACTCCACACAGAGGTTGCAAAATACGCAGAAAACACAGTACACAGGGAGCACGAAGACAGACTGCTTAGGTCTTACAAATGCGATCGAACTTACAGTCTGTGACTGACCAGGCCACTATATGTTTTATTAAATAACATATAAAAAGAAGTGTCCGGTGGCCATTTGGCCTTTCACATGGACACTAACGGTAACATGTTATCCTAGGCATTAACTTGCATGCTAGCTTATGCATTGGCCTAAGATACTCAAGCATTTTGTTGTGGAGGTCATGCCCTAGATTGGAATCTATATGGAAGCATGGCTTGAAATTCTTGAAGCCTAGAATTTACATCCTTGTCCAAGTTCTCAGGAGATTCTCAAAAGGATACATACTTCTCATTGGTTCATGTCTATTTCCTTGCATATGGGATCCATCATTGCCTAATTTGCTATCAACATATGGTTGGGGATTAGGCATTAGGTGTGACATTTCTTATTCATTTAGCCCCCAATATGAATTCCTTGCTTTATCCTTGATCTTAGGAAGTAAATGCAAACAAATTTGTTATGATATTCATACATAATGACTCTTTTTGTAGGTGGTTTCATAACATTATTTGACCAATACAGCTTACAAGTGAGCCTATCAACTTAGATTGCTTTCCAAGAAAGCTCAACTCAAAGCTAGGTGAGCTTGAAAGCATTCATTAGTGTCATCCCTACTCTAGTGTAGGAGGAACTTTTGGGGGTTGAGTCTCATCATCACTAATGTATGCTGGAAGTGTGGTAGGCCCAATAAAGAGCAAGTTTATGCATTGCCTAGGTTCAAGCATTGGCAGGTGGTGAATCGTATTTTATTCGATTTGAGTGGTACCTAGCTACTTTGATTGTTTAATCCCAACATGGGATCATTACCGCTAGATTTACATGCTTTTTTTGACTCAGACTAGGTTGATTGCTATGATGCTCATGCATCCACTAGTGGTTTTTCTTCATGCTTGGTAGCTCACGGATATCTTGGTTGAGCAAGAAGAAGCCTACTGTTTCCATCTCTAGTTGTGAGGCTGAGTATAGGGAAGCTTTCACAATGACAATTGAGTGTGTATAGCTTAGATGCCTTTTGGTTGATTTGGGTTTTGGTTAGTCTTCTACCACCACCATCTTCACTAACAATCAGAGTGCATTGGTAGTTGCAAGGAACCCTGTGTCCATGCTTGGACTAAGCACATTGAGATGCACTATCATTATGTAAGGGAGAGTTTCTTTGCTGGAGAGATTAGTTTGGCATATATGCCCACATAGGATAATGTTGCAGAACTTTTCACAAAGGCTACACAGGGAGAAGTTTGAAGCTTTTCACAAAGATTTTGGCTTATTACCTTTTGTGGATTGATCTCTTTCCACATGACTTGGAACTTCCTTATACATGAGTGCCAGCTCCTTGTTCACTGCTTCACTCCCAAAGGGGATTTGTTGAGATATTTCACTAGTGATGTGTGTGAACACACTTAGGATCAACAGGGAAGGTTTTTCCCTCTTTAGGAGGTTTTTTCCCCTGGCTTGTATATATGCACATAACCCTAATGGGTTACTTATCTTTGTACATTCACTTGGTAATTCATTCAGTGTTGTGCTCCAAGCTTCTTCTTCTTCCTTGTGTTGCTTGTATGCTTTCACACATCCTTTCAGCAAGTTTCCTATTCTTCCTCTCTGCAACACCATTCTATCCTAGAGTATATGCAATAGTTAGCTAATGAGAGATTCCTTGGTCTTTCAAAAAAGACTTGATGTCTTTTGACAAATACTCTCCTTTATCATCTCAAAATATGGATATTAGAATGACTTTCATTCTCAAGCATAGAATTTCTTGAATGTCAAGAATACTTCTAAATTTTCTTAAGAAAAAAACCCATGAATATCTAGAAAAATCATCTATGGATGTAACAAAATATCTGAATCCTTGAAATTCACATCTTGTTGTATGACCTATAATTTCAGGGTAGTTGTGATATATCCATGATTCGTGAAAGGTAACTTGTGTAGGTTTTCTTCAAGACATCCTTCACATGCTTTTTCATCATTGTGAAGCAAAAGTGGGAAGGCTCTCCACTATAACTTGATCTTTAATGTGCTTGAGAATTGTGTAACTTCCAGATGACCTCGCAACATTTACATGACTAATTTTGGATAGTACAAACATTCCACTTATGTTTTCTCATTGCACAAGGTGTTGCTTCTCATTTGGAACGAGGATTTGTCATGACTCTTTCTTAAATATGACCTTTTAACCATCTAATAAGAAAGTAGAGAAGGATATCAACTTTGTCTTCATTTCGGGTACATATAAAACATTTGAGATAGTGAAATTTCCTCTTACTTTGGATTTTAGGTTTACTTCTCCAACACCTACAACATCAAAATCATGATCATTTGCTATGGTCACCCTTCTTCCTATTGAGTTAGTAAGGGTAGGAAACACCTTCTTGCAACCTTTCATATGCTTAGTAGCACCATAATCAAATATCCATGGATTTTTTAAGACTACATATAATGTTGCTTGATCAAAATCTGTCTCTTCAATACTCACACATGCATGTGATTCTTCATATAAAGACTTAGGCTTTGTGATTTCTTCAAAAATTATTTCTTGATGATTTTTTATTCTCATTAAAAATCCTCTTTCTACATTCTGCTATGTAATGCCAAAGTTTTTTACAATAGTCGCATATTCCTTCTCTAAGTTGACTTCACTTTAGGAGTTCTAGAAGTACTAGACCTAGATGTAGTAGTAGAAGAAGTAGTTGAAAACTTTGAAGTAGAAGCCCTACTTTTCTTCTTACTCTACTGATTCTTCTTCTCCTTCTTTGTGTTCTCCTTCTTCTTCTTTCCTTTAGATGAGGATACCATAGATTTGCCATTCTCTTCCATACTCTTTTGCTGATCTTCATCATGAAGTAACAAGAAATGCAACTCATCAAATGATATTTCTCTATCTCTTGTAGAGAGAGAAAGAGAAGTAATAGTTGATTTATAAGTAGATGGAAGCAAATTTATGAGAATATTCACCAACTCATCCTCATAATTGAACCAACATTAAGTATCTAATATCTTAAGTCTTTGAGCTTCATAATATGTGATTGAATTGATTCACCAACTTTCATCTTTGTGTTGGTTAACTTTCTCCTAAGGTGAGCTTTCCTAGCAGGATTCCTACTTTGATAGAGATACACCAATTCCAACCAAGTGTGATGAGAGGTTTTGTAAGACTTGATTTGTGGAGTAACATGCCTCTTGACTCCCATAGCAATAGATGAGAGTGCTTGTGCATCTCATGAATACCATATGGATTGCTCTTCTAAAGGTTGAATCTGCATTTGTGTCATTCTATCTATGGATGACGATGTAATCTCCTCCTCTTCTTCTTTAGTTTGCTCAGCACTTATTTTACTCTTGGATGAAGAAGCCACATCTTCCTTTACTTATCTTGGTCTAGGGTACTTTCCATTGACAATGTTCCACATGTCCTTGGAATCTAACAAATTCATCATCATAAAACTCCACATTGGATGCTTTGATACCAAATGTTGGAAGTTTGGTGGGCCT
This sequence comes from Ceratopteris richardii, assembly GCA_020310875.1. Taxonomy (NCBI): domain Eukaryota; kingdom Viridiplantae; phylum Streptophyta; class Polypodiopsida; order Polypodiales; family Pteridaceae; genus Ceratopteris; species Ceratopteris richardii. Next base: position 29,326,004 of record CM035434.1, on the reverse strand, counting down.
AGTAAATCAATCACACGTAAAATGCACAATCTTTCCAACACTTAACCTTAGAGCATTACACACCTTTGCTTGATCAAGGGAGATAAATGACAATAGAGATAGATGAGAAGACAATTATGAAATTGCAATAGCTTAATGCTATTACATACACTAATGAATGCAAAATATCAAAATACGTGTACGATACAAAAAAATGAATGTAAGATCAATCTAAGGATGTTAGCTACAAAATAGAGTGAAAAGTATCTAAGAGGTGTTACGTGAGTGAATATATGCCAAAATAAGGATATTAAGTATTTCGAACATTCAAAAGAAAAAACCTTAAACTGAAATTAGATCTTCTTTGATTTAGAGTAGTAGCAATAGTTGCTCCTAATGTTGAAGTAATAGGCAAAGGCTTGGTACAACAAGAACACAAGAAGAAATCGTAATGTAGGTACTGCTCCTCAGTACGCACATGAAAATGTGTAAAGAAGAACAAGATGTGGCTACTCCAAAACTCCCCCTCCTTCAGTCCTCATCCTGCAAAAATTTGCATGTAGCCCTCCTCCTTATGTCCTCCTTGAGTCCTTCTAGATCATCACCCAATAGCCTAGCTAAATTAGCTTGTAGATTGATCCTTGATTGATCTAGATTGATTCTAGATTGATGGATGAGAGGGGCTAATGAGCTTCTCCTTATATGGCTTTGGGTTGGAATTCAAAGAGCTCATGCTTTCCATAAAGAACAAGCACCTTCTTTCAAAAAGCAAAACGCATGTCCAATAAATGCACAAAATTATGTGCACCTAGATTTTGAGCCAAAAACATTGAGTGCCTAGCTTTTTCCAAGCTTTTGGTGGCTTTTGGGGTGTTTTTGAGGTGAAAAGTAAGTGAAAAGTAAAATTAGGGTTTTTATTTTGAGGGACAAACCATAGCCAAATCTAAAGTGTTATATATCATTAGAAAGCTCTCAATGAGTACTTTCAAATGATGCTATATATATTTTGACTATATTTGACCAAATTTTGGCTAAGTCCTAAAATTAGGGTTGCTAGAATTATTGTAATTTTGGGACATTTTGACATTGTTTTCCAAGAGTTTCTTGATCATACTCAATTTATCCCATGTCGTTTATGCCTTCAAAATCTTCATACTGATCATCATAAAATTTGATAGTTGGGTGAATGACCACATTAAACAATCAAGATGTTCAAGCCTAACTATTTGACGATTTAGGCCATCTATTATGTTGGTTTTGCAAACACACATGCATGTGGGTAGAAACGAGACATCCCATTTATCATGAGACTAGTTCTAGCTTAAGCAGTGAATATTTTTGTAATCCAAGCACACAAAGGATTGAGGAGACCACAAGGAACACACATAAGGGTAAAATAAAAAATAAGTGTAGAAGTCCAAATATCGCAACATAGGTTGAGTCAGGTATCATTGATACTAGATTCTCATGTGTCATCGATATGTGGCATGTGTCATGCATTGATGACACCTTACTCCTAGTCATGTATTGCCAATACCTAGGTATCATATGTCATGAACAATTGAGTATCATCAAGTGATACTCATGTATTGAGTATCGTGTGCTGTTCGGTCAAGAATCATGTATCGCTAATATCTCATAGAGTATCATGTATCATGAGTTCATGTGTTGTTCCAGTAACCCCTATCATGGTATCTATTGGAGTTAGACATCTGCAGAAGCACGCAAACAACACAAGGACCAAGAAGAAACTTGGAGCACAACACACAATACTGAATGTATTACCACTATAATGTACAAAGATAAGTAGCCCGTTAGGGCAATTGGCATATATACAAGTCGAGGGAAGAAAACTCCTAAAGAGGGAAAAAAGTGCCCCGGTGGTCCTAGAGTGTTCACACACATCACTACCTAAATATATCAACAAATCCCCCCTGGGAGTGATACGGTGAACAAGGAGCTGACACAATGTATAAGGAAGTGCCAAGCTATGTGGAATCAATCCACAAAAGGAAGAAAGCCCAAAGCTTTGCGGAAAGCTTCAAACTTCTCCCTAGGAAGAGGCTTTGTAAAAAGGTCTGCAATGTTCTCCTGTGTGGGAACGTATGCCAAGTTGATCTCCCCAGCAGAGAACCTCTCCCTGACATAATGATAATGCACCTCAATGTGCTTTGTGCGAGCATGGAACACAAGGTTCCTCGCAACTACCAATGCGCTTTGATTGTTAGTGAAGATGGTGGTGGCAGAAGACTGACCAACACCCAAATCAGCCATAAGGCATTTGAGCCATACACACTCAATAGTCTCTATGAAAGCTGCCCTATACTGAGCCTCACAACTGGAAGTGGCCAGAGTAGGCTACTCCTTGCTCAACCAAGATATACATGAGCTACCAAGCATGAAGCAGAAACCACTGGTGGACACATGAGTGTCATAGCAACAAGACAAATCACTATCAAAAAAAGCATGCAAATCTCGTGGTAGTGATCCCTCGTTGGGATAAAACAATCCAAGTAGCCGGGTATCACTCAAGTAGCAAAAGACGTGCTTAATCCCCTACCAATGCTTGACACTTGGGTAATGCATAAACCTACTCATCTGTGAGACAACAAACTAAATATTTGGTCGAGTAATGCATAAGTAGATCAATCATCCAATAGCTTGCTGATAGAGAACAACATCAAATGCATCTCTAGCATCATGAAGACTCAATCATAAACCTGCCTCTTTAGGAGTGGCAATAGGCTTATAGCCTTCAAGGCCAAAACGCTGCAATAATGTGTCAATATATTTCGTTTCACACAAATCCATTCCACCATCATGCCCAAATAGTGATGCAAATGCCCCAAGTCAGACATCTCAAACGAGGCATGCAAATCATACTTAAAATCAGCAATATGCATGTCATGAAGACTAGTGAGTAGGTACAACGTTAAGAAGCTCCACCTCCTTAATGTCAATCCACGGAAGAGATAGGAGTGATATGAAGATTGTGAATGGGAGATGAAGTGAGAGTGAAGGTGAGAAGCATAGAGATGCACACACGCATACACACACACATGTAGGAGACAAGCAAGACACAATGGAAGGTGGAAAATAGACTCTATTACTCAAGATCTCAATTACAAGCTCAAAATAGCTCTAAGCTCTCTCTATTCATACAAGCTAACCTAAAAAATGAGCTCTCTAGCTCTTTTTATAGATTCTAGACTAGTTTTGACCGGTTTCACATCTAGTGATTGGCATAGTTAAAAAATAGGTTCTAGGTGCTATTTGAAGGGATAAAGGATATCTAAAAATAGCCAAAATTGGTAGGCTCATTCTACCTAAGCTCCTCAAGCTCGAGGACTCCTCAGCTTGCACAAAATGGACCTACTAATTACAAAAGGGGTTTTTCTATGTTACATATGGTACAAGAGTGACGAAAATCACTATTGGGAGTTTTGAAAAAGTAATGTAAAATATATTTCTTTTTGAAAAATAATCCAATTGGCTTCCCACTACTTCATTGTGATCCGCCTTCACATGCTTCCATGCCGTCTATGCCTCTGACTATTGCCAACACCCCCTCCCTCTCGCTTCTGTCTTCCTCGACAAAACCTTGTTGCGTGGTCTGTCGGATATAGTTCTGTAGTAGGTCATGAGTGAGGGTGTGCTCTGAAATGCGGATACCTCTTGCAAGATCTGCTTTGAGTTTTTCCCAATCGATTGGTTGAGGTTCCTCTGGTGGCGGGAGTCTTTAGTGCGTGGAGTATACCATTTGTTCACAGGCAAATAACTGGAGTAAGTGTGTGGGCCTGCTTATGAACACCTTTGAATGGTATTCCCAAAATCCGATAGTGAACATTTCTTTGAAGGTCATTTTATAGCATGCTAGTAGATATTTGATGCGACAGTGCCAGGGATAACACACCCGGAGCGATCGTGTCGTGCTCATATCATACGTTAAATCTTGATTACCATACTCGAAACCCGGGGTGTTCACGTGTGGTGCCTTGACGTGACGGAAGACTTTGAATACGATCTACATGATGTCAAATATTTTGACCATCATATGGGCAGCTACATCATCCATTCGTCGTAAGCAAGGGAGCCAGTGGCGAATCGTTGGCAACATATATCCTACAATTGGTGGTCCGGTGGGTGGAGTGAAGTACGGGTAATTGAGCCAATCCTAGCACTGCTTGTTGTTCTGTACTTTGATTGCAAAGGCCTTCCAGGAGCAGCGACATGGAACTGGTCCCCAACATTCGTCCAAAGTAACCTCTACTACCTCTACCTCTGAAATTACCTCTTTGATTTTTGCCACCTCTTCCTCTTGAATTAAAATTTTGGTTATATCCACCATTACTCTGAGTATTATGCCAACAATCATTAGCTACGTGATTTGTCTTACCACAAATCCAGCAAGCTTTGACTCCATCTTTATTACTCCTGCCTCTTCCTCTACCTTTGCCACCTCCTCTTCCTCTTAGGAAGTTGACTTGACTAGTTGTGCCTTCATCTTCATTTGCTTGTTGCTTCCCTTTGCTATTTTTCTTCTTATCCTTTGAATACATTGCATGACCTGCACTTTTATCACCTTCACCTTTGACATCCTGCTCAAAGGTTAACATATGTCCTAGCAATTGATTTAAGGCAAGAGTAAAATGATCAAGTGATAATTCAATAGACAAAATGAATGGCTTCCATTTGTCATCACCTCTCAACCCTGTGAGGATTTGCCTTACCAATTTATCCTCCTCAATGTCTTCATCAACTGCACCTAATGCATCTGCAATGTCCTTCATCCTTGTTACATAGTCTGAAATGGATTGAGAAGCCTTCTTCTTGAAAGTGGTAAATTCTGCCCACAAAGATGCCTTCCTTGACTTTGTGGTGTTTTGAAAATGCTCCTCCAAAGCATTCCATATGTCACTTGCACTTTCAAGACCTCTAATGTGAGGTAGCAAGTAGTCATTGACTGCCATATAGATAATGCTCCTAGCTTGAGCATCTCTCTTCATCCAATTCTTCAAATATGATAATTCTTCCCTAGTTGGAACACTAGGATCTCTGAACTGAGGCTTTTCTTCTTCACTTGTAATATAAGCTATCAAGTCTTTGCTCATAAGATGAGCTTCCATCCTCATTGACCATGCTGGATAGTTCTCTCTATCCAACTTCTCTATTTGAAGAGAATCTCCCATCCTTTCTTCACTTGTATATTGAATTCTTCAATCTTTATGAGCAATAGATGTACCTTTACTTCAAATAATGTTCCTTTTGTCTTCCTTGATGTCGTATGACCTCCTTCTCAAGCTTTGTCCTCAAGCTTTCACCTTTTGAACCTTCAGATGTTGAATTCTTTGTACTTGCAGCAGTCGGGATCCTCCTTCCTTCAATTCTGATGCTTCCTGCTCTAATACCACTGATGGAGAGTGTTAATCTCCAAAAGAACAAGTTACTCTTGTAGTTAGAGCACCTCTATAACAAGAATAACTCAAACCTTCACCAATTTTAGAGGATCCATGATCAATTATAAAGATTTTGAAAAATCTGTGAGGAAGATGACTACACAGAAAGTCTGCTACACATATCTCTCACATTAACTTATCAATTGTGTAAAGTTTTTGATGAAACTTTGCACAAGGTGTCAACTATGGTTTTTGCACCTTCTCCAAGTCGGATCACTCCAAAAGATTTAGTATATCTTGAGAAATGAACTCAACAAGTTACCTATGTCTAAAACTACTCTTATGTTTCCATTTACATATGTAAATGTTCCTACACTCAATTATCTCAGCCTGATCACAATTAGAAACTGAAAATTTGTACAGAGGTCAATCAACTATAGATTTAGACTTGTACAAAAGCATTTCACAAAAGATTCAACATAGAAGGAGAATGCTCAGAAACATCGGGCGCAATTTTTCTTCCATTCCTGAAGAAATTTACAAATAACACTGAGTCACAACAAAGGAGAACAAAGACATGTTCTCTTTTCCTTTTTACCTAAAGACCATTATATCAAGCAATAAAGTGAGCATTTTACAATATCTAGAAAGCATCACTTGTTCTTGCTTGTAAATATTGTCACTAGAACCTTGATCTCATATCCCAAGTAGTCAAGATAGATATAATAAAATTCTTGTTGCCATGAAAACTAGTTGTTTAGCCGATCAAGAATCCCACATCATGATCTTTGACAATAGATTAGTGTTTAAGGTACAAGTAAGAGTTCGGGAAGCTCCTTCCTTACATCCATAACCTCAACAAGCACATATTATAGCTGATTAAAAGTTACTCGAAAATTAGAGTACATGTGTTGCAAAAATCGGAACATTTTAACAAGGCAATTAAGATCATCCCCTTTGTATGGTTAAGATCCTCATTGAATGCATGGCCATATTCACAGAATATGAAATACATTTCACAAAAGCATTCCCAAGAGAAGATAATAATCAACAAAATTATACTAAGAAACATTCACACATGATCAGAGAAATGCTCAAGATAAATCAAGTTGAACACAAAGTGGAAGCAGAACTCGACATTATATTTATATTAAAATGATGTTTTACATTTCCTGTGTAAGTACAAGAGTAATATGAATCTACAATAGAAGCTGATCATAGCTTTTCTCAGGATCAAGGATATTGGGATCCTCTGGAACATTAGAACACATATCCTGCCTCTCTTGCTCCAAGATTGGCTCTTCAAGGTCAGCCATGTCCCCCGGTTCATCTGCAAGTGGGGGAACAGGCTCCCTTGAAGCCGGTTGGAATCTCTCCGTGTCTGCAATGTGCTTCCTTCCAACCTCTTGGTCTTCATCTGGGCATTCATTCAGCCCATTGATTCTCATTCTAATAAAGCTCACTTGAGCATCATCCTTCTCCACAGCTATGCAGTGCCTGAACATCTTTAAGGAGCAAGCCAGAGTCGTTCTTGAAACAGCAGAAAACCACTTAGAGGTGTCAATCAACCATGACTAATGAAAATTGTGAAAATTGAAATTACCTGTGCCCGAAAAAAGGTCTAGGACCCAGTCATCATCATTGGAGAATAGCTGAAGCAATCTCATTATGAGTTTTTGTGGCTTCTGATAGGGGTTAACCAATGTCATGTCCCCAGCTACATGACGAAGTTTCTTGGTAACGGCTGGGAACATGAGCACATTTGAGATCCCATTCTCATTGCAATGCTCCCTGACTCTCCTTTTGCTTACTTCATCATAATAGCCAACTGTAATGCATTTAGTGGAGCTCACAAACCTATGCAAAGGAGTGTGATTTACATTTGTCTTCACCCTGCAAACAAGAACTATGAGTCACAGAGAGCATCATTAAAGCCACGAAGATAGAAAGAAGAATACTTACCACGTGAGGCACTCCACAGCATGACATCTTGCCTTCAGAGCAGTTGAAACAGAGAAGGACTGGTCTCTGCTATGGAAAATTACTATCCTCCAAAGAGGAGACATAGTCAACTCTGCAAAATCAGTGACCATCTTCCGAATCTGAGGGTGTTTGAAGGGTTCATCATCATTAACTGATCCCAACATCCTAAATCCATAGGGTATGTCCGCTATGAGAAGGGAGAAATGTTTTCTAGGCACAACAGAACAAATATTATTTACATCACTACAAAATACATTGTAATATACAGGCCTAAGGGGGTCTAGGGGATTGGAGAAACATTTCAGATCAGGTTCATCATCAAAATCCATCTCCTTGGCTTTCAGCCTAGATTTCTCATGCCTTGCTCTTTGAATGTGAGCCAGGAATGCAGGGGGGCAATCATCTAGTAGCTCCGCAGACTTACTTTTCTTTGGTTTCTGCAGAAAAAAGTGGAAAGACAACTAAATGAGCTCTTCAATACAGAAAGCAGAACATAAGGAAGCGATGAATGGCATCGATTTCATGTGGGGGTAGATGCCAGGCATCGACTTTCTACTGAAAGTCGATGCCTGGCATCGACTTTGGGACATAAGTCGATGCCTGGCATCAACATATGCCACGAGGTCGATGCCAGGCATCGACTTATGCTGCAGGTTGATGCCAGGCATCGACTTATGCCCCCAAGTCGATGCCAGGCATCGACTTTTGGCTGCAGGTCGATGCCAAGCATCGACTTTAGCCGTAAGTCGATGCTAGGCATCGAATTCGTACTAAAAGCCTGGCATTAAATTGGTTTGGTGAATCAAGGCATCTAACCTAATGGCAAACCAGGCACAACCTCAGAAAGAGAACCTACCCAATCACGGAAAAGGATGAAATATTCTGATAAAGCTTTGTAGGATGATGTGGTTGGATAGTCTCTTTGGACCTCTGTCCAAGAAAAGCAACCCAGCCTCTTCATCATGACCTCCTGAATCTTCATGTAAACTTTATGACTACAGTCACAGAAATTAAAAAGAGACTAGGTTAGAACAGAAACATGGGAGGAGGGAAAAAGGATCTGAGAATAACATACATACTTATTGAGCTCAGTCACCATCTCCTCCAGGCTTAAGTCCTTGGAGATTACCCTTGACAAAGTTGATATGATCAATGTATCATCCTTGATTCCTTGAAGGGCCCTCCATGGTGTCAGCTTCATGTCCTCGGGAGCCTCTTCAATTGAGAGGTCAGCTTTCCTTCCCTTTCCCTTCAGATCAACCTGTGGGTCTGGCCTCGACTTTCGTTGCTTCTGGCCCTTGACCTCCTTGTTCTCCCACATTGTGAAAATTCTATCCTGTAGATCCCAGATCTCACCTGATCTGAATGCTAGTTGAAACCATGGATCATATTTCCTCAAGGCATCAGACTTTCTATTCTCATCCAGTGCAATTCCAACCTCAATAAGGCATTGCTTTCGTAGATTGGGATGTATTCTTCCAGCTTCCTTAACAAGACAATCTTCATATTCATGGTGGAAGAACCGAATTCTCTCTATGGAGGACATTTTTTGCCTGTAGTCATTGTCATTGTTGTGATCCCAAGCAAGAAGCTTGGCTTCCTCAGTTGTAAGACCAGCATATATCTTACACTCTGCATACCTAAAGAAAAAAGTGGTAGGGTGCTCCTTCACTAGCTGTCTACGGGCCTCTACAGAGTGTGAACCTCCAATCACATAATAAGTATACTCCTCAAATAAACCCTCATTGAACTCTTCCACAGAGCTGCACTCATTCGGATCCACCATGACAAGGAATGGCACAACAGTAGAATGAGGATTTATTCTCATTTTCTTCTTAAGATTCTGCACATGCAAATTGTGTGGCTCCCTGATCTCAAGGGGCCTCCTCCCTATGACTAGATCTATTGGTGGCCTGTGGATGATATTGATTGGCAGGTGGAACAACTGCCCCTTCTTCACAATTTTTCTTTTAGCTATATCCTCCCTCATCTTGTTCTGCTCAGTACCAAGAACACCCGAGGCAAGCTCTCCACCAGGTGCAACAATTATATCCTCAGAGCTAGAGCTTGAGTCAAAAGACTCCTCTTCTGAAATTCTCTTCTTTTTCTTTTGAAGCTTTTTCTGCACGCTCTGCTTACCCCTTGCCTTTACAGGGGTTTTCATCTTCTGTTGTGTTGGCATGATGTTGCCCTGGATCCATGGCATCAAGTCCTTGATAAGATTGACTGAGTCCCTGCATATCTCAGCTAGACGATCTGGAACACAGCACTCTGGGCACAAGAAATCCATCTTGCATATAACATTTCTCAAACCTTTCGATGTCTCTACCAAGAAAAGGAGGTTGTCAGAATCCTCATCTTCATAATCCAGTTTGTACACAAGGCCATACTGAAAACCTTGTGTTGTCGTGATCTTTCCTCTCCCATATGCCCCTGCGAACACAAGAAGGACTGCATTCTTCTCTTCAACATACTGAAGGCACCACTCCAGATTTGTCATGTCCCGTAGTGGACGATCTGTCCTTAAAACCTCAGCGTCCCTCCACCTATCCTTCATAGTTGGATCATCCTCAGGAATTTTGATGCTACTTTGTCCACCTGAGGATATTCCTAGCGGGTTGCTGGCCTTCTCAGAGGATAAGGATACAATAAGTTTCTTTGGTTTCACTTGGTGACCAATGCCTTTGTCACGTTGCTGATCACCAGAGCCCATGGTGACTTTCAGTTTCTTGAAGGGCCTCTCACTCTTGGACTCCGCATCCCTGAAGGTGCTTGGAATAATCAGCTCATACGTAAATGTGGTTTTCAAAGGCCCAAGTCGATGCCTAGCATCGACTTCCACCCAAAAGTCGATGCCTGGCATCGACTTTGCACCCTAAAGTCGATGCCTGGCATCGACTTTAAGGCAAACTTCGATGCCAGGCAAGTCGATGCCTTGCATCGACTTGAGGCTGCAAGTCGATGCCAGGCATCGACTTGCAGGTGCAAGTCGATGCTAGGCATCGACTTGAAGCCTCAAGTCGATGCTTGGCATCGATTTGCACCTGCAAGTCGATGCCTGGCATCGACTTGCACACAAAGTCGATGCCTAGCATCGACTTTCAGGTGCAAGTCGATGCCTGGCATCGACTTACACCTAAAAGTCGATGCCAGGCATCGAGCTGTACCCTCATTGGATCTGTATTTTTAGAGCTAAGAAAAATAAAAACCTAGAAAGCAGACTCTTTACACAAACATACAAAGGGAATCTTTTAGGAATCTTTTTTTATGGTATGATTTTGCCTACCTCTTGGTACTCTTGCCAACATTCTTCTTCTCCATCATAGTTGCCTTGCTTGTATGCTGAGCTCTGTGCTCCATAGCTGTCTGTGCTCTGTTGCTCTCTGTTGCTCGTGGATTTTGAAAATGAGAATGATCTCCTCCTTTGCTATTTATAGGCAATTGGGTAACTTGAACCAGAGACTAACTGGATCTAACTGAATGAGTCCAGTTGCTAACTATATCTGTCAACCAATCTAACCAGGGAATACCACTCACACAAATAGGCTGTTTCAGAGCCACTTTAATGAAATATTCATAGAACATTGCAACTATTTATATACATTTGCATGGAAATTACACTTCAATGGCAAGAGTATGGTATGTACATGAGGATGTCTAATCTCATGTAGAAATTTTTTCTTAGAATCTCTTGCTTGGGAGAAAATCAAGTCTAAGTTGTGTTGAATATGGGAGATTAATGACATCTTTATAGTGTTATCCTCTTCACTTTAGTTCATATTCACATTTATCTTGTAACACATTGTTGAAATGGAAAATCAATGTATGAATAAACATTCAAGTAAAGAACCTTGCAACTATTTATGTACATTTGCATGGAAATTACACTTCAAGTCTAAGTTGTGTTGAATATGGGAGATTAATGACATCTATATAGTGTTATCCTCCTCACTTTAATTCATATTCACATTTATCTTGTAACACATTGCTGAAATGGAAAATCAATGTATGAATAAACATTCCAAGTACCTCTTTTACACATAATTCTTTTTTAATATACTTTCATCTACCTCTTTGAGATCTAGCCAAGACTACAATGAAACCTAATCCTTGAAATCTTATTTAGTACCAAAGGTAAAATTTCTTCTTGTATAGTCTTCAATGGCACTACTACAAACAATTTTAATATATAATCCAGTTGGAACTCAACTTGGATATATTTTGATTCACTCACAATGCTAAGACTCAATGACTCATATCTAGTTAGAAATCAATTGTGTTTCTCATTTCAAAAGTGAATCAAATCTTTGGTTCCCTTATTAGTGTATATTTGAGTAATTAAGTTATTTGATGTAATTTGATGTTTAATGTTATTTAATGTACTTTAATAAACTTTTGATTTCATATCATCTTTATGTGACATTTGATGTGACATCTTCACTTGATCTCGGATTTCTACTTATTTAAAAAGGTCATTCATCTTCAATCTTCTGTGAACTCAGTGAAGATGAGCTCAATCTTTTCAGTGGATGCTTGGGCATCAGCTTCTTCTGCTCATATTGATACAGTTTCGGATTCATTGTTCTCAGTTGATCCTTTCCACAGAAGTGATGATCCCTATGATTTAGGACGTGCTGATGGTTCCATGTTTTCTGTTGAGTCATTTAAGTTATCCAATTCACAGTGCAATGCTGCTCAACCAAATGCACCTCTTGATCTCCCATCTGATCCAACCATTGATCTCCCTTCTGACTCAAGTGCATGTGGAGCAACGAAAAAGCAAAGCAAGCTCAATCTACAATTTAAAAGAAGGCCTCGTGAAGTAAGTCAAAAAAGATTTAAATTTCTTACTTCAGATAGACAGATTGCATTGGATATTGTGAAGCATTGTTGTGGTTTGAAATGTTTGTACAATTTAGGAATGAAGAAACTAAAGCACCTAAGAGAAAAATTCCTCCATTTAGATAGTGAAAGGCAGGATATATACCTTGTTTCTCGCATGCAAATGATTGAGGATAACATGTCAGTAACACGTGTTGGTTTTGAATATTTCTTTAGTCAAGGGATGCGATGTTGTAGGGCTGCATTTAAAATTGCAATGGGTGTGGGAAATTTTAGAATACATAGGGTTCAACAAGGGCTTTTGAATGGGAATCTCATTTTGGATACGTTCCATGTTGGGACCAAAGGATCTGTTGGACGTCATGCAATGAATTGGATGATGAACTATTTTAGCTTGCATTGTGAGGTTATGCCTACAACTGGAAGGTTGCACTTGTCAGATAACTTTACTCGTCGAGAGGTATTTCAAATATATAGAGAAGACATGGAAAATAGAAATGAGAAGTATGTGTTGTATCATCACTTTACTCGATTATGGAAGGAAGAGTTTAACAATGTTTCTATTCCTCGTAAAGTTAGAATGGGTGAATGTTCAGTTTGCGCCACTTTGAAAAACATGGCAAAAGGGGCTACAACACCACAGGAAAAGAATAATTTTAAAAACCTTCTTAACAACCATCGTGAGAGTCAAGCTTTAGAGAGAAAGAAAGCAATTCATCATCGAAGTAAAGCACTCAGAAATCCGGAGCGTTATATGTGTTTGTTGATCGATGGTATGGATAAAAAAAAAACTTGTTTGCCACATTTTTATCGCATCCCTAAGGACATTGGAGATGAAGTCCTTGTGCAAATGCATTTGGTTGGTGCTTTGGTATACAATGGAACTGTAATGTCCAAGGTTTTCTTCACATATCCGAATGTGCATAATGATCCAAACCTTACAGTTACTGTCATTCATCGTGTTTTGCAATCATGGAAGGGTCTTTTTCCACCAACTCTATATTTGCAACTAGATAATACTGCAAGAGAGAATAAAAATTCTACAGTCTTTGGATATTTAAGCATGCTTGTTGAAAAACAGGTATTTCAGAAGCTTAAGATAAATTTCCTTCTGGTTGGCCACACTGATGATCACATTGATCAAATGTTCAGTACTTTCTCTAAGAAGTTGGCACGTAACAATGCTTTTACTCTTCCGATTTTATCTGAGTTGATTTCAGAAGCATATACTCCAAAACCAGAAGTTCAACACCTCACACAGATTTATGACTTTAAGCACTTTTGCTCAATGGGCCTTGATAACAGTGCTAAGGTTTTGGCTCCATTGCACAATATTAGTTTCAACCATGTATTCTTGATGAGGAGGGTTGATGAAATAACCCTTTTATTTGCAAAGCAGTATTCATCTTCTCTTGGGTGGGAGCCTAAAGAGGGATGCAGATTCTTATTGCAGGTGCCTAATTTGTCTACTGTGACAGTGTATGGTGCAGAACAATCACCATATGAAGATAAAAACAATACAGAAAGATGTGGAAATGTGGTTGATCAAAGTAAAAGCTGGATGCATGCACTCATTGAAAAGAAGAGACATATTGAGCGTGCAAAAAAATATGATGGAGATCAAGATGTATCTTGGTGGGAGGACTTTTTCAATCATCAAGAAGAGATTATACAGTATACAATGGTAGGTCACTGGCCAATTGATGTTCCATTCACATGGGATTTTTGTACACAAAGATCCGTGAATGTGGCCCAAGCATGTAATGCAGATGCACTTCAAAGTTTTATACATCCACCAGAAAGAAATATTTATGTAGGCCCAAGGATGACAAAACAGGCAGAAGCAAGATGGCAAGGAAATTTAATAGAGATAAATGTTGGAACACTTATTGCAGTTCTTGCTGATGGTGATGAGGCTACCAGACCATTTTGGATTGCAAAGGTTTTAGAGATAACTAAAGATATTGATCAGAGAAGAATAGAGGCTTTGATGGTGCATTGGTATTACACTAAAAGTAGTAATGCATTCACAAGTAAATATAACTTAGAAATGGTGTGTGATACTAAACGAACAGGTTCAAAAAAGAAAAAGAATATTCGAAGCACATCCACTCTTAAAATGGATGATGTAGATATTCTTGTTTATGATTTTTCCTTGACAAAAACAGGTCACTTGAGGAAAGCAACCATCAACATGACAAAACAAAAGCTTCCAGATGTATGTGGTACAGGAAATCATAGGCAAACAAGAAGAGTTTTGCATGATCCTGCAGAATTTGGTATGTACGTGGATGAAGACAGAGCTCTTGTGGATATAGAAGAAGAAGAAGAGAGCTCTCAACAGTATGAGACTGAATCAAGTGCATCAGATGATGAGGGTGTAGACATAGATCGACAAAGTTGTGAGATGCATTGAAGCTCTCAGACATTTTTAGTGCTTTTGTAAATGCCTCGAAGTAGTTTGGTTAATGAAACCATGCTTTGTAGCAATTTTGACTAACAATCAGATATCCACCCATTAAAAATATGTCTAAAATGTTATTTTTGTATAAGAACTATTCAGTTCTACATTCTTTATATAGATTTTAGACATGTCAATGTCCTATCATTTAGATTTTGGACATGTCAATGTCTTATCATATACATTTTGGGACATGTCAATGCCTTATATAGTGAAATTTTGACTACATTTTGAGCTCTTTTTTTATGAGAAAATGACAAAAAATGTCAAAAATCACATGTTTTCACCTCATTTTTGTAATATATGTATACTGGTATAAAGGAATCTCAAACATAAGCTGCCATTTGCTTGATTTTTGATGAGAGTGTTCTCTTTTTACGACATAGTTCTCGTTTGTTACGACTCGCTGTTAAATGAGTGATGAGAGAGTTTCAACTCACTTCTAAGATGTCTAATGATTCATACAATCACTGATTACTCTATCCTCATGCTCTCTCATATTTTCCCCGACTTTTTCCTTGTATATATAGGCAGATATTTACAATATCATGACTATACAAAAGTATAAGTGAACTATCTCTGAATTAATGTACATATGTGTACACATTTTCATCCTCTAAATATACACTTTCTACAGGCTTCATAATTTAAACTTTCCTTCAATCTTTTGGCTTCCAAATCTTCATTAAAGCTTCAATTGTTGATTGCCCTGCACCAACATTGCTCACTAACTCTATAGGCAGTCCATATCTTGTAAAGACATTTTCAAATAAGAATTTTGCAGTCGTGTGTGCATCATTCTTTTTTGTGGGCTTAGCCTCTACCCATTTGGTAAGATAATCTGTTGCAAGAATAATGTACTCTACATGTGTACCTTTTGCAAGGGGGTTAATGTGTCCTACAAAGTCTATACCCCACTTAGAAAATGCACGTCCTCCCATCATGGGTTTCAATGGAATTTCATCTCTGCGAGTAGGAAATTGAGTTCTTTGGCACACATCACATCTCTTAACATAGGTATGTGCATCCATGTGAAGAGTGGGCCACCATAATCTTGCAAAGAGGATGGCTTTGATTATCCTATCGGGGCCAAAATGACCTCCTGAAACACCTTGGTGTGCAATCTCTAGTACGCTCAAATAATCGCTTTCATGAACACACTGTCTTAGGTATCCATCTGGTCCTCGCTTGTATAGGTTGTCACCAATAAACACTCCATTCAGGTGTGAGAGACACATGATATAACATAGCATGTTCTACTGGTGGTCTTTCACAACAAACATGGCATTCTCTACACAACTTGTAGGCATCTGCTTCCATCGAAGGCCAATATACTCCTAGTCTATGCAGAGTCTACAATGTATGATGTTTTGAATGATGTTGCTTTAGTGCACCGACATGTGCTAATTGCAACCAATTCGCATGCTCTGATTCATCTACAAAACAAGCTAGAATCTTTTGATTATCCTGTTTATATATACTTCCTGCTATTATTTGGTATCTTTGAGACTTGGTAATTTCTCCTTCCTTGATCCTTATCCTAGGATTCTTAGGTCCATATGTGAGAATAGGGACTGTTGGCTTAGCCCATTCTGGTACTATCTCCAGGTTAAACAAATATGCATCTGGTAACTCATCCGCTATTCCTTGAGGAGCTTCTCCTATGGTTAATCTTGAGAGGTGATCAGGTCTCAGGTGTGTCTTGCCCTTCCTGACTACTACTTCAAAGTCATACTCCATGAGTAATAGAAACCAACGTAAAAATTGTCCTGTGTTACATGGCTTATTGACTAAGTACATCAATGCTTGGTGATCTGTAAAGAACTTGAACTTGTTTGCCAACAAATAATGTCTGAATTTCTTTACTGCGTAGATCATTCCTAATCCATCTCGTTCCGTAGTGGTGGAATTTCTTTCTACTGCATTCAACTGTCTGCTTGTGTAAGCTATGGGGAGATCTGCATTACCTTCATTCGTGGGTTGTGCCAACACACATCCTATGGTGTAGTTGGATGCATCCACATGTACATGGAATGGCTTGCTCCAATCCGGGGTTGTCAATATAGGTGCCGAGCACAAACGTCGTTTAAGTTCATTGAATGAATTTTCACATCCATCTGTCCATTCAAACTTGGTTAAAAGAGAGTACAGAGGCTTGGCTATGATTGCATACATGTGTATGAATCACCTCTAATAACTACAATGACCCATAAATGCTTGTACTTATTTTACGTTATTTGGTCTAGGTAGATCTGCAATTACTTTCACTTTTTCTTCATCTGTCAAAATTCCGTTCTTTGACACAATGTGTCCTAGAATTTTGACTTGTCTAACCGTAAAAACACACTTTTTGGGGTTCAGACAAACCTGATATTCTCGACATTTGTCAAATACTTGCCTTAGCTTTGGGATATGAGTTTGCCTCATATTCGAATGTGCACATATGTCATCGACATAGACTTCCAAATTCTTATGTAAGAATTCCTTAAAAGTATGACACATGAGTCGTTGGAAAGTAGCGGGTGCATTGCCCAAATGGCATTACACAAAATGCAAATATGCCCCATTCCGTGGCAAAAGCAGTCTTATGTTGATCTTCTGGAGCAATGGCTACTTGGTTATAGCTTGAGAAACCATCAAGAAAGCTGTAAACTTCCTTGCCCGCAACTCTTTCCAATAAGTGTTCCGTGATAGGAAGAGGATAACTGTCTCTAATCGTTGCGGCATTAACTTTTTTAAGGTTAATACACACATGCAATTTTCCATTCTTCTTGGGCACAACCACAATGGGGGATACCCATTCGGTATGCTCAATCTCGCAAATGAATCCTGCTTCTATCAAACAATCTATTTCTTCCTTAATCTTCGCAGCATAGTTATCATTATACGTGTATGGTTTCTGTTTCGTAGGTTTTGCTTCTGGAGTCATAGGGATTCTATGGGAGCATATATCTGGGTCTACTCCTTTCAAGTCTTTGTAACTCGAAGCGAACACATCTCTATATTCTTGCAATAGGGCAACTAACTCTTCTTCTTCTTCATTCGTCAAATCATGCCCTATGTATGTACATTTCTCTTCTTCTCCTTCTATGGTGACTATGATTTTTTTGGTTTTCTCTCGGTTATCATATACTTCTCCAATGTCAAATTTTGTTTTAGGCATTCGTACCATGATTCGTCTATCTTCTAATTCATACTTCTTAAAATTTTTGGGAACCTCAAACAAAAATTCTTCTTCCTCTAACATGGTTTCTTTCTTCTTTCTTTTCTTACCTTCACTTTGGTAGTCACTTGTGTGGTTAACCTCACATCTTTGATAATTTCTTTGTGTCTCTGAGGGTGAGATTTTACTTTGTAGAAATATTCTTCATCTGATGCAAAGGGAGGGTCCATAATAATTGACTCTAGATCGAAGTCACCTGCATCCTCAAATGCATCAGTGCTAGGTTCACATTCTTCTATAATTGAATCACACATGATTGGTTCTATTGTGAAGATTGAGATGTCATAGCCATCCTCGTCACAGTGGGGTGTCCATTGTTCTTCATTGATGTCTACATCCATTGTTGCTAATATTTTTGCCCAACCATGAGGCTCAAATTCTTTGTCTGGAAATACTACAGGTGCATAAGCTGGGTCTTGAAGGGTTCATGGATGTTGTTTTGAACCTAAAGTCCTGGCTGCTAACCGATCTTCCTCTTGTTTGGCTACTTTACACATCCATAGATGAGTATCCTCGTGCAACCATGAGGGATCTGACTCCAATGAGTGTACTGATTCTGTTTCTTCGGTGGTAGTGATGGCTACTCCGGCTCCTGAATCTAAGATGGCTTTGGTGGTGTAGCCCTGATGGGTTATTGGAAGATAAGTGTTACCTTCCTCTCCTTCGCTTACATCCCCGATTCTTTCTATGGGTATCTCTGATACCTTCTTGTGTGATCCTATCTATGAGGGAGTAATAGCAACCTCAAGGAATTGATTTGCTACATGCTTCCACAATTTTGGTTTAACCTTGAATAATTCCTTTAGAGTGAGGTGACATTGTACTTTAGTGTTCTTGATCACTTTTGTGTTTCTAGGGATTATTGATTCTTCATTCCTCACTATTGTCGTGGGTGCTCTCATGCTAATAGACTTGACTTCCCAAGGTCCTGTGAACTGAGGTAATTCTTGCAAAGAATTGGATGCAAAATCTGTGTGTTCACTTAGTTGCTCTTCCTCTACATCATCCTAGATAGAGGGAATGTCTTGGGGAAATTGCTCTTGCAAGTGATCTATTTCTTGAATAGGAGGATGGGTTCCTTGTTCTTTTCTCCACTTCTCTTCTTGGATTTCTCTCAAAAATTCATGTGAATACTTATGTATGGAAGACAGGTTGTCTTCAACCTCTGTATCTGGTACTTGAGACAGGGGTGGTGCATTCCTTTCTTGTGTCTCAGAAAGATTAGGGTTCCTATGAAGATTCTTTTTCTCCTTGCTATCGATCAAGTATTCTAGCCTCTCCAATAGTCCTTGAAAGTGTAATTCTGGTTTTGCCATGTTATTCAAATTAAGATATCGCGAGGCTTCGAACATAGTTTGTGCTAATTCTACAATCTTCATGCAAAGTTTAGTTCTCTCAATTTCTAGATCTGCTCTGGGGTAGTTCTTACTCATTTTAGCTATCTGGGGTCCTTCTTTTAATCTAGCCTGATATGCACAAACCATCATGTCTAGGTTTTTTGGTATGGGTTTCACTAAAACCGATCCTGGTCTTTGAGCTGGGTTCTCTTGATTCAATTCTTGTGAAGTCAATTCTAGGATCTTGGCTCTCGATTCCTTGAGACTTCCTTCCAACTCAGTTATCTTTTTACTCCATTTCCTCTTAATCATTTCTTTGGAATCTTTCCAAGATTTTGTCTTTTTGTTATTAGACTCTCCAACTTCACTAGTTTCGGCTATTTTCTCAGGATTAAGCTGTTGATTATGTAAGAGCACCTGGGCTCTCGTTATAGCTTGGATAGGCATGTATGTAGCATTGGATCCATCTGCGTTGTGTACAATACCTATCACGTTGATCGATGTCACTTTTGAAGCATTCATAGGGTTCTTGGGACAATCTTTTATGACATGCTCTTTACCACAATCGGCACAAAAGCCTTGTATGTTATAGTATTGTGATTGTCCTGTTATTGAGGATGTGGACAATCCTTTATGAAATGATCTCCTTGGCATCTAAAGCATGGCCCTCTAGGGCCCTGTGGTCTTTGCTATCTTAATTGGGGCCGTGGATTAGGATTTGTATACATCACATTAGCATAATCGGGCTCCCAACTAGGTTCCAATGGTGGAGTATCATATTGATATGTTTCCACATGTTCTGGTGACTCCGTATAATACGCGGGTGGACTATCTACATGAGTAGAGTCAAAACTGTTTGAGTTCGGGTCACTTTCGGTGATCAAGGGTGATGAAGGCACTAAAGCCCTATTGAGGTTCTCCTCTGTAGTAGCATATTTAACTGACCATTGATACCTACCTGGCTGTGCGTATGCTTGCGGGTAGCTCTGTCTCACTACTTGTTTGTTGTGGGCAGTCCTGAGCTGTATGATTCGTGTATTGTCTCTCAGTTGTACAGTATTGGCCACTAGGGTTGGCTTGTGGTTATGTTGCATTGGGACACACATTCGCCATATGATCACCACCACAGGTATAACAACACTTGTTTGTTGTTAACCTAGGCATCTGTTTACTAGAAACTTCTAATTTCTGGGCCACTTTTTCTGCTAGGTCTTCTATCGAGCTGGACAGTTTTGAGGATACTAAGGATGAACAATCTAAGTCCTTATAGACCTTTGAGAGTTCCAACTCATCTCCTAGGTTGTCCTCAATGTCTATACAAATTCTTACACATTGCTCGAATGTTCTGGGTTCCTTCAAATATACATAGGAGCGTAGTTTAGAGCTCAAGAGGCTGTCTAAAAACAATGACACTTGTTTGGCCTATGAGGGTAACTCTTGCATTGGGCATATCTCCACATATTGTCTAAACCTACGTCCTACAAGTCTGACTATTTCTTGAGGGGTCTGTTTGAAGCTATGAATTAACGAAGATGTATCATGCATGATTCCACTTTTAGAGAATTCCGTGATGAATGACTCTAAAAAGTGATGGATATCCCTAAATTTCCTTTGTTGCAATGGTTGGAACCAAGTTAAAGCTGTATTCTTCAACGTTAGTCCAAATGCATTATATTGCATGAACATGTCTTCTACTTGCTCTGCTCTTAATACTTGCTTAAATTTCGCAACATGTTCATAGGGATCTCCTGTCCCGTCAAAATAGTTTTTCGTGGACTTTACTAGCTGAGTTGGTCGTGGTATCCTAGGGTGTTCACGTGGTCTAGGTAGAGGAAAATCATCTCTACCACCTAGTATTCTAGATTCTCTTTGTCTTTCCACTCTATCGGTGTCCATGGCGGTTCTACCTCTCCCTATATGATGAGTGAAACTTACTTCCAGTCTCTCTTTGTTCTTTTCTCTATGAATGCCATGGGCTGAGGATGTTCCAACACCTTGATGGCTCGTGTTTACATTTGCTAGAGATGGAGGGAATACTAGATTGCCTCTCCATGTGTAGGTATTTCTTGCATGGTCTGGTACTACAAATACTTGTTCTGAAGTCTCATCCAGGTATACAACCTTTCCAAGAGTATCTGGGTCCTTGAATTCGTAAACCATGATGGAGCCTACCTCACTAGGTTGTTCCATTATGTACCTCCAAAATGCTTCGTCACTTTCCTTATTCACAAACAATTCTATGCTTCTGTTATCCTGAGGGATCCAATCTAGAATTAGTACTCTTGTTAGTACATATTTCCCTCTAGGTGTCCTAGGTTCTTCTCCTACTGGTTCTTTTCCTTGGGTTCTTGCTTCCGTATCTGGCTGAACTACACCAAACTCATTGGTATGATTTGGCTGAGTACTTATGATGTATATTTTTCCTTCTTTGTCTATGTATGCGTCTCTCTCAAATTTCACCACTGGACGTTCTAATCCAATGGGTTGATCAGGATTGTGCAGTTGCACCACTTGTTTTCACAAACCATCCTCATAGATGCGAGCACCTAAGTGGTTGGTGCGGACATATTCTAATTGAGTTCTATAGGGTCCTTTGGGTCTTTCCAAAGTATGCTATGTTTGATCCTCCTTCTAGTCTTTCTGTGCTAAAAGTCATTTCTGATTCACTCGTATCTGAGCTCAACTCGTAAGGGTAGCTATTCAATTGTTGTGCCCACAAACTTGTAGTAGTTCCTACACTTGCTTCTGATGATCTAAGGCTTCGTCAGTCTGACTTACCTATATGCTTGCCCGATCTAAGGTTCATGAATTTACTTCCTGGCACTCTCTGATCGTCAATGTTTCTTTGTTCTTAGTTGCTTGTTTCTTTGTAAATTCCTTTAGATTCTTGTCTTGTCTCAATGTATACGTCAGGAATCGGCTTTCCGTGGTACTTTTGAGTTCTCGTTACATTAGACTTAAGTTCTTTCCTTGAGGTTTTCGTATCGCATAGTGTTATTTTAGCCTTGGACTTGAAAAATTAAGTCTCTTGAACTTGAGGCATTCCTATCATCTTTAATCCACAATGCTACCATTTAGCCTAAGCTAATAATTGACTAAAGGGGTTGAGTATTCTTCCAACTTCAAGTCAGCTGCTTTGAGTGCTCTGATGCCCAAGAAGTCGCACTTCCCAAGTTTTGCGTTCTTCACTGCCTTTCCTTGCTTGCCCTTGATAGCCCTTTCTAGACCTGTAAAAATCCAATGTTTAGATCACTTTTCAAATTGAAGATCAAGCACTTGAATATATACACCTTTTAAGTCCTTCCCCTTATGGCCAAATTTTTTTCCAATGCCCCCTTTCTTTTCTAGTTCCACAATTGGTCAAACTCAAATTATCTTATCTAAAAAACAACATCTTCTTTTTGAAAAAAACATTTGAGATCACGTAGTACTCGTAAAGAGCTTTCTAAAGAACTATAAAGCTCAAAAAACGGACTTCGAATGAAAAAGATATCAGCATTCAGGCCCTCGGGGGTAAAAACTGACAATTAGGTTTTTCTTCACTTATGAGCTTAATCACCCAAAAATTTGCTTAAAATAGCCCCAAATTTGCTTAAAATCAAACCCTAATTTTTGCGTTTGGGGTGAACAATCGCGATGGTCTGGGAAAAATCGTGATGGTGTGGGACCGTCGCAATGGCTCAGGTGAACCGTCACGATGGCGTGGTACAATCACGATGGTCCGAAGGTGCGAGGTGTCGTGATGGTCTAAGTGAAGCATCACGATGGTCTAATTGGTGAGCAATTGTGATGTCATCGATCAACGGTGAACGCAACAATCATGATGGCGTAAGCCCATCGTGATGGTCACGAGGCGTGATGGTTTGAGCCAATCGCGATGGTTCAACTTCGAGGCGTCGCGATGGCGTACCTGGTATCGTCGCGATGGTCTGACTTGACACGTGACAAGTGGGATCGTCGTGATGGCGTGAGCCAATCACGATGGCATGGGGTCGACGGGATCGTCATGATGGTCAGGGACCATTGCGATGGCTCAAGTGAACCGTCACGATGATGTGAGATCGTCGCGATGGTCCGGTCGAGCCGTCGCGATGGCGTGAGCCAATCGCGATGATGTGACACAATCGCGATGGTCCATCAAAATGATGATTTTTGAAATGCGTTTGTGGATTCGTGTGTGCGCTACTGTTGCCTCCCTTGTGGTATACTTGTTGGAGATAGACATCTGCGGAAGCACGCGAAAAGCACAAGGAAGAAGAAGAAGCTTGGAGCACAAACACACAATACTAAATGTATTACTAGAGAATGTAAAAAGATAAGTAGCCCATTAGGGCAATAGGCGTATGTACAAGCCGGGGGAAAAAAACCTCCTAAAGAGGGAAAAAAGTGCCCCGGCGGTCCTAGAGTGTTCACACACATCACTACCTAAATATATCAACAAATCCCCCCTGGGAGTGATGCGGTGAACAAGGAGCTGGCACTCATGTATAAGGAAGTGCCAAGCTATGTGGAAATCACTCCACAAAAGGAAGTAAGCCCAAAGCTTTGCGGAAAGCTTCAAACTTCTCCCTAGGCAAAGCCTTCGTGAAAAGGTCTGCAATGTTCTCCTGCGTGGGCACATATGCCAAGCTGATCTCCCCAGCAGAGAACCTCTCCCTGACATAGTGATAATGCACATCAATGTGCTTAGTGCGAGCATGGAACACAGGGTTCCTCGCAACTGCCAATGCGCTCTGACTGTCAGTGAAGATGGTGGTGGAAGAAGACTGGCCAACACCCAAATCAGCCATAAGGCGTCTGAGCCACACACACTCAACAGTCGCTGTGAAAGCTGCCCTATACTCAGCCTCAAAACTGGAAGTGGCCACAGTAGGCTGCTTCTTGCTCAACCAAGATATACATGAGCTACCAAGCATGAAGCAAAAACCACTGGTGGACACACGAGTGTCATAGCAACCAGCCCAATCTGAGTCAGAAAAAGCACGCAAATCTAGCGGTAGTGATCCCCCCTTGGGATAAAACAACCCAAGTAGCCGAGTACCACTCAAGTAGCGAAAGATGCGCTTAACCACTTTCCAATGCGTGACTCCTGGGCAATGCATAAACCTGCTCATCTATGAGACAGCAAACTGAATATCTGGCCGAGTAATGCATAAGTAAATCAAGCATCCAACAGCCTGCTGGTAGAGAACAACATCAAATGCATCTCCAGCATCATGAAGACTCAATCGTAAACCTGTCTCCATAGGAGTGGCAATAGGCTTACAGTCTTCAAGGCCAAAACGCTGCAATAATGTGTCAATATATTTCGTTTGACACAAAGCCATTCCACCATCAACGTGCATAAACTGAATGCCCAAATAGTGATGCAAATGCCCCAAATCAGACATCTCAAATGAGGCATGCAAATCAGCCTTAAAATCAGCAATATGTGTCTCAATAGGACCAGTGAGCAGCATGTCATCAACATAGACAACAATGATCAGAAGCACATCATTAGCACGTTTAACATATAAGGTGCTTTCAGTTGGACTGTTCTCAAAACCATGTGCAATCAGATAGGCATGTATCTTCTCATACCAAGCACGTGGTGCTTGCTTTAAACCATATAATGCCTTCTTTAACCTGCAAACCTGGTTTTCATGCCCTTTCTGCACAAAGCCACAGGGCTGAAAAACATACACTTCTTCATGCAAGTCACCATTCAGAAATGCTGTTTTAATGTCCAACTGATGTACATTCCAACCATGATGGGCTGCAAGTTCACAAATGCTCCGAACAGTAGTCATACGGCATGTAGGTGCAAAGGTCTCATCAAAATCAATGCCTCTTTTCTGTGCATAACCCTTTGCAACAAGCCTAGCCTTATACCTGTCAACTGTACCATCAGGTTTACGCTTCAGCTTGTATACCCACTTAGTGCCAATGGCCTTCTTGCCAGGAGGCAAGTCACATAAAGACCATGTACCATTCTTCATTATAGCATCATATTCAGATTGCATAGCAGCCATCCAATTTTCTGAATTTTGTGCTTCATCAAAAGAAACAGGCTCATTCTCATCACAGAGACTAGATGCAGCCATAGCATAGCAATCCGATGCAAAGGAGGCACTAAGAGAGCCTGAACGAGTACAATATGACAAAGGTGCATCTAATTTGCTGTCACGCAAAGTCTGCACCAGCCATTTTGGCATAGTTTTTGCCTGCTCAATATCAGCTCTCTCATCAACAAGTGCATCATGTAAATCTGCATCAGAAATGGAATGATCTGCATCATCATATGAAACCTGCAAAGGCTGAGAAGTTGCCTCATTAGGACCAGCACTAGCCTGTCCACCTATAAAAAGAGGCATCAAAGTATCATACATGTCTTTGGAGCTAATAGATGTCTCCTTGAAAGCAATGGCTGAATAGCATCTTCCACAAAGACAACATCACGGCTAACCAGAATGCGTTTAGTCTGTGGATGATACAGACGATAGCCTTTACTTTCAGAACTGTACCCAACAAAAATACATTTTACTGCCTTATCATCCAATTTTCTGCGATGTTGTTCAGACACTAATGCATATGCCAAACAACCAAAAACACGTAGATGAGCAACAGATGGCTTGCGGTCATGCCAAGCCTCATATGGAGTGATAGACTGCAACGCTTTAGTGGGACACCTGTTCAGTACATATGCTGCACACATGACAGCCTCAAGCCAAAAACTATGTGGTAAAGCCTGACTTTTGACCATGCACCTCGCCATCTCCATGAGTGACCTGTTCTTTCGTTCAGCAACTCCATTTTGTTGAGGTGTATATGGCACTGTACACTGGTGTTTTATCCCACGTTCAGCCAGAAATGCATTAAAATCTGAAGACATATACCCCCCCCTCGATCAGAACGGAGGGTGCCCATTTTACATGCTGACAGATTTTCAGCCAAAACCAAAAACTGTTTGAAGCACATGAACACTTCGGACTTTGCTTTGAGTGGATATACCCATGCATGCCTGGAAAAATCATCAATGAAAGTCATGAAGTAAAGGTAATTTCCAAAAGAGGGTGTCTGCATAGGACCACAGACATCACTATGTACAAGCTGCAATTTCTGCGTAGCCCGAACTGAACCATCTTTTGGAAAGGAAGAATGCTGCATTTTGCCCAAAATACAGCCTTCACAAACATGTTTTCCAGGTGCCTCAAGTTTGGGCAAAGAGGACACCATTTCAGATTTCTGCAGGCGTAACAAACTAGCAAAATTCAGATGAACAAAGCGTGCATGCCAAAGCTTTGCATCTGACATAGCCTGAGAATCATGAACTGCACATGCCAAATCATTCACAGATCTTTCATAGTCTATGAGCTTATACAGCCCATGACATAAAATGCCAGAAGCAATAATCACATCGCCATTTGAGAGATCATGGATTGTACACCTGTCATCAATGAATTTCACAACCAAGCCAATCTTGGCTAATGCAGAAATTGATAACAGGTTCTTTTTGATCCCTGGCACAAATAAAGCATCTGACAAAGTGAAAGAACTACCATCAACAGTAGTCAGAATGATCTTACCAACTCCCATAACAGGATAAGAGGAGTTATTGGCGCATGTGACAGTATTCCCTGTAGGGGCAGGCTCGAGTGAAGAGAAGAAACTACGCTGCGAGGTAATATGTTTGGTCGCCCCACTGTCAAAGTACCAAACATCTGAGTCTACTGCAGACATGCACTGATCATGAGAAGATGGGTCAAAACTGCAGACAGCAGTAAATGCCCATTCTTCTTCCTTCACAAGATTTGCAGACTCTGTTTTTGGTGTAGAGGCCTCTGCAACAACCATTCTAGCCTCTTTCTTCTTTGCCTTTTTAGCAGCCAGTTTTGGACAGTTCTTTATAATATGATCATTTCCTTTACAGTACTTGCAGAACAATTTCTGCTTTTTTGATTTCTTCTCATCTTTATCCTGGTTCTTCGATTGTGCAGCATTTGCAGATTTCTGCTTACTAGTAGAAGAGCTCCATTTTCCTTTGCCCTTCTGACTAGCCAGGAAAGCTTGATCTGCAACACGCATAATGGACTTGTTCTGCCTGGACTGATCTTCCTGCAATAGAACAGAGACTAATTCCTCAAATAACAAGGCATTCAGATTGCCTTTCATCATCAACTGAAGAGTAGAGGCAAAACTCTGATATGAATCAGGAAGACCATTCAGAACGGTCTGCATAAGTGAGCTATCTGGTATAACCTCATCAGTAGAAATCAATTGTTCCTTCAGGTCTTTGATCTTTGTAAGAAAACTGTCCATAGAATCACCTTCATTCATGTGCTCACTCTCCAACTGTTTTCGGAGGTAAGCAACATGAGCCTCATTCCTAGCCTGGTACAAAGTGGTAAGTGTATCCCAAGCATCCTTTGCTGTTCTGCAAGAGCGAATGTGAGGAATAATGGCACGTTTGACAGACAAAGCTATCAATGCATGTGCCTGGGCATCATCCCAACGAATCTGCTCTGCAGTAGGTGCAACAGAAACAGCAGCACGAACAGGAATCTGCAGAATATCATCTTTGACACCATCTTCATCAGCTCCAACACCTGTATTTGCAGTACCTATCGTTACAGGTGTAACAGGACGTCTTTCAACACCCTGCACAATGTTCCACAATCCTTTTGCAACCAGTATATGTCACATCATATAAGCCCATAATGGGTAGTTGGTACCATCCAACTTATCCTCAACAGCCAACATACGGAATACATCACTGCTTTCAGCCACGGTCGGTGACTAAAATACCTTGATGCAGAAAATTGACTGTATCTCAAAAAGTTGAACAGAACTGCCAGACGAGTTCTGCTAGACCTGTAGCAGACTTCGAGACGCTTAAACTGGCGAACAGAAACTGGTATATACCTTTGGCACAAAAGGACAAAATAGCCTACACAAGCACTGTGATAGTGCGTTCGGAGGCCGAAACGAGCTCAGATCGCGATTTTGGCACCACAGAGCGAATCTGTTTTGATCTCGGAAACACCCTGAGTATGCTCACCAAATTTCGTGCGAATCTGAGACTGCAAACGGAGGAGTGTCGACGACGCCCTAGAAGAAGCGACGACCTGCTCTGATACCAATTGTTGGAGATAGACGTCTACGGAAGCACGCGAATAGCACAAGGAAGAAGAAGAAGCTTGGAGCACAAACACACAATACTGAATGTATTACTAGAGAATGTACAAAGATAAGTAGCCCAATAGGCGTATGTACAAGCCGGGGGAAAAAAACCTCCTAAAGAGGGAAAAAAGTACCCCGGCGGTCCTAGAGTGTTCACACACATCACTACCTAAATATATCAACAATACTCACTTACCAAAATGCCAAACTTGGTAGACCATCACGATGGTCTGACACTCACGACATATTCTAACAGAAAGTGGATTTTTTACCTTTTGGAAGCTTTCTTGCTGCTCTGGAGCAGTGTACTTGCAAGAAAACTCAAAAACACACAAGCACATGCAAGCACAAAAGCTCTCTCTCTCTCTCGCATGCACAAATGAGGGGAAATGAGGAGAATGGGTGGATATGGTGAATTTTCTGATTTTTTTGGAGTGGAAGAAGATGATGCGGTGGTGGAGTGTAGAGGAGATGAAAAACACAAAAAACAAAGCGAAAACAATAACAAAAACATAAATTTTTACCTTCCAATGCCACTTCTTGCTATACTCTTACCACATTCGTCTTAGACTCGATCCCCGACAACGACGCCAAATTTGGTGTTGCTCTAGCACAATGGTAAGTACCACGTTAAGAAGCTCCACCTCCTTAATGTTGTGGAAGAGATAGGGATATGAAGATCGTGAATGTGAGATGAAGTGAGAGTGAAGGTGAGAAGCATAGAGATGCACACACACGCATACACACACACATGTAGGAGACAAGCAAGACACAATGAAAGGTAGGAAAATAGACTCTATTACTCAAGATCTCAACTAAAAGCTCAAAATAGCTCTAAGCTCTCTCTACTCATACAAGCTAACCTAAAAAATGAGCTTTCTAGCTCTTTTTATAGATTCTAGACTAGTTTTGACCGGTTTCACATCTAGTGATCGACATAGTTAAAAAATAGGTTCTAGCTGCTATTTGAAGGGGTAAACGATGTCTAAAAATAGCCAAAATTGGTAGGCTCGTTCTACCTAAGCTCCTCAAGCTCAAGGACTCCTTGACTTGCACAAAATAGACCTACTAATTACAAAAGGGTTTTTTCTATGTTACATATGGTACAAGAGTGATGAAAATCACTATTGGGAGTTTTAAAAAGTAATGTAAAACATATTTCTTTTTGAAAAATAATCCAATTGGCTCCCTAGTACTTCATTGTGATCCGCCTTCACATGCTTCTGTGCTGTCTATGCCTCTGACTACGGCCAACATGCATTGAATTTGCTGTGATGCAAAGTCTGCACCAGCCATTTTGGCATAGTTTTTGCTTGCTCAATATCAGTTATGTCATCAACAAGTGCATCATGTAAATCTGCATCAGAAATGGAATGATCTACATCATCACATGAAACCTGCAAAGGTTGAGAAGTTGCCTCATTAGGTCTAGTACTAGATTGTCCACCTGTAAAAAGAGGCAGCAAAGTATCATACATGTCTTTGGAGCTAACAAATGTCTCCTTAGTACATGAAAGTATCAGCTAAATAGCATCTTCCACAAAAACAACATCATGGCTAACCAAAATGTTTTTAGTCTGTGGATGCGTTTAGCCTCATATGAGTGATAGACTACAACGCTTTAGTGGGACACATATTAAGTACATATGCTACACACATAACAACCTCAAGCCAGAAACTATGTGGTAAGGCCTGACTCTTGACCATACACCTCGCCATCTCCATGAGTGACCTGTTCTTCTGTTCAACAACTCCATTCTGTTGAGGTGTATACGACACTTTACATTGATGTTTTATCCCACGTTCAATAAAGAATGCATTAAAGTCAGAAGACATATATTCCCCCCCTCGATCAGAATGGAGGGTGCCCATTTTACATGCTGACAGCTTTTCAACCAAAACCAAAACCTGTTTGAAGCACATAAACATGTCGGACTTTGCTTTTAGTGGATATACCCATGCATGCCTAAAAAAATAAATGAATGAAGTCACGAAGTAAAGATAGTTTCCAAAAGAAGGTGTTTGCATAGGACCACATACATCACTATGTACAAGCTGCAATTTCTAAGTAGCCCAAACTGAACCATCTTTTGGAAAGGAGGGACGCTGCGTTTTGCCCAAAATACATCCTTCACAAACATGTTTTCTGGGTGCCTCAAGTTTGGGCAAAGAGGACACCATTTCAGATTTTCGCAAGTGTAGTAAACTAGCGAAATTCAGATGACCAAAGTGTGCATGCCAAAGCTTTGCATCTGACCTAGCCTGAGAATCATGTACTACACATGCTGAATCATTCACAGATTTTTCATAATCTATGAGCATATAGAGCTCACGAGATAAAATGCTAGAAGCAATAATCACATCACCATTTGACAGATCATGAATTGTACATCTATCATCAACAAAATTTCACAACCAAGCCAATCTTGGCTAAGGCCGAAAACTGATAACCGATTCTTCTTGATCCCTAGCACAAATAAAGCATCTGACAATGTAAAAGAAATACCATCAGTAGTAGTCAAAATGATCTTACCAACTCCCATAATAGGATAAGAGGAGTTCTTGGCGCATGTAACAGTATTCCCTGTAGGGGTAGACTAGAGTGAAGAGAAGAAACTGCGCTGCGAGGTAATATGTTCGGTCGCCCCACTATCAAAGTACCAAACATCTGAGTCTACTAAAAAAATACATTGCTCATGAGAAGATGGGTCAAAACTGCAAATAGAAGTAAACACCCATTCTTCATCCTACACGAGATTAGTAGACTCTATTTTCGGTGTAGAGGCCTCTGCAACAACCATTCCGGCTTCAATCTTCTTTGCCTCTTTAGTAGCCAGTTTTGGACAGATCTTAATGACATGATCATTTGCTTTATAGTATTTGCAAAACAGGTTCTGCTTTTCTGATTTCTCCTCATCTTTGTCTTCCTTCTTCGAATGTGTAGCATTTTCAAATTTCTGCTTACTAGTAGAAGAGCTCCATTTACCTTTGCCCTTCTGACTAGCCAAGGAATCTTGATCTGCAACATGCATAATAGACCTGTTCTGTGTAGACTGGTCTTCTTGCAACAAAACAGAAACTAAATCTTCAAATATTAAGGCATTTGGATTTCCTTTCATCACCAAACGAAGAGTAGAAGCAAAACTCTGCTATGAGTCAGGAAAACCATTCAGAACAGTCTGCACAAGTGAACTGTTAGGAAGGACTTCATCTGCAGAAATCAACTGTTCCTTCAAATCCTTGATCTTTGTCAAAAAACTATCCATAGAATCACCTTCATTCATGTGCTCACTCTCCAACTGTTTTTGGAGGTAAGCAACACAAGCCTCAGTCCTAGCCTGGTACAATGTGGTAAGTTTATCCCAAGCATCCTTAGCTATTTTGTAAGAGTGAATGTGAGGAATAATGGCACTTTTGTCAGACAAAGCTATCAATGCATGTGCCTGAGCATCTTTGCCATCCCAACAAATTTGCTCTGAAGTAGGTGCAATAGAAACAACAACACAAAGAGGAATCTACAGAAAATATCACTATCTTCGACACCATCTGCATCAGCTTCAGTACCTGTATTTGTAGTACCTGTATTCGTAGGTGTAATAAGACGTCTTTCAACACCCTACACAATATTCCATAGTCCTTTGGCGACCAATACATGATGTATCATATAAGTCCACAATGGGTGATTCGTACCATCCAACGTGTCCTCAACAAGCATTCGAAATACGTCATTGCATTCAGCCATGGCCACTGGCTAAATACCCTGATGTAGAAAAATGATTGTATCTAAAAAAGTTGAATAGAACTACCCTGACGAGTTCTGCTAAACCTGTAGCAGACTTTGAGACACTTATACTGGCGAACCAAAACTGGTATATATCTTTGGCACAAAAAGATGAAATAGCCTGCACAAGCATTGCGATGGTGCATTCGGAGGCCGAAACAAGCTCAGTGTCGACGATGCCCTAGATGAAGTGGCGACCTGCTTTGATACCAACTGTTGGAGTTAGATGTCTGCCGAAGCACACGAACAACACAAGGAACAAGAAGAAGCCTGGAGCACAACACACAATACTGAATGTATTACCACTAGAATGTACAAAGATAAGTAGTCCATTAGGGCAATAGGCATACATACAAGCGGGGGGAAAAAGCCTCCTAAAGAGGGAAAAAAGTGCCCCAGTGGTCCTAGAGTGTTCACACACATCACTAACTAAATATATCAACAGTATCTTGGTATCATGTATTGTTTAGCTAAGTGTCATGTAATGGTTAGGCCCAACTATCATGTATCATGTGAAGTTGTGTATCATGTATCATGTAGTGAGAATATCATGTCGTGGGATCCAATTATCATGTATCATTTAGCCGAGTGTCATGTATCATTTATCCTCTAGATTCAAGAACATGATACCTGAAAAATCTAAAGACAAAAAAAATTCATTTGTTAGCTCCTAAACTTTCATAACCTGAAAATAGAAACCCTCAGAGCCTAAGATCTAAGAACAACAAAGAGGAGAATACACCTATGAATGAACTTGAGGTCAATAAGAGTCTTAGGAAGCAGAAGAAGCATTATTTCCTCAGTAGAGAGTGCAACAAATAGGAGCCTACATTTAGCATATTCAGAGACCTCGACTGATTTTGATTTTGTTATGGCTACTTCAGAAGATATGCATGCTCCTATCTTCACCAATGAAGCCATGTACACAATTGAGGGGGAATATAGGAATTCCCTACAATAAGTGACCACTAGCCTATTAGGATTTTGTATATACCTAGATGGGATCATTAGATCAATGGCTAAATTGCGAGACTCTAGAATGATTGAAATTATCCATAGACCAGTTGTAAAATTTGAAGGTGGATTGTACATGGATAAGAGAGGAAATTTGTACATGGGTACAAACCAACCATAAAAAATCAATGATATTGGCCAGATTGAGGAAACACACTATTCCACCAATATGGGAAGTGGAGAAACCATAAAAACTCCTAGACTGAAGTCAATTCTAGTGAATGTTTTGAGAGGTGACCCAATTCCATAAGACAATGAATTGATTGATCTACCTTGATTGCTTGCACTGACAAGGTATTGCAGGCAACTACACCCTTATTAGGAAGTAGTGTCAATCTTGCTACCATTTATGAATTGCATGATCTTGAAGACTCCTCAAGAGTCACCTATATGGATCAAGAGAAGAGAAGATATCGAGAACTACCAGAGTATGAAAAGATCAAATTTAAATGCATAAGTTTGCCAATGTTTCCCCTCAAGGAATAGATAACTTCACCAACCAATCCCCAAGGTTAGCAACAAAGCTAGGGAAACCCCAATTTAGGGCAATACAACTGGCAAAATGTACCTTAACAACCTCATGTGCAGTTTTCTACATCGATCAATAGTTCTATGCCTAATCCTAATATGGAAGGAAAGACGATGAATATACCATCCTTCCTTCCAAGATTACTACAAGGATGAGGACAAGACATGCAACTTGTTGTTCAAATCATTCCTTGTCCTCCCGATGTAGGTAGGAGGCTAAGACCATCCTAGGTGGCAAAGCACATGAAAAATCATTATGATGGTTCAAGAGATCAGCATGGTGATATGGCTGAATTCAAGCACGTGTTGCATGGATGAATTGTTTATTCAATATGAAGCTTGGACTTACTTTGTTGGGAACAATTTTGACATGGTTCCAACCATTGAATCGTGACGGATTCACTAATATTGAGCAATTATATGATGAGTTCATAAGTGAATTTGAAAAGAGAGGGATTAGACATAGTACCTCCTCTTTGATCCATAGCTTCAAGCAAGTAAGTAATGAGCCAGTGAGGCTAGTGGTTAGAAGATTCAAACAATAAATGGATTTTTGTCCAGCAGCTAAAAGGCTTAATCTACCAAAAATGATTTCATTATTTTTGGATGGTTTGACTAATTGAGGATTGAGAAATTTTTCATACATCAAAAGGTTGGAATCCTTGGATGCTTGTCTCAAGGAATGCATAAAATTAGAAGACAATCTCACTAGTAACTTTAAGGTCCCTTAGACTTCATCAAAATTTGAAGATGCTTCCAGCAGCATATCTGCTTACTCTATTAATGTAGAGGAATTGTCAAGATCAGTAGCTAAAAAGCTAGAGACAAAACTAGTTTGGGCCAAAACCCTATTAGGCTCAACCCATGGTAACATAGATGTTAAGATGATGTCTACAGTGTGGAGGTGATCACCTAACTCATGCTTGTGTGCAAGGAGGACCTGCTCATCCACCATATTACTATTATAAATGACCACCTATGCAAGGGCCAAATTTTTATTACCATATTGAGAAAAAGTATACCAATCATACCATAGATAATTTTCCTTATAATAGAGAACCTTGAAAACCTCAACCCGAGTCCTATAGGCCATATAATTATCCACCAAGAGAACATGCTAGGAGGATCCAAGATATGCTCCATATCAGGGACCTCCATCGTCTCAAAGGTCATTTGAGTATCAAGGATATCCTCAACCTCAACCTGCATTGGGAAAACAACCACGCCACCCATGGAACATAGCATTGATAAAGTACACACAACCCAAAGAGAACCCAGAGAGAGTGGTAGTACCAGTGACTCCCTTGACGAGCTTAAAAAACATCAGCCAAGGGTATGAGAAGAACTATGATGAATATTATGCTTATGATAACAACCCCATAGAGTATGAAGCAACCTATGAGCAACAATATTATGAGTATGATGGCTATTGTGACTCTAATGGCTCTGAATATGCCAATGTGATATATGTTGCACCTAGAGCTACAACCTAGGTACAACAAGCGGTAAGACCATCAACATTGAGAGGATCGTGTTATAGATGTGGAGGGGACCATTTCATTAGGGAATGTACAATACCCCATCCTCCACCCTAGAGGCCTTGGGAAGGATATTGCAATGAGTGTGGAAAGGAACATCTCTTTCAAGGCTCTCCTAAGAACCCTTCCAAAGCATCTTCAACTACTCAAATCAATGTGATCAAAGTAATCTCGAAGCACGAATCCTCTAGAAGCAACAGAGAGTGTGTGGTGCCTTTGAAAGTAGTCACATGAGCCAAAGCCTAGGAAAAGGAAGAGACCCTTAGTAAATGTATTTCTAACAATTCAACGAGTGAAAAAAGAAAAGAACATTCACCAATGGTGGTGAAAGACTTTAACGAGTTTTGGATAACTACAAAATGAGAAAAGCTAAAAAATGGAAAAATAGAAGATAAAAGATAAAGAATAAGTGAGTAAAATAATTATCTGAAGAAAAGCAAAAGGCATTGCTGAATAATGAACCTACAAAGGAGAGTCAAACAAAGGAGGAAAAAGATGTGATAAATAAAGAACACACACAAGAATGGACAAGATCGATTCTAGTGGATCCCATGCCTGAAGACTTACAAATGATATTGAAAGCCTATCAATCGTGAATAGAGGTAGGACCTAGTCTAGAGCAACATGATAAATCATACCCTAGAGGAGATTTAGAGAAAAAGATATTAGAACTTTGTAAAAAAATAGTTGAAGTTGCTCAGGTGACTCTGGAAAAATAAACACCATTCATTCCCAAGACTAGAATTCTAGAGAAGAAATTTGAGGAATGTTTAGAAACATACCAACGAGACTAGATAAGACAAAAGGAACCAAACCTAGAAAAAGGGGAACTACAATTGGTGGCCACTAAAATTTAATCCTTAATCTTGGAAGTAGAAGCATCTTGACCACAAGACCTTTGGGCATAAGTCTAAGAAAATCAAAGGAAGAATGCCGAAGAAGGATCTCCTCCATTTATTGAATTGGATGCTCCTTTGAACCAAACAATGATAGAAAAGGAGGTAGAAATGGAAAACTTGTTTGATCTAGGCTTTGAAATTGATGAAGCCATTTTCTTAACCACACTTCCAAACCATATGGGTGAGTATGAGAAAAAGTCTGATTTCTTCCATGCTCCCAACCTAAGGTGCAAGGACTATAGAACATCAGAGGAAGTTTCTAGATCATTGAAAGAGCTAAATATGGTTAAAATACATTTCTCTTTAACTTTAGAAGAACTATTGCAAGTCAAACCTCAACTATGAGAAAACACTAGCCTTTTGATTTAACATTTGGAAAGCCATTAAGGAAATGGAGGAGGCTAAGGATGAAACCCCTATGGTAAAGATACTTGTGGAAAAGGTAAGAGATTTTAATGAGGGTGATGAAGGAAACACATGTCTTCCAGTCATACACAAATGCTACATGAACAAAGCCATTTTAGACATGGATGGAGGAGTTGGATTTTTCACAAAGGAAATTTGGGAAAAATGGGGAAAGGTTGCACTAAGACCAACTAGAATGAAACTGCAATTGGAAGATGGCTATGAAGAATGCTCATTAGGGTTATTGGAAAATATGACCTTCATGACTTGTGGAGTTGCGTTTGAACACACATTAGCCATATGTCAATTTGGCAAGGGAAATAATTATGAGATGATATTAGGAGGACCTTTTATGCACGAGTTGAAGGTAGTGAAAGACTGGGGAAGAGATGCAATCTACCTTTAGCACTAGGGCACCACAACCAAAATAAATCTTCGAAACCTCTCTTATAGGGATGTTCCTCCTTTACAATGGAATTCCATAAAGAGGAAGATGAGATATCAATCCATAGTACGGGATTTAGTGACCAATCCTGGATGCATGAGGATACACAATTATGGATTTGCAAAGCTTCCTTATGAGAATAAAAGCAAATCCAATGATGGAAACCATGAACTAGGGAGGAAAGAACGACTGAGGATGCAACATATATGTCATAAATATTTTTGAATGAAGATTTTGAGCCTCATGGCTAGATGGAAGTGTTAGCTACCCTAGGCGTTTGTGTGAATGAGGAAGTGATTACCATGACTGAATGCATAGATGAAGTAGGGTATGATCTAAGATTGTTTATGGTAATGATCAAAGAAGAGGATGAAGATGAAGAAGAGTATTATGAAGATGTGATAGTGAAAGCATAATCATGGAACCTGAGTTTGAATCCGAAGAAAAATACCTAAAGGAAGTTGGCGTAATAGACATGGGGAAATATTTCAACATATTCTCAGTAGATGAGTACCCCAAGAACCATAGCAAGGAGAATGGTCATAGAGAAGGAGAGGAAAAAATATGGAATATTTTAAAATCCCTAAAAACTTCAAGAGATACGACATAGAAGAACAAAATATTGCTATTCAAATGCCTAGAGGCACATGGAGTAGCATATGACAATAAAGAATAAACAAAGAAAATAATAGTAACAAGAGAAAATGATGAGGATAGATGTACCCTCATTGGAAAAGATATCTTGATATAAGAAGAACATGAGCTCATGGAATTATTACAAAAGTATCAGGAATTTCTTTGCATGGACATATAAAGACCTAAAAGGAGTAAACCCCAAGAACTAATCTCATCATATTCCTATCACTTCAATGAAAAAGCCTTCTAAACAAACAACACACAGTTATAATGATATCTACTCATCCAAGATCAAGGAGAAAATAGAAAAATTACTTGCTGCATGATTCATTTATGAAATCAAGCATGTGGGGTGGGTCTCTCCATTAGTGCCAGTGCCCAAAAAAAATGGAAAAATTAGGGTTTGTATTAACTTGAAAATATTTAATGTTTCCTCCATTCAAGATAGTTACTAGTTGCTGTTGGAGTTTGAGGTCTGCGAAAGCATGCGAAAAACACAAGAAAGAAGAAGAAGCTTGGAGCACAACACACAATACTAAATGTATTACCACTAGAATTTACAAAGATAAGTAACTTGTTAGGGCTATAGGCATATATACAAGCAAGAAAAAAAAAACCTCCTTAAGAGGGAAAAAAGTGTCCTGATGGTCCTAATGTGTTCACACACATCACTACCTAAATATATCAATTAACCCCCTCCAGGAGTGATGCAGTGAACAAGGAGCTGGCACTCATGTATAAGGAAGTGCCAAGCTATGTGGAATCAACACAAAAGGAATTAAGCCCAAAGCTTTGTGGAAAGCTTCAAAATTCTTCCTAGGCAGAGCCTTTGTGAAAAGGTATGCAATGTTCTCCTGTGTGGAGACATATGCCAAACTGATCCCCCTACTAGAGAACCTCTCCCTAACATAATGAGCATGTGCTTAATACGAGCATGGAACACAGGGTTCCTCACAAACACCAATGTGCTCTGACTGTCAATGAAGATGGTGGTGGTAGAAGATTGACCAACACCCAAATCAACTGTAAGGCATTTGAGCCACACACACTCAATAGTCATTGTGAAAGCTGTCCTATATTCAACCTCACAACTAGCAGTGGCCACAGTAGCCTGCTTCTTGCTCATTCAAGATATGCATGAGCTACCATGCATGAAGAAAAAACCAATGGTGGACACATAAGTGTCATAGCAACCAACCCAGTCAGAGTTAGAAAAAGCATGTAAATCTGGAAGTAGTGATCCCCCCTAGGATAAAACAATCCAATTAGCCAGGTACCACTGAACTAGTAAAAGATGTGCTTAATCACCTGCCAATGCTTGACACCTAGGCAATGCAAAAACCTGCTCATATGTGAGACAACAAACTGAATATCTGGCCGAGTAATGCATACATAAATCAAGCATCCAACAACTTGCTGATAGAGAACATCATCAAATGCATCTCCAACATCATGAAGAGTCAATCGTAAACCTGCCTCCATAGGAGTGGCAATAGGTCTATAGTCTTCAAGGCCAAAGCACTGCAATAATGTGTCATTATATTTCATTTGACACAAAGCTATTCCGCCATCAACTTGCATAAACTGAATGCCTAAATAATGATGCAAATGCCCCAAATCAGACATTTCAAATGAGGCATGCAGATCAACCTTAAAATCAGAAATATGCTTCTCATGAGGACCAGTGAACATCATGTCATCAACATACACAACAATGATGAGAAGCACATCAGTTGCATGCTTAATATATAAGGTTCTCTCATTTGGACTGCTCTCAAAACCATGTGCAATTAGGTAGGCATGCATTTTTCATACCAACCATGTGGTGCTTGCTTCAAACCATATAAAGCCTTTTTTAACCTACACACTTGGTTTTCATGCCCTTTCTGCACAAAGCCATGGGGTTGAAAAACATACACTTCTTCATGCAAGTCACCATTCAGAAAAGAATTTTTAATGTACAATTGATGTACATTCCAACCATGATGAGCTGCAAGTGCATAGATGCTATAAACAGTAGTCATTTGACATGTAGGAGCAAAGGTATGATCAAAATCAATGCCTCTTTCCTGAGCATAAACCTTTGCAACAAGCCTAGCCTTATATGTGTTAATTGTTCCATCAGGCTTATGCTTCAGCTTGTATACCCACTTAGTGCCAGTGGCCTTCTTGGCAAGAGCCAAGTCACATAAAGACCATGTACCATTTTTCATGATAACATCGTATTCTAATTGCATAGAAGCCATCCAATTTTTAGAGT
Organism: Ceratopteris richardii; assembly: GCA_020310875.1. Taxonomy (NCBI): domain Eukaryota; kingdom Viridiplantae; phylum Streptophyta; class Polypodiopsida; order Polypodiales; family Pteridaceae; genus Ceratopteris; species Ceratopteris richardii. Next base: position 29,286,118 of record CM035434.1, on the reverse strand, counting down.
TTTGTGCTTTATCAAATGAAGCAGGCTCATTCTCATCATAGAGACTAGATGTAGCCATAGCATAGCAATCTGATGCAAAAGAGGCACTATGAGAGCCTGAATGAGTACGATATGACAGAGGTGCATTTGATTTGCTGTCATGCAAAGTCTGCACCAACCATTTTGGCATAGTTTTTTCTTCTTCAATATCAACTCTCTCATGAACAAGTGCAACATGTAAATCTACATCAGAAATGGAATGATGTGCATCATCACACAGAACCTATAAAGGTTGAGATGTTGCCTCATTAGGACCAACACTAGACTTTCCACCCGTAAAAAGAGGCAGTGAAGTATCATACATGTCTTTGGAGCTAACAGATGTCTCCATAGTACATAAAAGCAATGGATGAATAACATATTCCACAAAAACAACATCACGACTAACCAAAATGCGTCTAGTTTGTGGATGATACACATGATAGCCTTTGCTTTCAGAATTGTACCCAACAAAAATACATTTCACTAATTTATCATCCAATTTCCTACATTGTTGTTCAAGCACCAATGCATATGCCAAACAACCAAAACACGCAGGTGAGCAACAAATGGCTTATGGCCATGACAAGCCTCATATGGAGTGATAAACTACAATGCTTTAGTGAGACAACTGTTAAGTGCACATGTTGCACACATAACAACCTCAAGCCACAAACTATGTGGTAAATCTTGACTCTTGACCATACACCTCACCATCTCCACGAGTGACCTATTCTTCCTTTCAACAAATCTATTCTGTTGAGGTGTATATGGCATTGTACACTGATGTTTTATCCCACATTTAGCCAGAAATGCATTAAAGTAAGAAGACATATATTCCCCCCTGCTTTATACTCAACTAAAGCAGAGTATAGAAGTTTGCCCATACAACTCAAAAGGCAATATTGTTAAAAGCATTGTATATAGATTTGAGACTTATGAGTTCCAAACCTCACATATTTGGAAATAATGTAAGTTCAATGCACTTAGGATCAAACTCTATTTTCCATGCAAGAACCAAACACATAGAGGTTTATTACCACTTCATTAGGGAGAAGCTCGTGGCAAAAGAGATTGAAATTTCTTTTATTCCAACTGGAAAGCAAGTAGAAAATATGATGACAAAGGAACTTGATGGGATAAAGCTTTGCAGATTTAAATCAATGGTAGGTATTCAACCCATTAGAGAATGAAGACTCAAGCAGACTTAGCTTGAGGGGGACCTATTGGATCATCAAGATTACACTATTCTTGAGATGATTTTATCTACATAAGAAACATCACTTGGATTGTTTTTCATTAGAGCGTTTTTATTTATGCTCATGTTTTTGGAGTTTTATAAGAATCTTTAATGATCACTTATTCATGTAAAATCCTAGAGCTCTATTTTGATAAATATTTGAAGTAGGAGAAACTAGGAATACAACTCTATTCAACTTTGGGTCTCAAACCCTAAGTGAGCTTGAAGTGTGGCATCAAAGAGTTGCTCATGTGAATGAAAGAACCTTGAAGGATATATGCAAGGGTCAAAGTATTCTAGGGCTGCCAAACATATCAAAGGAAGACATGATCAACAAATGTGATGTTTGTGAAATTGGGAAGGCACAAAGACAACCATTCAACCATTGACGCTACATCCACAACAACCTTTTGGACTTAGTACATAGCGATGTGTGGGGACCAAGTCAAACATGCTCAAGATATTATGCTTCCTTTGTTGATGATCATAGTAGATGGGCCATTCAGGGATAACAATGAAGTGTTTGAATTCTTTCAAGAACTACCTAGCACATGTGGAGAATCATACAAGTAAATTATTGAAGAAACTCAGATATAATGGAGGGGGAGATACTTCTCCAAAGAGTTTGATCAACTCTTGTAGGATAAAGGCATCAAAAGGGAAGCGACTACGAGGTATTCTCCTCAATTGAGTGGAATCACGAAGAGAAGAAACAAGACCCTAATTGGATCAACAAGGACAATGCTCTAAGAGAAGAAGTTGTAAGAAAGTGGTATTTCAAATCATTCTCCAGATAGTATGCTACATAGGTGACAAAAATGCTTGAGGAACCATACCATCCTACAATATCTAGTAGCTTGGAGAGGATTATTGATTATAGATTCTACTTGGGATTTGAAGCTTTGGTTCACAAGTACCTTTGCTCATTGATCATTGAGGAAAATGTCCTTAGAAGGGGGGAGAGTGTTAGTTTTGGGGTTTGAGTTCTGCGGAAGCACATGAACAACACAAGGAAGAAGAAGAAGAAGTGTGGAGCACAACCCAATATCGAATGAATTACCAAGTGAATGTACAAAGACAAGTAACCCATTAGGGTTATAGTTGTATATAGATGCCGGGGGAAAAAACCTCCTAAAGAAGGAAAAAAGTCCCCTGGAGGTCCTAAGTGTGTTCACACTCATCACTACCAAAATATATCAACAAATCCCCCTTGGGAGTGATGCAGTGAACAAGGAGGTCAAACTCATGTATAAGAAAGTGCCAAAAATCACCTTACATGCGTAGCGCTCATCATCCACTCCTTTAAAGTTTGCTTGTATGAGTCACCATTGCAAAGCACTCAATATGTATGGTGGTTCATTTGATTTCATGCACTTTACTAGTGAGTGATTTTATTGATATTATGTGCTCAATAGGTACAACATATCAATTTTCATGTGCCATTGCAATGGTTATTTATTTGATGCATATTAAGATTGAGATTGAGGTTGTGCACCTCAAGAAAATAGAGAGAATTTACTCAACTTTTTTTTAGTACTGTGGTTCATTTGATTTCATGTGCTATAATAGTGACTGATTTGATTGTTGTTTGGTGTTCAATAGGTAATATGGATTGGTTATCATGCACTACTACAGTGGTTATTTGTTTGATGCATATTTGGATTGATATTGAGGTTGTGCACCTTGAGAGAATGGAGAGAGTTTACTCTGTTTAGATAATCTTTTGGTGTTATTTCATCCATTGTTGTTGAAATGTCTATTTCTCTCTCTCTCTCTCTTTACCTTTTTGTTCATCTTTCCATTTTCTGTTTCAAGATCTATCTGTAGATCCTTGAATGGTGTTCCAAAATATTGACAGACTTGACCGCTTGATGTGGCAATGAATGGAATCATATGATACGACATACAATTTGTGAATGTTGATCTACATAAGAAGTTGGAGGTATGTCATGCATTTTGATTTGAGTGTTGCAGCACATTGTAAGTAAAATTACTATCTTTTTCTATTGAGTAGGTTTGATCATGAAGCATGGTTTACTATATGATCATATCAAAGTACATGTAACATTATATATGATTGCTGCTTGTGTATGTCCTAGCAGAAGTATGTCTCAATGATTTGTAATTCCATTGATTTGTTTTTCTATTTTCTCATCTTTTGAATATATGGTGCAATGCAAGGCAAAACATATTAATCTATAATTCCATCATCATATCATGTAAAGTTGCTTATGGACAAAGATAACAACTATTATACAAATCAACCCCCTTCCAGAATTATGTTACGCCCTCAAATATTAAAGAAAACCAAAAACAGAGATTTAATCTATTTTGCTTTCACTTTTTTCCCCCTCTTTCCTTTTTTCTCTCTCTAGTTATCTCTCTCTCTATCTTTTTGGCCAAAAAATGTGATACTCTTGTTTCTTGTATTTCATTTTGCAAATCATGGATTAACGACTATTCCTTCCTAATAACGATGCACTATCATGAAAATGCATTCATGGACAATGTATTAAACATTGGAATTTTTTGGTTTTTTTGAAATTATACTCAACATCAAGGCCACCATGATTAGTTTTTGCATAGACTTAAGCATTTACATACCATGAGCTACCGATTCACCTATAGAGAGCATGATTTATGCTGAATCTTGGGGTATGCAATAGAGCACATTAATAGAAACACATGCATATGGCACATGTCATTTGACATTAAATCTATTGTACTTATTTTTTCTATTTTTTTGTACAGAATCCTTGGAACAAGGGGGAGCATCTCTGTCAAAAGCAAGCAACTTAATCTGATAAACGTTGGCATGTATGTATAAGTTATGGTCTCTATCCACATCATGCACAAAAAAACACGACAACAAAAAATAACTGTAAATCACCTTGGTTTGTAGACACTCATACCAACATTGAGAGAACTTAGTCATTTATGTATATATGTGTGCACAATTCATGCTTGATGAATCACCTATTGGCCCTTTTCTTCATATTTTATTCAGAGAGTTAGTGCAACCACTTCTAGTTTGCAGAGATTATACCAACACATATAGTATGAGCTTTTAAGTTCCCACTTAGAATCTTGGTCTATAATGGGACTTTGGATGTTCATAGCAGTGCAATAATAGCATAAAAAATTTCTCTAGAATGTATGGATTTGTTTGGCCTTGTGGTACTGGATATAGAATGAATGAAAATAGGAAGTCTATTGTGTGGCACTATGGGCTATGCCTGGAAGTTGGAACATTTGGTTTTTATTTTTGAGGTGTTGATATGAAATACCTACACATTCTTTGGCACAATAATTTTCATAGAATTCATAATGATGCCAAGAACCATCCTAGCATTCATAATGATGCTTTTATCAGTTGATAAACTTTCATTTCTATACAAGTTATTGAATAATGAAAATTGAGCCATTGTGGATGTCACTTAAGTTTGCTTGCAAGATTATTATCCTTGTTTTGTTCATGATGAATGCCCCTTGCTGTCTCTTATCTATCTCTCTTATGATATTTTTTTTTGCCTGATCACTTGACCCTATCAACAAGAGACATTTTCACTTGTAATACAACATGTCTCTTGTTGTATAATTTGTAGTAAGTAAAGGCTTCCATTTTCCCCATGCTTCTTTTGTCTCATGAGTTCTTTCCTTTTAAGATTCGAATTACCATGGTGACTACATATGCACATTCATGTAAATGTAGATGCATTTACATTAACTTTTGTATATGTAAATCCATAGAAATCTAGGATCTTTATCTCAATAGAATAGGCAATTGAGTTAGAAAACTTATCAAATATATACATGTCTATATGCATATTTCCATTCTTAGGTTGCATGTATGTATTGATGCTCATTGGGTTCATATACATCTATGTGTACTTTTGTACTGATGTAATGAAGCCAATATGGTTTGTAAGAACACATAATGACTATGGGTAGGATGGATAGGGATTCCATGCAAAAGATCCCTTGCCCTCACCACCATTAACCTTTTTTATTCCTGTTTCTTTCTCTTTCATTCTCTTTATGTATCCCTTTCCCTCGTCTCCTATAATTATTGTAAAATGATAGATCGAATACCTTCAATCCTATAGTGGTGATTTGAAAAACAATTATTAGCATAAGGGTCTTTCTCAGAGGAAGGACATGAAATATCAACACTTGGAGAACTCCTTGTGGATTTCTTTATGCACCTCGTATGATATCATTTTTCTTACAACTTTGACATTGGAGAAACCTTTTGATAGCGTATACACTAACATATTGTTGATAATCCAAGCTCTCTCAATAGTGATTTACTTCCTTTTTTCTTCCCTCTACTTCCTTATAGCATTGGTGGCGTGACCTAATTAAGTTTTCCCATAATCATGCTATTTCTATTGTTACTTACATTGGAAATGCATCATAAAATTTCTTAATGTTGGTTTTTTTTTGCTGTTCCTCTCACTTATCCATCCTAGGTCATTTCTTAGTTCTTATCTATTTCTATATCTCTTCTCTCTCTCTCTCTCTCTCTCTCTCTCTCTTTCTCTCTCTCTCTCTCTCTCTCTCTCTCTCTCTCTCTTTCTCTTGCCATCTCCTAACCCTCTCCCTCTTTCTCCACACCCTTTCTTTTTTGTTTCTCTATTTATCTTTCACTCATTTGTTTCCATTTACAATGATAATGAAGGCACCTTACTTAACCATGATGAATAATCTATGGACTATTTTGCACATATGCTATTGTATAGAGAATGAAATAAAAAACTCTATTTTATGGATATTGCACAGATCTTGCACTATTTACTATGTTTTGATGAGTTGATACTGACACACACACACACACACACACACACACACACACACACATATATATATATATATATATATATATATATATATATATATATATATATATATATATATTTATATATTTATATATATATATATATATATATGTTTACATAAATACATTACATATATATATATATATATATATATATATATATATATATATATATATATATATATATATATATATATATATATATATATATATATATATATATATATATATATATATATATATATATGTGTGTGTGTGTGTGTGTGTGTGTGTGTGTCTGTGTGTGTGTTTACATAAATACATTACAAAATGGAGTTTTAAATTTTTTAAATTTGACAAAAGTAGATAAATATGAAATTAGGGTTTTATGATGTAGATTAGTTTATATATACATAAATACATATACAATTAGTGTTTTAGGTTACACACACACACATACATACATACATACATACATACATACATACACACACATACATATATATATATATATATATATATATATATATATATATATATATATATATATATATATATATATATATATATATATATATATATATATATATATATATATATATATATATATATATTTGCACATAGAGGGAGAGAGAGATTTAGAATTTAGATTAATATATACAATAATACATAGATAGTTAAGATTTTTAGGGTTTTTATGTCTACATAGATAGGTAGGTATAGAATTAGGGATTTTGAGATTCAAATTAGTATATATATACATAAAGAAAAATAAATTAGGATCTTGGGTTTTTATATGGCTTTATGCATAGATAGAGAAATATTAAGGAGTAAGAAATAAGATTAGTATACATAAATAAATGCATAGAATATTAGGATTCTAAGATCTAGGTATATATGTGCAAGATCTAGGTATGTTGAAGGAGAATGAAGTGTTGCTTAGCCTTAATAATTTTGTGCATGCCTTATTGTGTTTGAATGTGTTATAATTTAGATGCATGCATGTGTGTGTGGAATGTGCATGAAAGAGCATGTGAATGTGTGTGCATGCGTCTGTGTATGTGCATTCCATGTGTGTGTGTATGCATGTGTGCATCATGCATGTATGTGCGTGTGTATATGAATATGGTCAAGTGTATGTTTATTTATGCTTATATAAGTGTGCATGTGTATGTGGGCATGCAACTGTATTCATTATGTGTGCATCTATGACATGTGTGCATTGTGCATGTGTTTCAATCCTTATGGTTAGTGAGGGTGAAGAAAAGTTTGACCAAGCAATGGAAGAAGAAGGTAGCAAAAGTGAATCAAAGTGAATGATATCAAATACTGAAAAAATTCTATAGTTCTAAGAGAGTTTGTCGCAAAAATTTGACTACATTTTTATACTTCCAATCATGAAGCAAAAACCACTAGTGGACACACGAGCATCATAGCAACCAAACCAGTCAGAGTCAGAATAAGCATGTAAATCTAGTGGCCGTGATTCCCCCTTGGGATAAAACAATCCAAGTAGATGGGTACTAGTCAAGTAGTAAAAGATGCACTTAACCACCTATTGATGCTTGACACCTAGGCAATGCATAAACTTGCTCATCTAGGAGACATCAATCCGAATATCAAGCCAAGTTATGCATAAGTAAATCAAGCATCCAATAACCTGCTAATAGAGGACAACATCAAATGCATCTCTAGCATCATGAAGACTCAACCGCAAACCTGTTTCCGTAGGAGTGTCAATAGGTTTGCAATCTTCAAGGGTAAAATGCTACAATAATATGTCAATATATTTCGTTTGACACAAAGCTATTCCCCCATCAACTTGCATAATCTGAATGCCCAAATAATGATGCAAATGCCCCAAATATGACATATCAAAAGAGTCATGAAAATCAGCCTTAAATTTAGAAATATGCTTCTCATTAGGACCATTGAGCAGCATGTCATCAACATACACAATAATGATTGGAAGTACATGATCTGCATGCTTAACGTATAAGGTACTCTCAGTTTGATTGTGTTCAAAACCATGTGCAATCAAGTAGGCATGCATATTTTCATACGAAGCACGTGGCACTTGCTTTAAACCATATAATGTCTTTTTCAACATGCACACTTTGTTTTCATGCCCTTTCTGCACAAAACAATAGGGCTGAAATACATACACTTTTAATGTAAGTCACTATTCAAAAATGTAGTTTTAAATGTCCAATTGATGTACATTCCAACCATGATGAGCTGTTAGTGCACAAATGCTATGAATGGTGGTCATTTGGTAAATGGGTGAAAAGGTCTCATAAAAATCTATGCCTCTCTCTTGAGCATAACCTTTTGCAACAAGTCTAGCCTTATACCCCTCAACTCTTCTATCAGGCTTATGCTTCAGCTTGTCTACCCATTTATTGCTAATGGCCTTTTTGCATGGAGGCAAATCACATAAAGTCTAGATACCATTCTTCATATAGCATCATATTATGATTGCATAACTACCATCCAATTTTTTGAATTTTATGCTTCATCAAAAGAAATAGGCTCATTCTAATCACAAAGACTAGAGGAAGCCATAGCATAGCTATCTGATGCAAAAGAAGCACTATGAGAGCTAGAACAAGTATGATATGAGAGGTGTCCATCTATTTGGTTATCTCACAAGGTCTACACCAACCATTTAGGCATAGTTTTTGCCTCCTATATATCAACCCTCTCATCAAAAAGTGTATAATGTAAATCTGCATTGGAAATTGATTGATCTACATCATCATGTGGAACCTATAAAGATTAAGAAATTTCCTCATTTGGACCAACACTTGACTGTCCACCTATAAAAAGAGGCAAAAAGTTATCATACACATCTCTAGAGCTAAGTGAAGTCTCCTTGGTAGGAATGCTTGAATTGCAACTTCCACAAAAACAAAGTCATGGCTAACCAAATTGCATTTGGTCTATGGATGATATAGATGATAGCCTTTGCTTTCAAAAATGTACCCAACAAAAATACATTTCAGTGCTTTATCATCCAATTTCCAGTGTTGTTGTTCATGCATCAATGCATATGCTAGATAACCAAAGACACACAAATGAGCAACAAATGGCTCACAACCATGCCAAGCCTCATATGGAGTGATAGACTACAATGCTTTGGTGGGACAACTATTAAGTACATATGTTGCACACATAACAACCTCAAGCCAGAAGCTATGTGGTAAAGCTTGACTTTTGACCATACACCTCGCCACCTCCATGTGAGAGACCTAGTCTTCCTTTCATCAACTCCATTTTGTTGAGGTGTATGTGGCTCTGCACACCAAGTTTTATCCCATACTCAGCCAAAAATGCATTAAAACTACAAGACATGTATTTTTCCCTCGATCAAAACGAAGGGTGGCCATTTTACATGCTGATAGATTTTCAGTCATAACCATAAGTGTTTGAATCACATATACACTTCAGAATTTGCTTTTAGTGGATATGCCCATGCATGCTTGGAGAAATCATCAATAAAAGCCACAAAGTAAAGGTGTCTGCATGAGACCACAAAATTGCTATGGACTAGTTGCAGTTTATGGGTAGCTCGAATTGAACCATCTTTAGGGAAAGAAGAACACTGCATTTTTCCCACAATACAACCTTCAGAAATATGTTTACAAGGTGCCTCAAATTTGGGTAGAGATGACACCATTTTAGATTTCTACAAGCATAGCAAAGTAGCATAATTTAGATGACCAAAGTGCGCATGCCAAAGCTTTGCATATGACATAGCCTGAGAATCTTGAATTGCACATGCTGAATCATTCATATATTTTGCTTGATTTATGAGCTTATACATCCCATGACATAAAATTCTAGAAGCAATAATAACATTGCCATTTGAAAGATCATGAATTACACATTTTTCATAAATGAATTTGACAACCAAGCCAATCTTGGCTAATGCTGAAGCTGAAAACATATTTTTCTTGATCCCTAGAACATACAAAGCATTTGAAAATGTGAAAGAACTACCATCAGTAGTCAAAATGATCTTACCAACTCCCATAACAAGATAAGAGGATTTGTTAGTGCATGTGATATTATTCCCTGTAGGGGAAAGCTCAAGTGAACTGAAGAAACTATGCTACAAGGTAATATGTTTGGTTGTGCCACTATCAAAGTACCAAACATCTGAGTCTACTACAGACATACAATGATCATGAGATGATGGGTCATAGCTAAAAAATAGTAGTAAATTCCCATGTCCTCTAGTCCAAGCATCTTTCAAAACTTCTTCAGCTTCTCTGCTCCAAGTGCTTTAGTGAAAATATCACCATTTTGCTCATGTGTTCTCACTTAAACAAGATCAATATCACCTCCTAATACCTTCTCTCTGATGAAGTGATAATGTACCTCAATATGCTTTGTTCTAGCATGAAAAATAGGGGTCCATGCTAATTGTATGCTACTAAGATTATCACAATAGATGGTGATAGGCTTTTGCACTTCCACAACTAAATCTGCAAGTAGCATCTCTAACCAGGATGCTTCACATGCTTCCATTGCAGCACCTCTATACTCAGCCTCTATACTTGACAAAGCAACAATGGGTTGCTTCTTACTACTCTATGTAATAGTTGCACTCCCAAGTGAGAATAGAAATCCACTAGTAGATCTTCTATCTAGAATGCTACCAGCCCAGTCTGCATCGGTGTATCAATGAACGTGCAAATCTACACTAGCTTCATAAACAATGCATAATCCAAAGTATCACTCACATAACGAAGAGTGCACCTCAGAGCATCTAGATGTGGCTTCGTGGGAACCTACATAAATTGACTTTCAAGCCCAACGGTGTAGCATAGATCAAGCCTTGTAATTGTGAGATATATCAAACTTCCCATAGTTTTCCTATACATAGTAGCATTTTCCAATGCTTCACTTGATGTAGTATCCAACTTAAAATTCTGATCTAATGGCATAGAAATTAGCTTACAATCAACCATACCATACTTTTGCAGCATACTCAAGGCATATTGCCTTTGTAACATTCATATACATGTTTCTGTATGTATAAACTAAATGTCCAAGAAATAGTGAAGCACATCAAGATCCATGCAAAGATAAGTGACTCATTAGGGCTATAGGCATATATAGATGTCGGGAAAATAACATCCTAACGAGGGAAAAAAGTACCCCAGCAGCCCTAGTGTGTTCACACACATCACTACCTAAATATATCAACAAATCCCCCCTTGGAGTGATGCGGTGAACAAGGAGCTGGCACTCGAGTATAAGGAAGTGCCAAGCTATGTGGAATCAATCCACAAAAGGAAGTAAGCCCAAAGCTTTGTGGAAAGCTTCAAACTTCTCCCTAAGTAGAGCCTTTGTGCAAAGGTCTACAATTTTCTCCTATGTGGGCACATATGCCAAACTCATGTCTCTAGAAGAGAAGCTCTCCCGGACATAATGATAGTGCATCTCAATGTGCTTAGTGCAAGCATGGAACATAGGGTTCCTCACAATTGCCAATGTGCTTTGACTATTAGTGAAGATGGTGGTGGAAAAAAACTAACCAACACCCAAATCAGCCATAAGGTATCTGAGCCACACACACTCAATAGTCATTGTCAAAGCTTCTCTATACTTAGCCTTACAGCTAGAAGAGGCCATAGTAGGCTGCTTCTTGATCAACCAAGATATGCATGAGCTACCAAGCATGAAGCAAAAACCACTAGTGGACACATGAGTGTCATAGCAACTAGCCCACTCAGAGTTATAAAAAGCATGTAAATCTGGCAGTAGTGATCTCCCCATGGGATAAAACAATCCAAGTAGTTACTTACCACTCAAGTAGCAAAAGATGTGCTTGACCACCTCCCAATGCTTGACACTTTGGCAATGCTGCATAACCTTGCTCATCTGTGAGACAAAAAACTAAATATCTAGCCAAGTAATGCATAACTAAATCAAGCATCCAACAACCTATTGATAGAGAACAACATCAAATGCATCTCTAGCATCATGAAGACTCAATCCTAAACCTATCTCCATAGGAGTGACAATAGGTTTGCAGTCGTCAAGGCCAAAAGGCTGCAGTAATGTGTTAGTATATTTTGTTTGACACAAAGCTATTCTGCCAACAACTTGTATAAATTGAATGCCCAAATAATGATGCAAATGCCCCAAATTTGATATCTCAAATGAGGCATGTAGATCATCCTTAAAAGCAACAATATGCTTCTCATGAGGACCAGTGAGGAGCATGTCATCAATATACATAACAATGATTAGAAGCACATCATTAGCGCGCTTAACATATAAGGTGCTCTTAGTTGGGTTGTTCTCAAAACCATGTGCAATCAAGTAGGCATGTATTTTTTCATATCAAGCACATGGTGCTTGTTTCAAACCATATAATGCCTTTTTCAACCTGAATGCTTGGTTTTCATGCCCTTTTTGAACAAAGCCACGAGGCTAAAAAACATACACTTCTTCATGCAAGTCACCACTCAAAAATGCAATTTTAATGTCCAGTTGTGTACATTGCAACCATGATGAGCTGCAATTGCACAGAAGCTAGGAATAGTACTCATTCGGCATGTAGGTGCACAGGTCTCATCAAAATCAATGCCTCTTTCTTGCGCATAACCCTTTGCAAAAAGCCCAGCCTTATGCCTGTCAATTGTACCATCAAGCTTACGCTTTAGCTTGTATACCCACTTAGTGCCAATGGCCTTCTTGCTAGGAGGCAAGTCACATAAAGAACAGGTACCATTTTTAATGATAGCATCATGTTCTGATTGGATAGCAGCCATCCAATTTTTAGGATTTTATGCTTCATCAAATGAAATAGGCTCATTCTCATCACAGAGACTAGAGGCAGCCATAACATAGCAATCTAATGCAAAAGAAGCACAATGAGAGCCTGAACGAGTATGATATGATAGAGGTGCATCTAATTTGTTGTCATTCAAAGTGAGAACTAGCCATTTTGGCATAGTTTTGCCTCCTCATTATCAGCTCTCTCATCAACAAGTGCATCATGTAAGTCTGCATCATGTAAAAAGAGGTAGCAAAGTATCATACATGTCTTTGGAGCTAACAAATGTCTCCTTAGTACATGAAAGTAATGGTTGAATAGCATCTTCCACAAAAACAACATCACGGCTAACCAGAATATGTTTAGTCTGTGGATGATATAGACGATAGCCTTTGCTTTCAAAACTGTACCCAAGCAAAATGCATTTCACTGCTTTATCATCCGTGTTGGAAGTGAGGTAGGCCCTTAGCTCATGTCATATGTCCATGGTTCCATAGGTCCAGTATATATACAACATTAATTCTAGCAATCTTCCATATTGACAAAACATGAACATACCACAACTTAATCATAAAAATGATGAGATAAAGATAGAGAAAGAATAGACATCATGTGTAAGGTTTTACGTAAGCCATCGCTTACTCATAGTATCATATATACCAATGTTCAATGTACAATGTGGGAGCAAAATTCTCAACCACTCTATGTGATGAGAAATATATGAATGAGTGAATGTACAATGTAACAAACATATTCAGATGTATGGGCAGTAATCTGAATATACATGAGATGTGTGACCTTATAGGTTATAGAAGAGTGAATATGAGTGACTGAAAGAGGAAGGATCAGTATGAACGGAAATCCTCAAACTCATGTGAACACACCTTCTCAAACACCTCATAAAAATATGCATAAAGCATATACGTACTGATTCTCTTGTACCTATGCCGAATAGGACTCCTCCTGATATGAACGCCACAGCCTCCATAAACTTCAAGTAGTACCTGTGTGCATAAAGAGAATATGTACCTGAATACTTTAACATAAGATGTGAATCTTATGTTAAACTCCATCCAATGTCTTTGAAGTAGCTAGACATCTTCTTGTAGAAGACAATCTTCAACCTAACATCTTCGTGTAGAAGATGATCTTCAAATACGCCATGTAGATGGTCCCATCCAATGTCTTTGAAGTAGCCAGACATCTTCTTGTAGAAGATAATCTTCAACCTAATATCTTCCTGTAGAAGACAATCTTCAAATACATCATGTAGATAGGCGATCCTCACCATCAAGCTGCTAATGACCAAGTCTTCTTGCCATGAACAAGAGATGACCTCCTCTCCATGAGCTAGAGTGTGAGCACACCCTTCATCTTCTCCAAGAAGAATCACCAAGAAGAACTCCATAGCTGCTCCTCAACATGCTTCAAGATAGCACCATGGCTGCCCCATGTGCTAGAAGAAACACCACCTCTACTGAGGTCCAAGCTCTAGAAAGCTTGTGTTGATCCTAGGTGAAGGATACATACAATGAGCCCAAAGTGCTTCTTATATAGTAGTTCTTGATACCAATAAAGCTACTTGCAAAAGCAGTAATAAAGCTATTCGTAATGCGTTCGCTCTCTTATGCGGAAAAGAAAACACTCCATCGGCGTTTTATGATCGTGATCTATCCGCTTTTGCTTTTAATTGTTGAAAAGCATGGTCAAAAATTTAATGGCGCTCCGCTACAGGCTTGGAGATTTGAACTCGCGCCACTGATGTGAGAGGACGACGTCCTAACCAATGCGCCCACGCTTTTGGATGTACAAGGACTGAATAGAAGCGCTATACATGCTGTATCTGCCCGTCTGATTTGTAGAGGAAGTAGAAAAGACTACTAGACATGCTCTAAATTGTTGGACTACTGAACCAATAAGGCATTGTTTTTCCAACAATCCCCCCTGCAATGTCATATTGGTACAATCTAAACTGGATCTGCAACCGGTTACAAGCTGCAAATAATCACAAGCTTCAAGCTTGTACTGCCGCACTTCAGAACTTGTTCTTCAAAAGTCTTCTTCAAAACTGAATTTGACTTTTCTTCAAGAAAACTTGAACTTGCTGAATATGAACCATAATACTTGAGAAAATATGCAAACTAGATATCCAATAGTGTTATCATCAAGCAATCACTGCTTGACAACAAATGTAGCATGAAATGTCTCCGAACTTGCTATCTTCTGTCTTCAAAAAACTGAAAACATACACTGGGATCCATATATTTGCATTTACCTTCAAAAAGGTTTCTCAATGTACTTCTGCTGCGTCATGTAAATACACTAAACAAAATCAAGAACTGAATCCTGGAACCTGTGACTGTCAACTCACAACTTAGTGTATTATGAACACTGTTGGTTCATCTCTGACTGTACTCAACTCAATATGAGTCAAAACATCTATGATGTCATCATGTCTTCATCCTTTAAATCCTTCATACCTCTTTCCTTCAGAATCTGGTATAAACATATATGTGCGCACTTCTGAAATATACCTTTCTGAAATATCAAGCTTCTCTTCAATAGAACTCTGGAACCTTCTCCTGAACAGGAACATCCTAACAGGAACTTTCTCCAAACATTCTTCTTCTTCCTTCTTCTTTCAAAGCTGGAATATAAAGAGAACCTGACAAAGGAAATATAGGAATACCTGAAATAGGAATACCTGTAGGTATGAATCTGCATTCTTTCACATATGGCTGAAAATAAGTCTTCATGTTTCATCACCCCCCTGGATGATTTAACACTAGTATCCAGTATTCTTCAAATATATCAGACTTTATGAAATCTGGAACGTCTTCCTTCTTTCAATAAATCTGATGTTCAGTGAACAATACCTGTATCTGGAACAAAATCTCTGAATCCTTTTTATTAGCACTGTACACATGCCAATAGCTTTCCATGTCATTCCTCAGCTTTCCAAATTGTAGAATAAGGTTAGCTGATCCTAACATAACAAAACCTTGCTGAAAGCATTATAGGATTCATAACCTTCTGTAACATAACAAGTATCTTCTATCTCTCTGCAACACAAATCTGATAGAACCTGAATCTTTGACTTACTTCTTCCAATGTTAAGAATCTTTACAAACAAAGGATAGACAACTGAATCATAAATACTCAAGATCATATAAGATCTATTTAAGATCAATGATCTCTCCTGTGTAGAATCTGCTGTCATCAAACCTTCATGACTGAATGTTTGATTTACTTCCTGAATGTCTCCAAGTGTCCATGCTTCTCAAAAAGTTGTAAAACTTTTCTTCAAACAAATCCTTCAAGGAATCTGAAACTCCTACTTGAAATATAAGTGGAAAAACTTCTCACCTTGAGAACTCCAAAAGCTGCAAGTTGATACTTCATAACTTTCATATTTTACCCGGGTGAAATGTGATAGTACCTGCTTGACTTTCTTTTGGCTAACTCCACTTTTCAATCAAGTTATAGGATCTAATGGAACACCTTTTTGAATACAAGCATGTATCCAAAAATCAAGACAATCATAAAAAGTAGATTCTTCAACTGACTGGTACATCAACAAGTCTGAATTTTCTGAAGTTTCTGAAAATACTGAATATGAGGTAACCTTTTCCAAACATAAAACCTCAACCCAAGTCTTCAACATCTGCTATAGAAAACTCTTTTACCTCAAGAGTTAGATAAAGAAGAAATATACTTCTCTGCAACTTGTCATATACCAAGTAGCTCTGTATTGACACTCCAAGAATTCTTTGAGGGAAGATATAAGCTGCCTGCTTAAATAGCTTCAACATAACTCATATATATATGAGTCAAAAGTTACATCTGCTGCTTTTTCTTTCTCTCAATGCAATTCTTTGTCAAATCTACTAAATCATGACCAAGTGTAATGCAAAACAAGAAACTGCTTCTTCTTTAAACAAGATGTTCTCGTAGACTTGTCTTTGGATGTAGAGGATAAAATAGGAAAAGTATATGGAAAATATATGAGAAAAGAAAGTCTTACTTTTCTTTTGGAAATGATGGACTTTCTTCTTCTGCATCTTTCTTCCACCTGATGATGTCAACATCTTCAAACTTCTCTTCCATACCTTTTGTTATCTTCATCTTGAAGTAGCAAGCACTCTTGATTTCTTCAAATGAACTTTTTCTCTTCCTCTAGTGCTAAGAGTAAGAGATAAAACAAATATGGTATACAAATGGAAGTGAATATAGAATCATGTTTTATCATCTCCTCATATCTCTGAATCAAAATTCTGCTTCAAATGTCTGAAACGACTATATTCACCAATCGTTGTCTGAATGATGAATTGCCCTTCTAGAGTTACCTTCTCTAGATACATTTGTACCTTGATATCCAACCAACTTACAACAGAAAATTGGCTGAAAAAACTCATCTCATCTCTGCACTTGTCTTCTTAGATGAACTTTCTTGCCATGAAAGAGATCTCTCAAAACTCTCTAGAAAAAACCTCTAGATACCTGTTTTGATGTAGCCTTTAACTTTCAAATAATGAAAGTGTATAAAAGTACTCCTTGAATTTCTTCACATCTCTTCATAACTGCTCTTCTAAGATATGACCTGCAAATGACAATCTGATAGTAGAAACTGATACCTGTGATTTGATGTTGATCTGATTTCTTCATCTTCTCTGAACCATTGTTCTTCCTTGAATTTTAAGTAGTCTTCTCTTCATCAAGTCTGGGTCTTCAAACAATACTTTTGTAAAGTATTTGCATACTCTTCCAAAAATATTCGGCTGCTAACAGATCATCAACTTCATACTCCACACTGATGAATACACATGTAACTGAAATGTCTAATTCTCAAATCTCTACTCATCTAGATTAAGTGTGTATGTCAAATGTCAAATGTTAGAAGATGCCTTTAAATCATATGTTGTAAATCTGGAAGTCTGGGAACCTGGGATATGAATGAGCCTTAATGCATTGATGCCAAAGATCTAAAGTTCTGAAACCAAAACCTTAGTGCTCTGATACCAAATGTTGGAAGTGAGGTAGGCCCTTAGCTCATGTCATATGTCCATGGTTCCATAGGTCCAGTATATATACAACATTAATTCTAGCAATCTTCCATATTGACAAAACATGAACATACCACAACTTAATCATAAAAATGATGAGATAAAGATAGAGAAAGAATAGACATCATGTGTAAGGTTTTACGTAAGCCATCGCTTACTCATAGTATCATATATACCAATGTTCAATGTACAATGTGGGAGCAAAATTCTCAACCACTCTATGTGATGAGAAATATATGAATGAGTGAATGTACAATGTAACAAACATATTCAGATGTATGGGCAGTAATCTGAATATACATGAGATGTGTGACCTTATAGGTTATAGAAGAGTGAATATGAGTGACTGAAAGAGGAAGGATCAGTATGAACGGAAATCCTCAAACTCATGTGAACACACCTTCTCAAACACCTCATAAAAATATGCATAAAGCATATACGTACTGATTCTCTTGTACCTATGCCGAATAGGACTCCTCCTGATATGAACGCCACAGCCTCCATAAACTTCAAGTAGTACCTGTGTGCATAAAGAGAATATGTACCTGAATACTTTAACATAAGATGTGAATCTTATGTTAAACTCCATCCAATGTCTTTGAAGTAGCTAGACATCTTCTTGTAGAAGACAATCTTCAACCTAACATCTTCGTGTAGAAGATGATCTTCAAATACGCCATGTAGATGGTCCCATCCAATGTCTTTGAAGTAGCCAGACATCTTCTTGTAGAAGATAATCTTCAACCTAATATCTTCCTGTAGAAGACAATCTTCAAATACATCATGTAGATAGGCGATCCTCACCATCAAGCTGCTAATGACCAAGTCTTCTTGCCATGAACAAGAGATGACCTCCTCTCCATGAGCTAGAGTGTGAGCACACCCTTCATCTTCTCCAAGAAGAATCACCAAGAAGAACTCCATAGCTGCTCCTCAACATGCTTCAAGATAGCACCATGGCTGCCCCATGTGCTAGAAGAAACACCACCTCTACTGAGGTCCAAGCTCTAGAAAGCTTGTGTTGATCCTAGGTGAAGGATACATACAATGAGCCCAAAGTGCTTCTTATATAGTAGTTCTTGATACCAATAAAGCTACTTGCAAAAGCAGTAATAAAGCTATTCGTAATGCGTTCGCTCTCTTATGCGGAAAAGAAAACACTCCATCGGCGTTTTATGATCGTGATCTATCCGCTTTTGCTTTTAATTGTTGAAAAGCATGGTCAAAAATTTAATGGCGCTCCGCTACAGGCTTGGAGATTTGAACTCGCGCCACTGATGTGAGAGGACGACGTCCTAACCAATGCGCCCACGCTTTTGGATGTACAAGGACTGAATAGAAGCGCTATACATGCTGTATCTGCCCGTCTGATTTGTAGAGGAAGTAGAAAAGACTACTAGACATGCTCTAAATTGTTGGACTACTGAACCAATAAGGCATTGTTTTTCCAACAATCCGTTTTCTTGTGTTGTTGTTCAGGCACTAATGCATATGCCAGACAACCAAAAACACAGAAGTGAGCAACAAATGGCTTATGACTATGCCAATCCTCATATGGAGTGATAGACTATAATGCTTTAGTGGGACACCTATTAAGTACATATGCTACACATATAACGACCTTAAGCTAGAAACTATGTGGTAAAGCTTGACTCTTGACCATACACCTTGTCATCCCCATGAGTGACATGTTCTTTCATTTAGCAACTCCAATCTATTGAGGTGTATACGACACTCTACATTGATGTTTTATCCCATGTTCAGCCAGAAATGCTTTTAAATCAGAAGACATATATTCCCCCCCTCGATTAATATGGAGGAAGCCCATTTTACATGCTGATAGATTTTCAGCCAAAACCAGAAACTGTTTGAGGCACATAAACACTTTGGACTTTTCTTTAAATGGATATACCCATGCAAGCCTAAAAATCATCGATGAAAGTCACAAAGTAAAGATAGTTCCCAAAAGAAGGTGTCTGCATAGGATCATATACATCACTACGAAGAAGCTGCAATTCCTAAGTAGCTCGAACTGAACCATCTTTTGGGAAGTAGGAATGCTACATTTTGCCCAAAATATAGCCTTCACATACATGTTTACAAGGTGCCTCAAGTTTGGACAAAGAGGGTACCATTTCAGATTTTTGGAGACGTCGCAAACTAGCAAAATTCAGATGACCAAAGCATGCATGCCAAAGCTTTGCATCTGACATAGCCTGAGAATCATGTACTGCACATGCTGAATCATTCATAGATTTTTCATAGTCTATGAGCTTATATAGCCCATGACATAAAATGCCAGAAGTGATAATGACATCACCTTTTGATAGGTCATGAACTGTACATCTATCATCAACAAATTTCACAACCAAGACAATCTTAGCTAAAACTAAAATGGATAATAGGTTCTTCTTGATTTTTGACACAAATAAAGCATCCAATAATTTAAAAGAACTACCATCAGTAGTAGGCAGAATGATCTTACCAACTCCCATGACAGGATAAGAGGAGTTGTTGGCACATGTGACAGTATTCCTAGTAGGGGTAGGCTTGAGTGAAGTGAAGAAACTACACTATGAGGTAATATGTTTGGTTGCCCCACTATAGAAGTACCAAACATTATAGTCTACTGTATCATGAGAAGATGGCTCAAAACTGCAAATAGTAGTAAAAACCCATTCTTCATTCTGCAAAAGATTAGCAGACCCTATTTTTAGTGTAGAGGCCTCTGCAACAACCATTCCAACCTCTTTCTTCTTTGCCTCTTTTGCAACAACTCTTTATAACATGGTCATTTGCTTTACAATATTTGCAAAACAATTTCTGCTTTTCTCTGTTCTTCTCATCTCTGTCATCCTCCTTTGATTGTGCAAAATCAACAGATTTTTGCTTACTAGTAGAAGAGCTCCATTTACCTTTGCCCTTCTGACTAGCCAATAAAGCTTGATTTGCAACATGCATAATGGACTTGTCCTACCTAGATTGACCTTCCTACAATAGAAAAGAGACTAACTCCTCAAATGTTAAGGCATTTGGATTGCCTTTCATCATCAAACAAAGAGTAGAAGCAAAACTTTGATATGAATCTGGAAGACCATTCAGAACAGTCTGCACAAGTGAACTATGAGGCAAGAGTTCATCAGCAAAGATCAACTATTCACTCAGATATTTGATGTTTGGTAGAAAAGTCTCCATTGAATCTCCTTCATTCATGTGCTCACTCTCTAATTGTTTTTGGAGGTAAGCAACACGAGCCTCATTCCTTGCTTGGTATAAAGTGGTAAGTATATCCCACGCATCCTTAACTGTTCTAAAAGAGCGAATGTGAGGAATAATGGCACGTTTGACAAACAAGGTGTTGCAGAGCTAAAGAGCGCACAAAGCAGAGAAAAAAGACGGGCCCCAAAATTTTTCCGATTTGGACACACAACTTTTGTATCATAACCACCCTTGTATATATTTTCCATTGTAAATGCACTAGAGGAGTCCTCTAGATGCATCCCCACAAAAGATTAGTGATTTACCCATGTACAATAATAGGAAATTAGTCTTTTAGAAAATAAAGTGCCGGTCTCTTGTGTGAAAGGACCAAACTTAGGGCACTAGTATATAAGTCAAAAGTGACTCATTGTAAAGGACTTCTTGTCATTGTGAAGAAGGAGCACTTCTGAATTTTCGAGTTTGCCTCTTTCTTGCTGATTTTGATCTTCATTTTGCTCATGTATGTGTGTGTGATGCTTGAAATGCAAGTGTAGGACTGCTGTCTACCCCTTCCCCCTTGATTTGAGCTGCTGTAGTGCGTGCGTAAGCTAGGAGAAGCAAAAACGCGGGTGTGTGTGATTCCCGTAATTTACTGTTTCAGCCATAACTTGCAGCAAAGTGGTCAGAATTGAGTGAAACCACCACCGTTGGATTTTTCTCGTCGAGAGCTTCGAAACGAGTACCCTATTGCCTATATTCGGAGTTCTGGGCTGGGAGAAAACCTCAAAAAACCAAAACTGCTGAAAAAAGGCTTGCGGCAACACTTCCAGTATTTCAGTAGGTGTGGGTAGTATTAGTCTTTTCTCATGCTTGAATAGCTAACTCACTTCATTTTCTATCACGTGTGCACATGTCTTCATACACTTGGTAAGTCACTCCTTAGGATTGATAATTAAATGTGTGAAAAGAACTCCACTATATGCACTTGTATGGCAATTGAGGTATAGTCTCATTGGTACCAGTCCTTGAGTCATTGTGGCTCAAGTACACACGTTTTTGGCGCCGTTGCCGGGGAGTCACTCCACCAAGGTGCCTTCGTGATAGTTATAGAGCAGGTGTGATCGAATCGTACTTGTAGAAGCAAATTTGTCCTTTGACGAGTAGTATACCATTTCAGCACTTGTCACTTCTCATCTTTGAGGTGTGTGTGATAAGTTTTAGGTTTAAGTGTAGGAGGAGGGAAGAGAAGGAGTTAGGGTTAGGTTAGAAAGGGAGGAGAAGTGAGGAGAAGAGGAGTAGGAGTAGGCCAAAATTCTCAGAAAATCATCAAAAATTCCAAAATTTTAAGTTCAGTAAAAAAAAGTATAAAAACCAAAAAAATTGGATCATTTGACACTTCACAGTATTCTGGTATCGTTTGCGAGCAGCGACCAGTATCGTGGGTTTGGTATCGTGGCATTCAGGCTTTTAAAGCTAGGTTTTGAGCTCACATTGCAAGCAAGACAGTACCAAGGTAAATATTCTCACAATTTATCTGACAAAAACACTTTAAAAATGATCAGAAACGTGATTAAAAGTTTGCGCAGTATCGCGGGGGGGGGAAAACTGATATCATTGTTATCCTTTTGTGTGATACAGAGGTTTAGGAAGGAAGAGGAGAGTGAGGAGAGTAAGGGGGTGAAAAAAGTTGAAAAAAATCTTGCTTTTAGGCTTGAGTATCGCGATCGGTTGAGTTTTGGTATCGCGATACCAAAATTCCCTTGTATCGCGACACTCGCCAGAAGTATCGTATCGCTGGATACCTACCTTGGTATCGCGACACCATTCCGGTATCGCGACACTGAGTCGGTATCGCGATCGCACTCGATATCTGGTATCGTATCGTCCGGTACTAATACTTGGTATCGCGACACCATTGTGGTGTCGTATCGCCTAAGTTTCTAGTATCGCGACCTCACTTTACCGAGTGGTATCGTATCGCCTGATACAGTGGTATCGCGACACTACGTTGGTATCGCGACACTACTTCAGAATCGCGATCGTGCCCTCCCAAGTGTCGTATCGTCGGTTGCTTGTCTTGGTATCGCGACACCATAGTGGTATCGTGTCGCCAAGGTTGGTATCACGATCGCACTAGCTGTGGTGGTATCGTATCGTTTCCTGTCAAGGATCGTATCGCGACACCACACTGAGATCGTATCGCCTCGAATCTCGAGTATCGTAACGTTTACTTTGCCGGTATCGTATCGTGGTGTTCCCCAGTGGAGTATCGCGACACCATATCTGGTATCGTATCGTCTGTTAATCTGGACAGTATCGCGACACCAGATTGATATCGTATCGTCTGGGTGTCTGGTATCGTATCGTTTGGAGCTCTGGTATCGTATCGCCGAGAGCAGTATCGCCAAGTGTGGTATCGCCCAGAAGTAAACCCTTCTTTTGGCAAACAAACTGAATCATGGTAGAGCTGTCCCAAGGGGATCTAAGAAACATAAAGAGAGGCTTCAGAGAGTGAATGAACTTGAGGTCAGGAAGAGTTCTAGGAAGTAGAAGGAGTGTCATATCCTCAGTAGGAAGTACAGCCCAGGCTAGTCATCACTCAGTTTACTTAGAAACTTCCAGTGACTCGGAAGAGGAATTACTTATGGCTTCAGAAGACATGCAAGGACCTGCACCAACAGGAAGCTTCATGACTACTGTTGAAGGAGACTACCGTACCTCCTTACAATATGTGTCCACCAATGCCCAGGAGATTCCAATCTACCTGGATGGCTTAAACAGATCCGTCGCCAGGATGGTAACTGCCCAAAATGTCACCATCATACCCCGACCAGCTGTCAAATACGAAGGAGGTGCATACGTTGACAAAGTGGGTCACATCTACATAGTAACCAAATTTCCTGAGAGGATCAATGAAAGAGGAGAGTTCATGGATCCCTATAACTCTGACGGAACACACCCTGAAGAGTTAGTGACCACCCCCAGAGGCAGGTCACAAGTATCACGGGTCTTGAGAGGAGACTTGATACCTCAAGACGACTACCTGTTGGAAGTCTACATGATTCATGGAGCAGACTTATTGCTTCAAACTGACGTACCTGTTCAAGGAATAGGAGAGAGCCCCATGACATTCTATGAGTTGAAAGACCCAGATGACGAAACTAGACTCACTTACCTAGATAAGAATCAAAGAAGATATTGGCCTGTAGGTGTCCTAGACAGGGCTCGGCTGAGATATATGGGTGCACCTGTATTTCCTCAGAGAGAGCAGGCAACTACCTCGCAAAATCCTTTTGGAAACCAACAAGAGACGGAACATACCACATCAGGACAGACCAGTCAAAGAAGTGTGCCCAACCGTACTCATGTACAGTTTGCAACTCCAGGAGTGCACACACACAATCAGACCCACACAGGGATGGGGAACCATTTCCGACCACCGGTCAGACCACGACCACCTGTGGGAGGACAGCCAGGAATGCCTCCATTACGACCAGTTGCCCCAGTCTTCCCTGTAATGCCCAGACCGCCTGAACCAATGAGAAGATTGAGACCAATCCAAGTAGCTAAGTGCGTGAGAAACCATTATGATGGATTAGGGGAGCCATATGATCATATTGCCGAATTTAAACAAGTTCTAAGAGCGGAGCAAGTAGAGGACTTCTTTGTGCAGTATGAGTCTTTTGGACTCACCCTCACAGGAACAGCTCTAACTTGGTTCCCACCTTTAGATCCCAATCAATTTGGAAACATGGAGCAATTCTTTCAAGAATTCATCGGAGAATTCACGAAGAGAGGGATTAAACACAATTCTGCATCTTTAATCCATAGCTTTAAGCAAAACCCTAATGAAACTGTGAAGACTGCTGCCCGAAGATTCAATCAATATGTGGATAGATGCCCAGTGGCTGAGAGACCGACTCAACAAAAGATGATTTCATTATTTTTAGAGGGACTCTCTAACGGGACCCTAAGAACCCTAGTGTATGTGAAGAGGTTACAAACATTGAGTGAGTGTCTTCAAGAGTGCATCGACTTGGAAGATAACCTTGCTGAGGACCTTAAAGGTACTACCGACCTCACTAAATCAGAAGCCTCAAGAAGCACTGTTACGTCCAATTCTAGTAATGTGGAAGAACTAGCGGAGCTATTAGCAAAGAAACTAGGAGTCCAAGGGCAGAGAGCTTACCAACATCCAGCTCAAAGAGTGCCTATGTTAAGGAGGTGTAACTTATGTGGAGGAGAACATCCCACACACTTGTGTACCAGAGGAGGAGTCGGTGCACAACCTACGTATCCATACAACAGACAACAACAACCAGGGACTTCTTCATACTGCCACATTGAGCAAAAATATACCAATCACACAACTGAGAACTGTCCCTTTAATAGACAATCACGACCTGTCCACCCACCCCAATACCGACCTTATGGATACCCACCTAGAGAGCTGGGTAGGGAGATGCCTAGATACAACCTGTATCCGGTAGGAGCTCCAAGACAATATGAGCAAGCATCGTATCCACCACCACAACCAGTATTAGGACCCCAACTGTCACAACCTCAACAAGTTGTACCTGTGAAGTATACTCAACCGGAAGAAAACTTGGAAAGAGCCATAATACCAGCTTCAATAGTGACCAATGTAGAATCAACCAACCAAGAGTATGAACCTCCACCCGGAGAATACTATCCATATGAAGCCAACATGATGGAATATGAACCAACATATGACGCGGCCTATTATGGATATGAAGGATTTGATCAAACTTATGGAGCGGGAACTGCAACTCTGATGTATACAGCTCCTAAATCGCCACAACCCATGAGACCACCCAGTAGACCACCAGTGCAGAGAGGACCTTGCTATAGATGCGGAGGGGACCACTTCATTCGGGAGTGTCCTCGACCTTACAACCCTCCACCACCCAGGATTTGGGAAGGATATTGCAGTGATTGTGGGAAAGAACATCTTTTTAGAGATTGCCCTAAGAACCCCACAAAAACTCAAGGCACTGCACCAATTAATGTAATTGAGGTCTTAGAAGGATCTGGAAGTGAGAAGGAGTACACTGTACCACTAAAAGCTATTACTAGAGCTCAAGCAAGACAACAAAAGGGAAAACAACCGGAAGAAAAACCAGAGAACAATAAAACAGTAGAATCTAACATTCAGGTAGCCGAGGATTCGGAGAACTCATGTGAGAATTCCCAAAACACCAAAGTACAAAAATGGAAAGAAAGACGAGAAAAGCTCAAAGAAAAATGGGCAAGAAATAAGAGCCAAGACAACAAAAAACAAACGAAGGGTTCTAGAAAGCATAATGAACAAAAAACGCATAAGGAGATCCCTGAAACACCACCAATTAGCTCAGAGGAAAAGAAGCCAGGATCAATTCTAGCTGACCCAAAACCAGAGGATTTGGACATGTGGTTAAAAGCATACCAAGCTAGGATCAAAATGGGCCCAAACCTAGAGCAACATGAAAAACTCTATCCTCAAGGGGAATTAGAGAAAGAAAGACTGGCGATATGCAAAAAGCTCATCGAAGTAGCACAGGCGACTCTAGAAAAGACTATCCCAATTTTGCCTAAAACAAGGATCGCACAGGAACTATACGAAGAGTGCATCCAACCTAAGGATAAGGAACCGAGACGGGAAGATGATCGAAATGAACGAACAAAATTTCAAGGGGAACAGGTATCCATGATACCCGATCTAGAGGAAGATTGGTCCAAAGACTTGTGGAATAGAATTAGAGAGGAGCAATGGAAAAAGGAGGGAATCAGTCCACCTCCATTTGATGTAATAGATGGGGAAGATAGTCACCCTGATCATAACCTGGAGGAAGCATATGAGGAAGTGTCAATACTTGATAAAGGAAGAGAGGAAACTATGAGCATTTCCACATTGCCTAACTACATGGGAGAATATGAAAGGGAGTCTATAATAATACGAGCACCCACAGTGCATGGGAAAGAAAAAGGAAACTCAGAAGAGAGTTCACACAATTTAACAGAACTTAAGAAAACAAAGGTGCAATGCAAATTGACGGTGGAAGAGTTACTTCAACTTAAACCACATCTATGGAGACAGTTAGCAGACCAATTAGAGCCACCTGCAGAAAAAAGGGAAATGAAAGGAAAGGAAAAAGAAAACCACTCCACAATACAAGTTCCAGTTGATAAAGTAGGAGAATTTAGTGAAGGAGATGAAGGCAATACGTGCTTACCTGTCACCTACAATGGGTACATGACCAAGGCCATCCTAGACACGGGAGCGGGGGTAGGGATTGCCACCAAGGAAATATGGGAAAATTGGGGAAAACCTGCCTTACGACCCACGCGCATGAAGCTCCAATTAGCAGATGGTCATGTAGAGAAACCCTTAGGAATATTGGAAAGGATCAAACTGACCACTTGTGGAGTAGAATTCGAACACACATTAGCCATCTGTAAATTCGAGAAAGCAAACAACTACGAAATGATATTAGGACGACCCTTTATGAGACAAATGCGAGTTGTTCAGGATTGGGGCAAAGATTCTTTATATCTACAACATCAAGGAAATACCACCAAGATAAACTTGCACACGTTTGCGTATCGAGATGTCCCTCCATTACAAGGGAATCCAGTCCACAAAGAAGAAGATGACCTATCCATTCATAGTGCCGGATCGAGTGATCAATCGTGGATGCATGAGGATGCCCAGTTATGGATGTGTAAGGAAGCCAAGAGAGAAGAGAGCAAAAGGCAGCCTTGGCCGATAGGACATCATAACTATCGCTCAGTAAAGGATCCCACTTATATGCCGCAAATTTTTCCTGATGAGATGTTTGAACCACATGGATGGATGGAGATCTTGGCCACTCTAGATGTATGTGTAAACGAGGAAGTTTTGACAATGAACGAATGCATAGATGAGGAAGGTTATGATGTAAACCTTTATATGGTTGTCCTTCAAGAAGTAGAGGAAGGGGAAATCCTAGAAAAAGAGTGGAAAGAGGAATATGAAAGCATTGAGATGGAACCGAAATTTGACTCTGAAGAAGACTACTTAAATACTGTTCGGAATCAGAAAGCACAAGAACCAACAAAGATCTTAGCAATTGAAACTGCTGGGACAATACACAGGCAGGAGGAAAACATGAGTCAAGGAGAGCCGAACCCAGATCTTTTTGAAGTTCCTGAACATTTTAAAAGATATGAAGTAGAGGAAAGAAAAGTAGCCATTCAAATGCCTAAACGAGGAGCACGAGACGGAGAGGCGTATGACAACAAAGAACAAACAAAAAAAATCATTGTGACAGTTGAGGAAGGAGAAGAAAGGTGCACATACATTGGTAAAGACGTATCTGAAGAAGAAGAAGAGGAACTCATACACCTTATCCGGGAGTACCGAGATGTGTTCGCATGGACCTATAAGGATCTCAAAGGGGTAGAACCCTCTATTTGTTCCCATCGGATACCCATGACAGCAGAGGCGAAACCCTCCAAACAACGTCCTTATACATACAATGAAGTCTATGCAGCGAAGATTAAGGAGGAAATAGACAAACTACTAGCGGCAGGATTCATATACGAGATAGAACATACAGAATGGGTATCGCCATTAGTAGTAGTGCCTAAGAAAAATGGAAAATTGAGAGTGTGCATAAATCTGAAGAAGGTGAATGCAGCCACTATACGTGATAGCTACCCATTACCGATTACGGATCATCTATTGGAGAGGGTAGCAGGTAAAGAGGTCTATAGCTTCCTAGATGGTTTCTCCGGATACAATCAGGTGGCTATTGCGACTGAGGACCAACACAAGACAGCATTTGCCACTGAATGGGGTGTGTATGCATTCAGAGTGATGCCCTTTGGACTCACTAATGCACCGGCTACCTTCCAACGACTAATGTGTCACGTTTTCAAGGAATTTTTGAAAAAAAGCATGGAAGTGTATGTAGATGACCTTTGCACGTATTCCAATCAAAGACACGATCACATACCGGAATTAAGGAAGATATTCAACAAATGTAGGCAGTATAGAGTCTGCTTAAACCCAGAAAAATGTGTCTTCATGGTAAGACAGGGAAAAATCCTAGGACACATAGTCTCAAGAAATGGGATATCTACGGATGAGGATAAGATTAAAGTCATATTGGACTTACCAAGACCCAAAAATGTAAAGGAAGTACAAGCCTTTATGGGACATTGTGGATATTACCGTAGGTTTATTCACATGTATGCCATAATAGCTAAGCCCTTATACGGTCTATTGACTCAGTTCACTTGGACAGACGAGTGTGAGAAGGCCTTCAACGAGCTTAAAAAGAGGCTGAGTACAGCCCCAATTCTAAAATCACCCAACTGGAGCAAGCCTTTTCATATTCATGTTGATGCTTCGAACTATGCAATTGGATGTATCCTAGCTCAACCGGCTGATGAAGGAAAGCTTGACCATCCAATCGCTTATGCGAGTAGACAATTAAACCAAGCGGAAAGAAATTACACGACTACAGAAAGAGAGGGCTTAGGAATGGTTTATGCAGTAAAGAAGTTTAGACATTACCTCTTAGCCAACAAGTTCAAATTCTTCATAGACCATCAAGCTTTGTTGTATTTAGTCAATAAGCCTTGCAACACAGGGAGATTGGTACGATGGTTCTTGTTACTAATGGAGTTTGACTTTGAGGTAATAGTCAAAAAAGGAAACACACATGTGAGAGCAGACCACCTTTCTAGGTTAAAACACGGAGAGCCACCTAGCGGAGTGCCTGATGATTTACCAGATACGTATTTGTTTAATCTTGAAGTATGTCCAAAGTGGGCGGAACGACTAATTCCTATACTCACCCATGGCCCTCAACACTCAATCAACAGAAATAGCAAAAAAGAAATTCTTCAATCAAGAAATTTACACATTGTTGCTGGAAGCATGTATTATAAGGAATCTAACGGAGTATTATTAAGATGTGTCGAGGAGGATGAACAAAAACAACTGATCAACCAAGCACATGTGAACAAGTGGAAAACCCATCAAGGGATGCACGGAACAATACGAGAATTAAAAAGATTAGGCGTATATTGGCCTGATATGTCCAAAGACGTTCACGATCATGTAAGTAATTGTGGGGAATGCCAGGAAACTAGCCCTGAGGATCACGTGTCCTTACCTTTTTCTACCATAGCGCCTAATTGGAGTAAATCATTAGTGCAATTCCTCAGAACGAAAGAGCACGAAATAGGAGCTAGTCTAGCAAGAAGGCGATCCTTAGAAGAAATGAGCAAGGATTATGTGATAATGGGAAGACAATTGTTTCGAAGAGGAAAAGACAATCAACTCAGATTATGCGTGCATGAAGGAGAATATCTTCCCATATTAGAAATGGCACACGCAGGAGCTGCGGGAGGACATTTTTCAGCAGATAGAACGGTCAAGATGATTCTCTTTGCAGGCTTGTGGTGGCCAACTCTACAGATGGATGCAGAGACATATGTGAGAAGCTGCGAAACATGCCAGAGAGCAAAATATCCCATTAGAAGAGATGACATGCCTTTAAGACCCATGGTTTGTGCGAGAGCATTTACCAAGTGGGGAATTGACTTCATAGGACCAATCAACCCACCTGCGAAAGGATCACATGCGGAGTACATCATAGTAGCCACCGACTACTTAACAAAGTGGGTAGAAGCAAAAGCCACTCGAAAAAATGATGCTCAAACCACAGCAAAATTTCTCTTTGAGCACATTTTCACACGATTTGGACTACCGATTGAGATAGTGAGTGATCGAGGAACCCACTTCCTAAACGAAGTCATTGAATCGCTAATGAAAGACTTTTTGGTGATTCATAAAAAATCAGCCCCATACCATCCTCAAGCTAACGGACAAGCTGAAAGTTCCAACAAAGTACTATGTACGGTATTGACAAAGATTGTCAATAATGGAAGGTCAGATTGGGACAAACAATTGCATCACGCAATTTGGGCCTTCCGAGTGGCATATAAAACAGCCATTGGAACCACACCTTTCAACCTAGTGTATGGGCAGAATGCAATTTTGCCAATTGACTTCTTAGTACCTACATTAAAAGTAGCCCGACAATATGAGTGGAACGGTCATGAATTGTCTCAGCAATTAGATCAAATCGAAAAGCTGCACGAGACTAGATTGCAAGCTGTAGCAGGCATCTATGCCGCTAAGCGGAGACAAAAGGCTTACTACGACTCACATATTAAAGATAAGAGACTAAAAGAAGGCGACTTAGTCTTAGTATACACCCTAAAACAGCATGCGAAGAAACTACAGAAACGCGGATATGGACCCCTGATTATAAATCGAATCTCCACCAGTGGCGCAGTCAATCTCGCCACTCTAGACGGAGACATTCTTCCCAACTACATCAGTGGATGCAGAGTGAAAAGATTCATGGAGCCTCTGACCGATGAAATGCTAGCGAGACTGTTAGGTGCTCAAAGTAGGAAAAAGGAAGAAGAACGAATACGAGAAGAAGCGAGACAGGAAGCCCTAGAACGCATCAGAAAACGGAAAGAGTGGATGAGAGAAAGAGACGAGAGATATCGAATAGGAGAAGAACTCATCCCAATGGCTAATTTTAGAGCCACTGAGAACTCTGGACAACAAAGAACACAACCTTACCTAAACCTAGGGATTGGCAAGACAGAGTATACTTTGATAGACGCATTGATAGACTCAGGAGCAGGCCTTAGCTGCATGCGAAAGAGAATAGCAGACGAGCTGCAATTGCAATTGAATCCAACAATAGCCAAACTAATAGGAATTGGAGGTCACACCCTAGACTGCATTGGTACGACGAATGTATCCCTCCACATAGGAAATTCCTCCATGGAACAAAGAGTCCTAGTATGTGAGGATGACGATCTAATAGAAGACTTCATTCTAGGACAAGACTGGATCATTGAAACAGAAGCATGTATCCATCTGGCTCAAGGATATATTTCGGCCACGATAGGGCATAAGGAGATTTTCAGCGTGCTTGAAGAAAAACCATGTAATCAAATCATGTCATTACCAAGATCAAAGGAAATTCAAGAAGCGACAAAGGATAGTAGCAACTGTGCTCAACACCCCGAAAGCAAATGCATAGAAACTGAAACTTTAATCATTGCGACATCCCCTATAGCGTCGAAGCTATCCGATGTAAATGAGGATCAGCCAACCATCGAGGAGATGCTCTCTCCTAAACAGGCTCAAAGCATCCAAAGATCGCACTATTGGAAACCAACAAGCAGATACTCGAACAGACAACCATCCAAATATATGTGGGTACGAAAGGATCAATTACAGAGTCAAGAAATGTCCACAAGCGCTTTGAAGAAGGAAACGGACATCACCAAACCTGCTACAAAGAATTACAAACGAACAGAACCAGTACGAGTATGGATTGCCAAGCCTCTGCTTGAAGCTCAAAGATCTCGAAATCAGATATGGATTCCCAAAAGGGCCATGCAAGCAGCTAAACAGAATGTAAGGACAAAAGAGGAAATATCACAGCAGACAAGGCAAAAGTCAACAACACATAAGAATCATCAGAGAAGATCGCAAAGCAATGCCAAATTCACTCGAACAATGGATAAGGAAAATGGAAAACGAGGAGCTGCACGAGTTGAGAAAACCCAGAGGCCTCTCTCAGTGTTCTCAAAATGGGTCTGGAAACCAAAGCTACCACAAGGAGCAAATGATCGAGGAGATAAAGCACTCAATTGCACTCATGTGGTATCTGATGCACCCAAAGTATGCATGATAGGGCCATATTACAAGGCCAAGCATTCGGCACGTCTTTCTTCTACTTCCGGATAGTCGCACACATTTTCCCTTGGGAAATGGGAAAGCACTTGTACATACATAAAAATATTACTCCAAAAATTCACTAACCGCTTCGGCTATGGACTGACTTTTATGTTTTCTTTTCAGCGAAAAATATAAAAATACATGAAAAATTCAGGTATTACCCTTCTCACACCCACGGGAAAGGGACGGCACCATGCACTCGGAGCAACATCAAATTATTAATCAACACATGGCGGAGGATTTCTGAAAAAAATATGGATACTAATTCATACTCTATATTTAGTGCAGATGGCTTCTGAAGACTCTGAAGCTACAATCCAAGAGGAGGTCCAAGAATTCCCTCCCCAATGTCTTACGAAAGCAAAAGGCCATTGGTTCAGAGATGAACAGCCAGTGGAAGAGTATCTTTTCTTGGCCAACATAAAGATCATGGACACGGACCACCACTTTCCGATTATGTCCCAGGACTTCAAAGTTTTACATGGAATGCCATCTACCATCGATATCATGAAGAAAGCAGGAATTCACAAGTATTTTGAGCTACCTATCTACAAGCTGGACTTCCAACGCTGTAGCCAAGTCATGAACACTCTGAGACCAGCACTACATGATCCATTGGTGCCAGAAGCCAATGTGATGGATAAAAATGGCGAATGGGTAGTCATTCAGTTCTCCCACGACTTGATCAAAGAAGCATTTGAATGGGAAAAAGATGGTGTCAACACGGTCAAAGAAGAAAGTCGTGGAGCAAATACTAGAACTTTTGTCGACATTAATAGAGTGGATATCGAAGAAGAAGTCAGGTTGATTCATCAACACTTCTGCTTCCCGAGTATGAACAGATACACGGCTCCTCAAAAAATTATTGTTCAATTATTGTCTCATGCCATAAAACAGATCGGCAATCAGGTAAATCTCACACCATATGTGCAGGAAAGATTGTTCGAGGCAAAGAAGAAAATGGGAAAATAAAAAATTCCTTAATGGGACCACTGCCCTTACAATTATGATTTACCATGCATTGGGCATGCGCGAGTACTTGAAAGAGATGCCATCTTCAATGGAGTTGGCTCAATATGTCAAGAATGCTACTGTACCGAAACAAAAGAAAGGGAGCAAGCAGATAGAAGAAACAGAAACAAGTTCACAACCTCGGATGAGAGGCACCATGAGAGGTACAAAGCGGCCTAGAGAAGTTCTACAAAAAGAGGAAGAAGCACCACAAACAAAGAGAGTACATGTGCTGCCTACAACCACCACTCAAGGACCCAGAAAGATTACGGAGGAAGAATTAACCCAAGCACTGGAGCAGACTCACAAGTATACAGAAGGACAAATCAATCTACCAGTGCAGGGTCATCACTATCAACAGTCTGCAACAGTTCAAAAACCAAAGAGAAAACTCACTAAGGTACACAGATATCGGGAGATTGGGCTAGACAATTCAAGTTCAGGATCCGACGCACAAGAAAAGCAAACTACATCATTATTGGATGTAGATATTAAAAGTGAATCGAAAGATGATGGCCAGTGGGCCGAATTAAATGAAGTAAATTATGACGAAGCCCAAGCTGACAACAAAGAAAAAGGTCAATCATCGCTGGCAGACCAGAATACAACCGTAGAGAAAGCAGAAGAAGAAGGGCAACAACCCATTCAACAAAAAGATGCCTCCATCACCCACACAAAGGAGGACAAAACTGATAATGAGGTGCATGCAATGATATCAGAGGATAAGCCTCAGGAAGAAGAAAAAGAAGACGAAGAACCCTTCACCCCACTAAGGGTTGTGGCAGAACCGTCCCCTCTGGATGTAACATTTCAAGGGAGTGCCACGAAGGTTCGTAAAGTGGTCAAAGATGAAGCAGAAATGAAAGTACAACTACAAGTTCGACAACCACATCAAGAACTGATCCACGTAGCACAGGGACAAGATGTACAAACAGGAGAAACACCAGACATAACAAAGACATGGTTGAACGTGGATATAGCTCAGCTCAAGCCTGTGGTGCAGGATATGATTCGCACTGCACTAGATACTCAATAGTTGATGCTTGATGCTGATGAAGATTACGACCAAGCCATGCTCGATAAGCAGGAGCTTCAGAAGGAAGGTATGATTCTGGCAAAGAAATTATCTAAAGTCGAAGCTCAGGTGTTGAAGAAACAGGACGAGATAAAAACAACCAAAACACAATGCAAAACATTAGAAAAGGAGAATGCCCAACTAAAAGAGCAAGTGTTGGAGCTCACCAAGAAACTAGAAGTAACTGAAAAAGAGAAAACAAGATTACAGACTCGTAGCAAAGTACTCGAATCACAGCTCAAAGTGAGCATGGAAGAAGCAGACCAACTAAGGGACAGGAACAAGGAGCTAATGACAGCTCTCCTCAGTGATCAACCATCGACAGATCTTGACAAAACAAATGAGGATATAAAAGACATGGAAGACAAGTTGACAAAGATGGCAGATCAGCTCAAGCAGGAGCAAGAGACAATTGCAGAATGGGAACAAAAATATATGAATGATACTGCAGCTCTACGCAAAAAATGGAAGAAAGCCGAGAAAGATTATTTCCGACAGTGCAAAGAAGACACAGATCACATGCATATAGTGGCACAGGAATTAATCAAACATCAAGAAAAACTTACAAAGGCTGAAGGGGAGCTCAAGAATAAAGATGATATCATCAAGCGGCTGCAGGAACAGGTTGAGCTAACAGAAAAACAGGGGACACCAGTAGTTCCTCCGGAAACAACGGCTACTGTGGAGGAAGAGGTATGTCCTCTCTCTCCCCCCTTGTATCATTCACCACTAAGGGCGGAAAAGGAGGTTCCACTAGAACCTAACACACGAG
Organism: Ceratopteris richardii; assembly: GCA_020310875.1. Lineage (NCBI taxonomy): Eukaryota > Viridiplantae > Streptophyta > Polypodiopsida > Polypodiales > Pteridaceae > Ceratopteris > Ceratopteris richardii. Next base: position 29,250,305 of record CM035434.1, on the reverse strand, counting down.
ACATTGCAGAATTGAGCAGACCAGAAAGGGCACTACTGGTGTCCCAGCTAACTGCTGATTTTGAAGATCAAATAATACAAATAATGAAAGAAGCTCGCATAGACAATAAACAGCTAGATCAAATTTTGAAGCCCTTCAATGTACCATATGGTCTACTTAAAGAACAGACGCGCATGTATATAAAGACGACCACAACTAAAGATCCGGACCACAACCTTCAATTCCAGCATGACACTTTCAAGTATACTCAAGAGGAATTTGAGAAGGCGGATCCCATATGGCGAAGGAAAATTTTGGAGAAGAATCCGACTTTGCGGGTACAGTGGGAAGCATCACCATATGCGCTTCAGGTAAACCCATCATTTTGTCCTGTACCCCGCAGACGCTCTTGGACGCAATTTTGGGAAGCACAGCGTCAAGGCTCTATCAATAATCAGTGGCTAAATTACCCGTTACTACCTAGTCCGCCACATAATTATCTACCTACCAAAGAATATATGGTAAAGACAATGGAATTCTGGATTGCCAAATATGCTACAGTGCCGGACTTAGCAGTCAGGATGACAAATAAAATATTTAGCATGCTCATTACAGTGTTGAAGGTCTTCCAGCACGCTAAGTATACATTTTTGAATTTCATCGGCATTACGCAAGGGTCGGAAGCTCTTGTTTTTGATTTATCAACCATTCCGAGCCGACTCACCATTATGGCATACTATTCCCGCCTTATGTTTTTGCCATCGACTTATATGCAGACTTTCGAAGAAGCATTCTTTACAGGCTTCTTTGAAATAGATTCGGAGATTTTTGTGAAAATGACTTCAAATTTAAATGCGAGGCTGGTGGCCTATGAAACAAGCTTCTTTGCTGATCATAGACAGGCGCCAGAAGACGGAGTGAAGTCACAACAATGGAAGGAATTCATGATATGTCATGCAAATCTGCTGAACCAACGAGAGCAAACCGCCATTCAAACATACACGCGTCGCCTCAGAAAGCCTGTCGAGGACGACAGAGTTCAGGAGGAGGGACGTGTAGAGGGACAATCAAGCAAGAAGAAAAGAAGAAGAAAATCAAAGTCCAGAACAACTCATTAAGAACGACAAAAGAATATATCTCTGCAGGAAGCCCCGCAGGGGCGCAACACCCATCTCTGCACAGAGCCCCGCAGGGGCACGCACCAGGCTACAACGCTAAACCCCGGGGTCCCGAGTAGTGGACTTTTCAAACATCAGAGTAGGACCAAAAGTTAGAAAGGGGTAGAGGCTGAAAAGTTGAAGAGGGTGACTAAGAACAGCACATTCCTAGTCACTGGTGGCGTGCGTGGCAACCCAAGTCAACAGGCAAGACAACTACATCAGGCTCTCGAGTTGTAGAGCTTGAATCAAGAAGGCCATCGAATCTGCATGTCTGTTTAACTGCAGACAATACTAACCAAGGGGAGCGTGCGGAGAAAAGCAAGATCAAGAATCAGGCAACACGGCCCAAGGGACGCGTTCGCGAAGCAAAGTCTGTCAAGGGACGACAGAGACGAAGAGGGGGAGAGTGTTGCAGAGCTAAAGAGTGCACAAAGCAGAGAAAAAAGACGGGCCCCAAAATTTTTCCGATTTGGACACATAACTTTTGTATCATAACCACCCTTGTATATATTTTCCGTTGTAAATGCACTAGAGGAGTCCTCTAGATGCATCCCCACAAAAGATTAGTGATTTACCCATGTACAATAATAGGAAATTAGTCTTTTAGAAAATAAAGTGCCGGTCTCTTGTGTGAAAGGACCAAACTTAGGGCACTAGTATATAAGTCAAAAGTGACTCATTGTAAAGGACTTGTTGTCATTGTGAAGAAGGAGCACTTCTGAATTTTCGAGTTTGCCTCTTTCTTGCTGATTTTGATCTTCATTTTGCTCATGTATGTGTGTGTGATGCTTGAAATGCAAGTGTAGGACTGTTGTCTACCCCTTCCCCCTTGATTTGAGCTGCTGTAGTGCGTGCGTAAGCTAGGAGAAGCAAAAACGCGGGTGTGTGTGATTCCCGTAATTTACTGTTTCAGCCATAACTTGCAGCAGAGTGGTCAGAATTGAGTGAAACCACCACCGTTGGATTTTTCTCGTCGAGAGCTTCGAAACGAGTACCCTATTGCCTATATTCGGAGTTCTGGGCTGGGAGAAAACCTCAAAAAACCAAAACTGCTGAAAAGAGGCTTGCGGCAACACTTCCAGTATTTCAGTAGGTGTGGGTAGTATTAGTCTTTTCTCATGCTTGAATAGCTAACTCACTTCATTTTCTATCACGTGTGCACATGTCTTCATACACTTGGTAAGTCACTCCTTAGGATTGATAATTAAATGTGTGAAAAGAACTCCACTATATGCACTTGTATGGCAATTGAGGTATAGTCTCATTGGTACCAGTCCTTGAGTCATTGTGGCTCAAGTACACACAAGGCTATCAATGCATGTTTTTGAGCATCTCTGGCATCCCAACAAATTTGCTCTGCAGTAGGTGCAACATGAATTGCAACATGAACAAGAACATGAAGAATATCTCCATCTTCAACGTCGTCTACACCACCTTCAACAATCGTGTTTGCAAGTGTAATAGGACTTTTTTCAACACCATGTACAATATTCCACAGTCATTTTACAACCAATACATGATGCATCATATAAGCCCATAATCGGTAATTGGTATCATCTAACTTATCCTCAATAGCCAACATATGGAATACATCACTGCTTTCAGCCATGGCCACTAACTAAACTACCTTGTGTTGATATATTTAGGTAGTGATGTGTATGAACACACTAGGACCACTGAGGCGCTTTTTTCCCTCTTTAGGAGGCTTTTTTCCCCCCGGCTTGTATATATGCCTATTGCCCTAATGGGCTACTTATCTTTGTACATTCTCTAGTAATACATTCAATATTGTGTGTTGTGCTCCAAGCTTCTTCTTCTTCCTTGTGCTGCTCGCGTGCTTGCGCAGACCTCTAACTCCAACAATTGGTATCACAGCAGGTCGTCGCTTCATCTAGGATGCCGTCGACACTCCTCTAGTTGCTGTCTCAAAATCGCACAAATTTTGGTGAGCATACTCAGCATGTTTTCGAGATCAACAACTTCGCTTTGTGGTGCCAAAATCGCTTTCTCAGCTCGTTTCGGCCTCCAAATGCACTATCACAGTGCTTGTGCAGGCTATTTTGTCTTTTTGTGCCAAAGGTACATACCAGTTTTTGTTCGCCAGTATAAGCATCTCGAAGCCTGTTATAGGTCTAGCGAAATTTGTCTGGGCAGTTCTTTTCAACTTTTTGAGCTACATTCAATTTTCTACATCAAGGTATTTTAGTCACCGACCGTGGTTGAAAGCAGTGATGTATTCCGTATGTTGGCTGTTGAGGATAAGTTGGATGGTACCAACTACCCGTTATGGGCTTATATGATGCGGCATGTATTGGTTGCAAAAGGACTGTGGAACATTGTGCAGGGTATTGAAAAACGTCCTATCACACCTGCAACTGTTACAACTGCAGGTACAGTCGAAGCTGATGCAGAAGGTGTCAAAGATGATGATATTCTGCATATTCCTGTTCGTACTATGGTTTTTGCTGCACCTACTATAGAGCAGATTCATTGGGATGGCAGAGATGCCCACGCACATGCATTGATAGCTTTATCTGCCAAACGTGCCATTATTCCTCACATACGCTCTTGCAGAAGAGCTAAGGATGCTTGGGATACTCTTACCACATTGTACCAAGCTAGCAATGAGGCTCGTGTTGCTTACCTCCGAAAACAGTCGGAGAGTGAGCACATGAATGAAGATGATTCCATGGACAGTTTTCTAACAAAGATCAAAGACTTGAAGGAACAATTGATTTCTGCTGATGAGGTTATACCAGATAGCTCACTTGTGTAGACTGTTCTGAATGGTCTTCCTGATTCATATCAGAGTTTTGCTTCTACTCTTCGGTTGATGATGAAAGACAAATCAAATGCCTTGTCATTTGAGGAGTTAGTCTCTGTTTTGTTGCAGGAGGATCAGTCCAGGCAGAATAGGTCCATTATGCGTGTTGTAGATCAAGCTTTCCTGGCTAGTTAGAAGGGCAAAGGAAAATGGAGCTCTTCAACTAGTAAGCAGAAATCTGCTAATTTTGCACAATCGAAGAGGGAAAACAAAGATGGAAAGAAATCCAAAAAGTAGAAATTGTTTTGCAAGTACTGCAAAGGAAATGATCATATCATAAAGAACTATCCAAAACTGGCTGCTAAAGAGGGAAAGAAAAAAGAGGCTGGAATGGTTGTTGCAGAGACCTCTTCACCAAAAATAGAGTCTCCTAATCTTGTGTAGGAAGAAGAATGGGAATTTACTACTGTTTGTAGTTTTGACCCATCTTCTCATGAGCAGTGCATGTCTGCAATAGACTCATATGTTTGGTACTTTGATAGCAGGGCGACCAAACATATTACCTTGTACCACAGTTTCTTCTCTTCACTCGAGCCTGCCCCTACAAGGAATACTGTTACATGTGCCAACAACTCCTCTTATCCTGTTATGGGAGTTGGTAAGATCATTTTGACTACTACTGATGGTAGTTCTTTCACTTTGTCGGATGCTTTATTTGTGCCAAGGATCAAGAAGAACCTGTTATTAGTTTTTGCATTAGCCAATATTGGCTTGATTGTGAAATTCGTTGATGACAGGTGTACAGTTCATGATCTGTCAAATGGCGATGTGATTATTGCTTCTGGCATTTTATGTCGTGTTCTGTATAAGCTCATAGACTATGAAAGATCTGTGAATGATTCGGCATGTGCAAAACATGATTCTCAGGCTATGTCAGATGCAAAGTTTTGGCATGCACGCTTTGGTTATCTGAATTTTGCTAGTTTGCTACGCCTGCAGAAATCTGAAATGGTGTCCTCTTTGCCCAAACTTGAGGCACCTGGAAAACATGTTTGTGACGGCTGTATTTTGGGCAAAAGGCAGTGTTCCTCATTTCCAAAAGATGGTTCAGTTCGGGCTACTCAGAAATTGCAGCTTGTACGTAATGATGTCTATGGTCCTATGCAGACACCTTCTTTTGGAAATTATCTTTACTTCGTGACTTTCATTGATGATTTTTCCAGGCATGCATGGGTATATCCATTGAAAGCAGAGTCCGAAGTGTTCATGTGCTTCAAACAGTTTTTGGTTTTGGCTGAAAATCTATCAGCATGTAAAATGGGCACCCTCCGTTTTGATCGAGGGGGGGAAATATGTCTTCTGATTTTAATGCATTTCTGCCTGAACGTGGGATAAAACACCAGTGTACAATGACGTATACACCTCAATAGAATGGAGTTGCTGAACGAGTAAACAGGTCACTAAGACATTATATGGTTTAAAGCAAGCACCACGTGCTTGGTATGAGAAGTTACATGCCTATCTGATTGCACATGGTTTTGAGAACAATCCAACTGAAAGCACCTTATATGTTAAGCATGCTAATGATGTGCTTCTGATCATTGTTGTGTATGTTGAAGACATGCTGCTCACTAGTTCTCATGAGAAGCATATTGCTGATTTTAAGGCTGATCTGCATACCTCATTTGAGATGTCACATTTAGGGCATTTGCATCATTTTGGGCATCTAATTTATGCAAGTTGATGGCAGAATAGCTTTGTATCAAACAAAATATATTGACACATTATTGTAGCATTTTGGCCTTGAAGACTATAAACCTGTTTCCACTCCTATGGAGACAGGTTTACGATTGAGTCTTCATGATGTTGGAGATGCATTTGATGTTGTTCTCTATCAATAGGCTATTGGATGCTTGATTTACTTATGCATTACTCGTCCAGATATTGAGTTTGCTATCTCACAGATGAGCAGGTTTATGCATTGCCCAAGTGTCAAGCATTAGTATGTGGTTAAGCACATCTTTTGCTACTTGAGTGGTACCCAGCTACTTGGATTATTTGATCCCAAGGGGAGAGCACGACTGCTAGATTTACATGATTTTTTTGGCTCTAACTAGGCTGGTTGCTATGACACTCGTGTGTCCACTAGTGGCTTTTGTTTCATGCTTAGTAGCTCATGTATATCTTGGTTGAGCAAGAAGGAGCCTACTGTGGCCACTTTGAGTTGTGAGGCTGAGTAGGGCAGCCTTCATAGGGACTATCCAGTGTGTGTGGCTCAAACGTCTTATGGCTGATTTGTTGGACAGTCTTCTACCACCACCATCTTCACTAACATTCAAAGCGTATTGGCACTCGCGAGGAACCCTGTGTTCCATGCTCACACTAAGCACATTGAGGTGCATTATCATTTTGTTAGGGAGAGATTCTCTTCCAGAGAGATCAGCTTGGCATATGTGCCCACATAGGAGAACATTGTAGAACTTTTCACGAAGGCTCTACCGAGGGAGAACTTTGAAGCTTTCCGCAAAACTTTGGGCTTACTTCCTTTTGTGGATTGATTCCACATAGCTTTGCACTTCCTTATACATGAGTGCAAGCTCTTTGTTCACCGCATCACTCCCACGGGGGATTCATTGATATATTTAGGTAGTGACCTGTGTGAACACACTAGGACCATCGGGGCACTTTTTTCCCTCTTTAGAGGAGTTTTTTCCCCCGGCTTATATATATGCCTATTGCCCTAACAAGTTACTTATCTTTGTACATTCTAGTGGTAATACATTTAGTACTGTGTGTTCTGCTCCAATCATCTTCTTCTTCCTTGTGTTATTCCCGTGCTTCCATAGACCTTAAACGCCAACATATAACACATGTTTTTATTCATTTTTATCTATTTGTTGTCAGGACACCTATACCACCTCCAACTTGTAAGAGCACAGCAGAGGTGCCTATGAGGACATGCATAGGTAGCCTAGGGCTGGAGTGTGACATAGAACCTGAGGGAAATATAATGTACATAAGGCAAGGGTTGGAGTTTCAAAGAGGAATGAGTGCTTTATGTACCTCCTACCTATGTTTTGTTCACTTGAAATGGACGTAAGTATAAGTTTTACATATAAATTGAGATAAATATTTTATGTTTTAGTTATATTATTTCTTTTTTTGCACTGAGTTTGATGAGAGAGACAAAAAGCATGTACTTAGTTCATTGGAGATAATATTTGGTAATGGGTGGTCTCATAAGTGGTGTTTGAAAGAGATGTAGATACTTATGGCACATCCTCATGATAATGCATGATATGCATTGCTTTTATTTGTATATTTACACACACACACACACATACACACACACACACATACACACACACACACATATATATATATATATATATATTGTGTGTGTGTGTATGTGTATGTATATATGTATATATATATATATACACACACACACACATGTATACATACACATACACATACACACACACAAACACACACACACACACACACACACACACACACACACACACACACACACACACATATATATATATATATATATATATATATATATATATATATATATATATATATATATATATATATATATATATATATATATATATATATATATATATATATAATGTGCACACATATATACACATACATACATACACATACATATGTGTTTATATATATAGTGTGTGTGTGTATGTGCAAGAGAACAAGGATTACGCCCACCACATGCTAGAGAGATGACTCTCCTCCCAACCAAATGCCTCTATATATAGCTCTCTCCAGGGGACTGCCTTCTTGGGCAGGTGGATACTAGCCAACCATGTGTCGGCCATGTAACTGCATGTGCACCAAGTGTCCCAGTCAACTCGAGTTAACTCAAGTCGATGCTTCTAGAAGGATCTAGAGCTCTTTGAGAAAAATACTCTCCCCATGTCCCCCATGGGGATTGAACCCAAGACCTCCTCCTTCACATCCTTGAAACGTAACCACTAAGCTAAGTGGATCACTTGTTCACAAGAGCACAAGACCTCCTAGTAAGTCTAAACTCAAGATCTTTGTTCATACACACGGATGACCAAACGGTGTCCGATTTCAGATCTGTCTGAACCGGCCAAATCCTTGGATCATAAACTTACTTTATTACATTCTTCCCCCCTTGAAAAATATTTTCGTCCTAAAAAATAGAGCTATATACATACTCTAGGCAACCCTCAAGCCTCATGTTCTAAAAACTAGAAGAACATGGTCATGTTCTAAAACTCGAAGAACATGTCTTATCTCTGTGGTGGCATCCTTTCCCAAAAGATTCAAAACATTATCTCATTTTTCACTTTGATGAACTAGACAAAGTACAAACTAGTGAAAGAATAATAAGGGTGGATCTAAACACATCCCTTGCCTATTCACAGTTTTTCGATGTGCAATCTAGGCACAAACATGTGAACTGGGTGGATTCAACTTACTAGTCCATTGCTGGGCATAACTGGTGCATTGACTTAGTAATGAAGGTGGGATTCTTATCCCTTGCAAGACTTTGAGAACTCTTGATTCACTTGAATTTTTTTTGGAGAACTTGAAGTGTGGTTGTCCCAAACATCTAACTTGGATGTTTGTACAATGGTTTACTCTGATCCAACAGTTACTTGATTTTTTCACCCAACTAGAGGACTACTTTGTCCTAATAAGCTTAAAAATCCTATATAAATTGTAGGAGAAAGTTTACCATTTTCTTTGAGTCAACCATACTATAACTTGACCAATTCATATTCAAAATGAAAAATTGTCCAACTTAGGACACTTCTCTCAAAGAATTTAGCTAAAAGTTCTTGGGAATTATCAATCTGATGAACAATTCCTAACTTGTCTATTCTAGAGTATACTGGACTCTAGGAAATCATTTATGCTATAACTTGAAGCAAACTCAAATAAATAAGTCCATTTAGACTTACTATCTTTTGAATATTGAAAAGTTTCTTTTACATAACATCTTTTTAGGATGTTCAATTTGGTTATCTAGTTCTAACCGACTAACCATGGTCTTTTGTAAAAAGCAATCAGATATCATCTGAGCCAATTTCAAAAGATTTGGAACGCGGAAACAATTAACTAAAACTTTGTACAACTAATTCAATCTTAGAAGATATGTAAACTTGCTATGAGTCAAAGTCTAGATGACTCAGGACTTTAACGTCTCAAAGATCTGTTTCAACAAGGTATTGAAGCATTTTCTTTATTTTTAAGAGATATAAACCGGATTCTCAAAAAGATTCAAAGCAAATCCAAAAACATCATCCAACCACAAGATTCTAGTGTGGTAAAGAACATCAGTATGTCGACCCACTGAGGTTCTGTTGATGAGTTTTATATTCAAATAATGCTTCACTTGAGACTAAGTTTAGGTCACATTCAATCTTTCTGACTCCTTACTGGGAATGAAATTCTTGTGCATTTCTTTGAGTCAAAAGAGTGAATTTACCAAGTTACCCTAGGAATTTGGTACTTAACTTAGACAATCAAATCCTTGGTTGAAAAGATCAACTCAAAATCAAAATCCAACTTTTTTGTCGAAAATTTATGAAATATTTCCGAATTAACAACACTTTATCTTGAAGTGTTTCAAGAAGATCTTGGAAGTTTATTTACTTCATATCTTCTGTTTCCTTGATCTTGAAGTTATCTTGAAATACTACTTTTATTCTTCTTGAATTAAACTCCTTCTTAGAAGTATTAATTCTCTTGAGGATCAAACTTAACTTCAAGATCCAAACTAGGACTAAAAGATAATCATCAACTCACGGTCCGATGTCCCATACCATCTTTCCTACATCAATCTGAGTATAAAATCTGGTGTCCCATACCACCCTATTTTATAATCACATTGATGAGTGAGTGATTTTTATCCTAAACTCTAAACATCTCTTGATAGAGTACCTTCTTGCTTCAATTCTTTACAAGAATTTTGAAGTTTCAGGCATTACCTCTAACTAGATTTTCTAGGTTTTTGATCCCTTCACATGATCTTGTCACGTTCACATGATCTTGTGCTTTCCTTTGGGAACTTGAAAACCTTTTGATGGAACATCCATCCTTCTTTGCTAGGGTTTTCAAGTGAAAACCAATCAGAATTCCAAGTACTTGTATTTTCACAATTTCAAGTTCAATTTATTCTGGACCAATTTGTAGTGACAAGAGCTTTTAACTTCTTGTCTTTAGATTCCTTCTTTACTGATGCTTTAGGTACTTATCTTGGCCGAGACTTTTACAGGAATCTCTCTATTGCCTAAGTCTAAGCATCCGCTCATGCTCTCTGGATTTCTAGCAAAATCCCTTTAAGGATAGGCAAACACTTATGTTTTACCTTCCAAAGACTTAAGTACCGTTTTCACGGTTGCAGACTACATTCTTGGAATTTCTTTTCTCTGTTCAGATTTGGAACAATTTACTCTTTTCACATTTTTTGATTGGATAAATGGAACCTGAGTGAAAATTTCCCAAAGGGAATTTTATTGCCAAAGCTTGGGCAATCTACAAACTAGTTCTAATCGCACATACTTGGACAATCATGTCCAAGCTTGATCAAGTCTAGTTGATCTTGCGACTAAAATAAAGAATAAGTCTTTATAATTAAGATCTCCTGAACTATCAAAAAGCTTCTTTGCTTATCTGCGGGATTTTTAGAGATCTTCTCCTGAACTTCAGTCCAAGCATACACTGATGCCTCTTAGATTCCAAAGTTAAGAATCTTTGATACACCTTTTAGGTTATATCACTATTTGGACTTAAGTAACCAATATTTATGGTTTGGGAATTACTAGGAACTACTTGCTATTATACTTTTCTTGAAAGATTCTAGTCTCACATCTAGGGAGATTTTTCTTTCAAGAACTTTAGATTCCTGTCAAGGAATCAGTAACACTATGCCAATGATTCATCTTGGAATCTTTAGTTTTACTAGAATCTTCTCTTTAAAACAAACATTGACTATTGAACAAGAGCAAGACTTAAGGCTTTATTGCTTGTACAAAAGATATTCTTTTTATTTAGAACCTCATCTTCCTTGGTCCTATCACATATTATGAATTTATGCGTATTTTGGGAAGAGTTCATGAATCAACTAAGATCCTCTACTTGGAACGTCTGCCTTCCCAAAAATAAATTCATCTTGAACATGGTAGGAGAATGATCTCACATGTAGAATAGAAGACTTACTATTTCATTTTGGTGTTTCTCTTTTGGGAAATATCTCAATTCCTTAAAGTCACTTACCGAGGTTTCATCGTGAGATACAAATCTTGAAACCACAAAGAAACTTCTTAGAAATTTCGAACTCTTTTAAATAGAAGAGTGCTTCCAAAGTTTCCATGTTTTCATAGCCCCAGAGATGAAAATCATGAATGAAACACAAATCTATTGAACTTCAAAGTTCAATTTGTATTTAAGTTCATCGATTTGGTTGCTGAGTTCCAAGGAATCGAAGAGTGCTCATGGAACTTGGAAATATAACTAAAGTTATCATCCAATCTTGGGATACTTGAGAAGTTATATACATTACGTAACTAATCAACTAAAGTTTATCATCATGACTCCCTAAGTACATCGAGGACTTAGAGTTGTCATACATCACAAAAGCTTTGCAAGTAATTAGGTTTTCTTGGTCATCAAGAATACTTAACTTTCTCCTAGGGCCTACTTATACCTAGCAAGACATCAAACATACTTAATTTTCATAAAGTATTTACTTTTGATAACGGAATATCAACTTGGGAAGGAATCGACTAATTATTTGAGCTGCAAACTAGAACTAGTATGTCTTTGCAACTAACTAGTCCTCTGTCTTCCCTAATGTCTAGCCGTGAGCTTTATAAAGTAAGCTAAATACTAAGAGATTACATTTTCATATCTACTTGCAAACAACATCCCATTCTATCATGCAAATGCATGTGCCTACATGCAAATCCTTATGCTCACATGCGTATGCATGCATGTTCTTTGCATGCCCAAAAAATAATGCAACAATCATGCATGAACTTGTTGCATGACTTTTCCTTGTACTAAAAATGTATATCATGCAATCTTTATGCATGTATATCCTTTCCTTTGTCCTAATGCACTATGATATGAAAACATATCCTTATGGTGCAATAAAAAGCTTACTCAATGGAAAAGAATTCTGAAATTAAACTACCAAAATACATTCTTTGATGCACAAGGACCTTTTTTTTTTAATCGAGTCTTTCCTTAATGCAAACTAATGCTTGGAATGAGAAGTGAATTTTTTTCATTATCCTAGTCTAGACTTAATCAATTGAAATCTTGGCTATTTCAATGTGCATCTAGGATTAAGTGTAGAATAATGAAAACAAGATAAATAAAGCATTAAGGTCAAATAGAAACTAGAAAATACTTAGCTTTGATCATAGCTTCGTCCATCCTCTGGTCCTCACGAAGAGCCAACCATCATAGCCATGACAAATAGGAGATGGTTAAACTATATCAAAGAGAGACGATTAGGAAGTAATCCTCAACCTTGGATCATGCGCGAAACAGTCCCCATGAACGTCGCACTTGCCGCCATTGCGGAGCTAGATGACCTGACAGTGGGAGGTGTCTTCAATGGTTATGGCATCGAGAGGAGCTCTCACATTTATAGCTTATTTGCAGACACCATTGTCTCATATGAGATTATCCTTTCTGAAGGAACTCTTGTCAAAACCATTGCCGACAATGAGTATTCAGATCTCTTTTATGCCATACCGTTATCACAAAGGATGATTGGCCTTCTCGTAGCTACAGAAATCAAGTTGATTCCTATCAAGGAGTATATGAGAGTAACATATGTGCCTAAGCGTACATTGAATCCTTAACAAATCCTGATGGTAATCAGGATTCAAGTGATAAGATTCCTGATTTTGTAGAGACCATGATTTACAGGCCCAACGAGGCAGTGTGCATGACAAGCAGGTATACATCCAGGAAAGAAGCGAAGAAGAGAGGCAACAAGATCAACGAGCAAGGTTGACGATGATCCATCGTAATTTGTTGAGGTAGTCGACCACGGTGATCTTGCACTTGGGTCGGACGAGTGGCTGCATCAGGTCCGACATGGCTGCATCGTAGGCAGTTGATAGGCTATGATGAAGAAAGTGCCAGAAGATAAAAGAAGAATGGGAGACGAGCTGACGGCTAGCCCGTTTCATGACTTCAGATTACCCAAGTTTGAGTCTGCTCCTCCACGCTTGAACATCACACAATCATTTTGCTATACTCACAAAAGGTGGACGTAGCACTAAGTTTTCCAACGGATTCTTTTCATTTGGTGCAACTAGCACCAAGTCAGAAAAACGCTGAACGACGCCCCCCAGTAGAATTGGCTGGTTACTTCGCCTGCCAGCACCTGGGTCTTTGGTTTGATCCCTCTCGTGAACTACAGAAAGTATAAGTTTTTGCAGCATCCTACCGTGCAGAGAACAGCTTCGATGCCATGGATAGGTGGAGCCCGTTTCATTCAGAGATCCCAAGATCGATCCTTGATTTCAGCAAGGCAGCAAACGGCATCTTTCAGCCTCCTACAGCGCATTTTTCAGCCTCCTACAGCGCGTAAACTCAGCTTTTAATATTTTTTCTCAAACAATTGCTTCACAAAAGAGATGTGCTTTCTTGGATAAGAGAGAGATTCATCTTGTGGAAGGTTGCGGGATCAAGTCCGCTGCGCACGCCCACCATTCCAAAAGTAGTATGTTCTTTTTTGTCCTCTCCGATTGGAGGTATAGCCGTACGGACGCCTAGACATTTCGGATGAATCTCTGCAATTCATCCGTGAGTAGCCACTAAGAAGATGGCGAGTCGGCGACACAAGATCAATATTGGAATAAGAAGATCTCTAATGGCCAACTATAAGAGCTTGCATAAGGAAGATGATGAGCTATCAAAGGTCTCCATGGAAGCTTGCCTAGAGCTCTGATACCAATGCAAGAGAATAAGGATTACAACCACCACATGCTAGAGAGATGAATCTCCTCCCAACCAAATGCCTCTATATATAGCTCTCTCCAAGGGACTGCCTTCTTGGGCAAGTGGATACACTAGCCAACCATGTGTCGGACATGTAACTGCATGTGCACCAAGTGTCCAAGTCAACTCGAGTTAACTCAAGTGGATGCTTCTAGAAGGATCTAGAGCTCTTTGGGCAAAATACTCTCCCCATGTCCCCCATGGGGATTGAACCCAAGACCTCCTCCTTCACATCCTTGAGACTTAACCACTAAGCTAAGTGGATCACTTGTTCACAAGAGCACAAGACCTCCTAGTAAGTCTAAACTCAAGATCTTTGGTCATACACATGGATGACCAAACAGTGTCCGATTTCAGATCTGTCTGAACTGGCCAGACCCTTGGATCATGGACTTACTTTATTACAGTATGTATGTGTGTGTGTATGTATTTGTATATGTATATGTGTATGTACACACACACACACACACACACACACACATATATATATACACACACACACACACACACATACATACATACATACATACACACACACATACAGACACACACACACATAGACACACACACACATATATATATATATATATATATATAGTGTGTGTGTGTGTGTGTGTATGTGAGTCTAGTAAATAACACATTGAATAAAGTAAATCGACCTTAGCCTTGGAAAAGAAAAGCGTAGTCAAGAAACCTTATCGGATGTGTCAGTAAGGCACAAGTAAGTAAAGTCAGGAAAGGGGGTTCTTGACACACACATATACACACAAACACACATATACATCAAGAACCAACCTAACACACACATATACACACAAACACACATGTATGGTATTTTCAACCATAAGTTTTTTGTACTTTCATATGTGTATGTGTTTGCCATATGGTTGAAGTATATATACACATTGCATCTAGTCCTCCCACCACCTACTACAGAGATGTCTCACCTGCCAACCTTATGCCTCTATATATAGCTACTCTAATCAACGAGGACTATAATACATATATAGATACATACGCATCATGTATATACACAGTCCTATATATAAAATACACATGTAGATACATACAAATAAAACATACATGCCTACATGCACACATGTATACATATACATGCATACACAATTATAAAGATACTTGTATATATCACATAAATGCACATGCATTCATACACGTGTGCATACTAACACATTCAGACATGTATCACACATATGCACACACATACATACACATGAAACACACATATGTGCATCCTGACACATGTATACATATAACACACACACACACACACACACACACACACACACACATATATATATATATATATATATATATATATATATATATATATATATATATATATATATATATATATATATATATATATATATATATATATATATATATATATATATATATATGTGTGTGTGTGTGTGTGTGTGTGTGTGTGTGTGTGTATGTAGACACACACACACATATGCATACATACATGAGAGAAATTTCATCCTTGAAAATAAAGCTATATACAAAATTTTAGGCATACCCTCGAGCTTCATGTTCTTTTAAAGAACTTGTTTTCATCTCTATGGTGGAGTTCACCTATATTCTAGTTGAATAAAGGAGAACCTTTTGTCTAATACCCATTTAAATGATTCAAGTTAATGATCGATAACTAGAGTAGGATCTACTATCTAATCTACTCATGTGTTTTCTTTATTACCATCATTTCCGTAAGACATCAATATAGTCTCATATTCATTATCCTTATTGATTTTTATTATTTCTTCTATTGTTAAATCTCTATTCTCATGAATGACATAATCTATTGATGGACTAATATCGATTTCTGGTAATTCCTCTTCATTATCAGTAGAATCAACATGTAGAGTATTATCATCTTCATCAAGTAGACTATAATCATTGTCATGTACAATGATTCTATTTTCTCTTTGAGATGTTGATATATCAATATCTGATGATTAATCATCAACATCACTTTCTTGGATCTCTATAACAATAAACTGTGCAAACAATGATTGACCTCTAGCTTGAACATGAATGACTTGCCACCAAGGATGAGCATCAAGGTTTTAGTATAAAAAAATGCTTGTTCAATATGCCTAGAAAGAATGTGGTTCTCTAATTAATTGCATTATTTTTGAAGAATCAATTGTCCAGATCCTAGATAATTCCCATCTCAATGTGGAACTACTACCTTTATACTCAGCTCTAAATCAATGAACCTTCAAAATAACCTATCAAAATATAAAAAAAACAAAATTCATTATTATGTGCTTAAAAAAATAATAAATTATATCATAAAAAATGAAAAACTTTTTTATCTGTTTGAACATATGAAACGATATTTCGTAGATACCAACAATGGTTCCTATGTAACCAAGTTCACTATCTATAAGTTTCATATCTTTAGAGCTAGCATGTGATAGTTGCTTGAAAGAAGCAACAATGCTAGAATGCTCTCTTTTACGTAAAGAATCATTCATTGTCATTCTAATATGTTGTCCAAAATCCCACATATTAGTGAACATTCAAGCCTACAATAAAAATTAAATGATTAAAGAGAAAGTGATATACATATATGTGAAATAATAGAATATTATTAAAATAAAATTACCCTTCTTTCACTACCTATCATTAATTCCCTGTGCTCATCTAAGATTTGTTCATGATTTGCATTGGCTCGTTGCATACGAGTATATAGTCAATCTGTGAAAAAAGATATATTTGTATTAGCATTACTATCGAGATTATGTCTATATGTTTTGCTTCTCCATCTTTTAGTTCGGATATTATGAAGTTCCTATTCATACGTGCTAATGAATATTCACATATACACATATACACATATTCACATATGCACAAATACACATTCTAACAATAAATATACATACAAAACTATTAATGTATGAAGTGTGTATGTATGTATGTATATGGGGATGTATGTGTGTATATGTGTATGTGTGTATATGTGTATGTGTGTATATGTGTATGTGTGTATATGTGTATGTGTGCATGTATTTATTATGTATATGTGTGGATATGTGTATGTGTGTGCATATGTATGCATGTTTATGAATGTGTATGTATTTATTATGTATGTGTCTGTATGCATGTAGTATGTGTAAGTGTATGTATGTATGTGGGTATGTGTATGTTTGTGTGTTATGTATGTGTATACGTGTGTCTAGGTGTATGTGTATTTGTGTGTATGTGTATGTGTGCATGTATTTAGTATGTACGTGTGCGTATGTATATGTGTGGGTATGTGTATGTGTGGGTATGTATGTATGTTTAAGTGTATGTATATGTGTATGTGTACGCATGTATGTGTGTGTATGCATGTATGTGTAAGTGTATGTATATATGTGTAAGTGTATGTATATGTGTATATGTATGCATGTGTGTGTGTGGGTATGTATATGTGTGTGTATGTATGTATGTAAAACTGCAATATGTATGTATGTGTAAGTGTATCTATATGTGTATGTGCATTTATGTGTATATGTGTATGTATATGTGTGCATGTATTTAGTATGTATGTGTGTGTATGTATATGTGTGGGTATGTGTATGTGTATGTGTGTTTATGTATGTATGTGTAAGTGTATGTATGTATGTGCAAGCGTATGTATATGTGTATGTGTGTGCATATAGGTGTGTGTGGGTATGTGTATGTGTGTGTATGTATGTATGTGTAAGTGTATGTATATGTGTATGTGTATTTGTGTGTATGTGTGTATGTGCATGTGCGCATGTATTTAGTATGTATGTGCGTGTATGTATATGTGTAGGTATGTGTATGTGTGTGTATGTATGTATAAGTGTATCTATGTATGTGTAAGTGTATGTACATGTATATGTGTATGCATGTATGTGTGTGTATGTGTGTGTATGTGTATATGTGGGTATGTATGTATGTGTAAGTGTATGCATGTGTGTATGTATGTACATGTAAGTCTATGTATGTATGTGTAAGTGTATGTATATGTGCATGTGTATGCATGTGTATATGTATGTGCATGGGTATGTATTTAGTATGTATATGTGTGGGTAAGTGTGTGTATGTATGTGTAAGTGTAAGTATGTATGTGTGCCTATGTATGCATGTTTATAAATTTAAAGTTTTTTTAAATGTTTTGATCCTTTTCTTTTAGATTAAAGTAATAAGATATATTGTATGGTAGAAAAAAATAAGAGAAGACCTAACATACCACCTGAGATGTGGTAGTTTTTTTCACAGAAACACTACAAGGAATACGAGTGTATAGCGACGGTTAAGGCGACACAATTTCGTCGCTATGAAATTGCAAAATGCATAGTAATTAGCGTCGCACGCGGACCGTCGATTAAACAACACGGCAAACAACGTTTTTTGCGACTTGTGGTGCGATGGGGTCTGTGACGCTCGCATAGAGCATCGCTAACACGACGGTATTAAAAAGCGTCACATAAGCGACGTTTTTGACATCGCATAAGCGACGCTATTTGGCATCGCATAAGCGACGCTATTTGGCATCGCATAAGCGACGCTATTTGGCATCGCATAAGTGATGCTAATAGATGTCGCTTATGCGACACCAACTCTACGCGTAGCATCGCTTACACGACGGTCTGTTGATGGAAAAAAATTAAAACGTTGGACTATTCTTGAACCTTCCGGCGGAGGAGCTTGCTGCTGTGATTTTTGGCTGTGACCATGCGGCTTACAATGAATGCATCACACAACTTCTGTTTGGTATACTTAATTTATCTATCCTCTTGCTTTCTATCACAGATATACGTCTCTCCCTTTAAACCATAATGCATCATATCATGGTTTGGATTTCTCATTTTGAGATTCCACTGTGCTTTCGATAGTATGTTTTTCCACATTCTGGTCATATGGACACCATCTCCTTCTCTGCCCTTATCTCTTTCTCTCTCTCTCTCTCCTGTTGATGTGTAAAACACCACAAGAAATGAATTAATGTGACACTAGGACACCTCTATGGTCACCATTAACTCATTGCCACTCCAAACTTTGAAAAATGATAGCCTAAAGTGAGAACTTTGCTTCTACAGAAATTCCTAGTCACCGAAATGACATACCTTCAGTATTTTGCTAATTTCTCCTAGCTCACATATTATTTCTCCATGAAACTTTATAGACTGAAACTAGAAGAGTAGTGCTTTCCAACAAGCTATGATATGCATCAAACGGATCTCTAGAACTCAAGTTATGGCCCTCACAAGATGACCCTGTATGACCTTCCAAAACTGGAAATCTTGCCTTCTTTAGTAATTTCGGTGTCCAAAAATAAAAAATTCGATGCCTAGCATCGAATTTCAGTCAAGGTCGATGCCCGGCATCGACTTTGAGCTTTTTTAGGCTCTTTTTCTGCACCAGAAATACTCTCTTTTACACACACATGAAGAAGACCACTTGTATGCTAGAAGTCGATGCCGGGCATCCACTTTATGCTGAAACTCGATGCCAGGCTTCGAGTTGCTCCACAAAATTCATGTTTTTAGAAGATTCAACAATAGGTAACACACAGAGAATGAAAACAATGACTTATCAGCACAAACTCGATGCCAGGCATCGAATCGCTTGGAAAACTTGAACTTTTGAATTCATCACACAGTATGCAAGCATGGAGATGATGGAGAGAGACTCATACACAGAACTTTACTCAGTTCTTTCTCATAGCTATGAAAACTCAGAAGTTTTAGAGATGCTTTCTCACTCAGAGAAGCCCGACTATACTTAGTCGAACTCCTTCTCTCTTTGTTCTCTCTATTCTCTCTCTCTGCGTCAGTTAATACAAACTAACTTATATAGACTTTCATATTCTCGTGATTTTAAAAAACTTCTAGAACTAAGGTGAACTAACTTTACAAATATGATATACTTGTGAATTTGTCCCTTCACATAGGCATGGGGTTTTCTTCCTAAGATTTGACCTTCAAATATATGTCGAATTAGTGATTGTTTCTGCAACAGCTCCCCCTCAATCATTAATTGACATTCTCTGTTTCTTCATATCATCTTCTTTTCTTTTACTCCTACCATGCTTTTGAATCTGCTGGTCTTCACACCATCCAAGCTCTTTGTCATTATGTCTGCTAATTGATCTTTAGTAGAAATGTACTCCACTTCAATCTCCTTCTCCATTACCTTTTCTCTGAGAAAATGATACTGTATCTCTATGTGCTTTGTCCTTGCATGAAATACTGGATTTGCTGCAAGATAAAGTGAACTCATATTATCTCCATGTATTGTAGGTGTACCTTGATCAATGCCCAAGCTTTTGAACAATGTCCACATCCATGTGACTTCCTTAGCTGCTTCCACAAGTCCTTTGTACTCTGCTTCAGTTGATGATAATGCTACTGTATGTTGTTTCTTTGAACACCAACTTACAAGCTTATCACCAATGTATATCATGTAACCATGAGTTGATCTTCTGTCATCTTGGTTACCTGCCCAGTCTAAGTCACTGTAGGCTCTCAACTTCAAATCTGATGTAAAAGGATAATAAATCCTTCCTTTATAGTTCCTTTGATATATCTGAGAACTCTTTGACCTGCAATCCAATGTGGGTCCTTTGGACAATGCATGAATTGTGACAAAACTCCCACTGCATAACTAAGATCAGGTCTTGTTAGTGTAGCATAAATCAAACTACCCACAAGAGATTGATACTTTCTCATATCTTTGTAGTCTGCACCATCATATTTACTGAGCTTATGATTAACTTCAAGTGGAGTTGAAGCTTCTCTGCAATTTTCCATATCAAACTTCTTCAACAAGTGCAGAAGATACCTTTCTTGTGATACATATATGCCATGATCTGTATAAGTGACTTCCATTCCAAGAAAGTATGACAACTTTCCTAGGTCACTAATCTTGAACTCTTTCTCAAGTAATCTCTTTACCTCCTTGATTCCTTCATCTGAAGTACCTGTGATTATAATGTCATCTACATAAATACAAATGTAGATTGTACCTTCCTCTGTTCTTTTGATAAGTAGACTTGAATATGCTTTTGAACTTTGATATCCAAGTTCATTCAGATACTTCACCAGTCTATAGTTCCATGCTCTTGGAGCTTGCTTCAATCCATACAATGCTCTTCTCAACCTGCAAACAAAATTTGGATACCTAGAATCTATAAATCCTTGAGGTTGTTCCATGTATACCTCATCTTATATGTATCCATTCAAGAATGCATTCTTTATATCCAATTGACTTAGAGTCCATCCTTTTGAAGCTGCAATAGCAATGATTGTCCTTATAGTTGACATCTTAGCTACGGGACTGAATGTCTCATCATAATCTACGCCATAGGTCTGGGCATAGCCTTTCACCACCAATCTAGCTTTGTATCTGGCTATACTTCCATCTGCAAGCTTCTTCACTTTATAAACCCATTTATTTCCAAAAACTTTCTTACCATTTAGTTCAGGAACAAGTTCCCATGTCTTGTTCTCCTCCAGTGCATTGAATTCTTCCTTCATTGCTTCTTCCCATTGCTTCTTACCTTTAGCTTCATCATAGTCCTGGGGTTCTTCATCATCTTTCACCATATATGCATAGTTCTTCTGAGTTATGTAAGAAGTATCATAAGAATACCTTTCTGGTTGTCTTCTAGTCCTGCTTGACCTTCTTGGTTCACATTCTTCATAAGTGTCTAGATACACTTCTTCATCAAATATAGGAGCTTCTTCATTTCTTCTTGTTAATCCACTTCTGGATGTACTTGCTTGCATATAGTCTTCATCTCTATTTACCTGCACAATTGATTTTCCTTTCTCACATCTTCTTACCTCTTCTTCAAATTCTTCAGCTATATTACTTTGATCTGCATACCAACTTTTCTGTTCATCAAATGTAACATCTCTAGAAACAAGAAATTGTTTTGTTAGAGGATTCCACAACCTGTAACCCATCTGCTTTTCATCATAACCAATGAAAACATATTTTTCTGCCTTTGGTTCAAGTTTATGCCTAAGTTGTGATGGCACATAAGCATATGCAATTGATCCAAACACTCTACAATGATCTAGTGTTGGTTTCTTACCCCACCAAGCTTCATATGGAGTCATTCCATTCAGAGCTGCACATGGTAATCTATTCACAAGATATGTAGCTGTATTTACAGCCTCAACCCAAAGATAATTTGGACAGTTCTTCTCCTTTAGCATAGCTCTAGCAAACTCAACCAAAGTCCTGTTCCTTCTTTCTGCTACACCATTTTGTTATGGTGTATACCTGCAAGTTATTTCTCTCTTAATACCTGCATTCCAAAGATAATCATTGAACTCTTGGGAGAAGTATTCTCCCCCTCCATCACAACTCAGTCTTTTAAGCTTTTGACCTGTGACTCTCTCTGCGTATGCATGAAAATGCTTGAAAGCTCCAAACACTTCTGATCTTTCCTTCAAAACATATAATGTTATCCATCTTGTAGCATCATCAATGAAAAGAACATAATACCTTGAGCCACTGATAGATCCTTCTTTTGTTGGTCCCCATACATCTGTATAAATGAGCTCAAGTACTCCATCATGTTTGAATCCTTTCTTCTGAAATGGTAACCTGTGTGCTTTACCCATTTGACATGCTTCACATTTATAAACCATATGTTGACTTTGCACATTTGGTAATCCTAGTACAGACTGATTAGCAACCATAGCTTTAATTCCTCTTTCATTGAAATGACCTAATCTCTTATGCCAGAGATCAAGTTCTGTAATCACTCCTTCACCATGTGTAAGCAAAGCTTGACCAATGTTCCCTTGTACTCTTAAAGTAAAGAGTCTACCTTCTTTCTTACCAGAGACAATTTGATTATATCCATTCTCTGGATCTTCAACAAATACTCCTTCATTTGTAAACCTGACTTGAAAACCTTTTTCAACTATCTGTCCCACACTAATCAAGTTTTTAGGTATTGTAGGAACATACAAAACATTGGTTAGCAAATCTGCTCCACTCTTGCATTTCACTTTTCCAATTGAATGTACACTATGTCTTGTATTATCACCTGTTTGAACTGTATGACTAGAATTGCCTTTTTCCAATTCTGACATCAATTCTATGTTTCCTGACAAATGATTAGAACATCCAGAGTCAATGTAAAATATCTTTAGATCTTCTTTGTCTGATGTGCTGATTGAATTCATCATCAATGATGTATGACTTTCGTTCTGTGTGTCATTTGCATAGTTGTAGTAGGTGGTGTTGTAGGATTGATTCTATCCCCAACTTCTTCCTCCACCTCTACCATAGCCTCCTCTTTGACTTTGTCTACCTCTTTGAAAATTACTTTGATATCTTCCACCTCGGCCTCTGCTATTGTTGTTTTGATTCTGGTTTGATCCTTGTTGGTTGTGCCAACAGTCATGAGCCAAATGATTATCAATCCACAGATCCAGCAAGCCTTCTTGTTGTTATTTTGATTACCTCTTCCTCTTCCAAAACCTCTTGGTCTTCCTCTGCTAGTGCCTTTACCTCTTGCATAATAAGCTTGAGAACTAGACTCCTCTTCATCCTTTGCTTTACCTTTATCTCCTTTCTTCTTGTTCTTCATGTACATTGCAGAACTTTGTCCTTTATCTCCATCTCCCTTCAAGTCTTGCTCATATGTGAGCATCAAACCAAGCAGCTGGTTCAAATCTGGAACATAATGATTTAATGAAAGTTCTGTTGATAAGACAAAAGGTTTCCACCTTTCATCCCCTCTCAAACCTGCAAGTAGTTGAGCAATCAATCTGTGATCTTCAACATCTTCATCTATGGATCCAAGACTATCTGCTAGATCCTTCATCTTAGTGACATAATCACTAATGGTTTGACTTGGCTTCTTCTTGAATGTTGTAAACTCTGACCATAGACTTGCTTTTCGTGCTTTAGTAGTACTTTGGAAATGATACTCCAATGCATTCCATATATCTTCAGATGATTCCAATCCTCTGATGTGTGGTAGCAAATGATCAGAGATTGTATTGTAGATGTATGCTTTTGCACTTGCATCCTTCTTCTGCCAATGCTTTAAAGCATCAAGTTCCTCTTTCTTTGGTCGGCTTTCATCTTCAAATACTGGCTTCTCTTCTTCACCTGTGACATATACCATGAGATCCTTACTCATAAGTAAGGCTTCCATTCTCATTACCCATGCGGGGTAATTATCTCTGTCCAGTTTGTCAATGGAGATATGATCTGCCATAGTTCTTTCCTTCTGCTGCAACCTGAGAGCTTAAAGGATAAAGGATAATACCTTTTGAAGTTCTTTGTGTATGAGGATACTTTTGAAGTAACCTTTTAATGCCTTGTGTCTTCAAATGCTTCACCTTTGAAACTTTAATGGAAAACTTTCCAAAACTTCTCGTACCTTTGCCGCCTTCTGCTCTCGAGAATCTTTTTGCTCTGATACCACTTGTTGATGTGTAAAACACCACAAGAAATGAATTAATGTGACACTAGAACACGTCTATGGTCACCATTAACTCATTGCCACTCCAAACTTTGAAAAATGATAGCCTAAAGTGAGAACTTTGCTTCTACAGAAATTCCTAGTCACCGAAATGACATACCTTCAGTATTTTGCTAATTTCTCCTAGCTCACATATTATTTCTCCATGAAACTTTATAGACTGAAACTAGAAGAGTAGAGCTTTCCAACAAGCTATGATATGCATCAAACGGATCTCTAGAACTCAAGTTATGGCCCTCACAAGATGACCCTATATGACCTTCCAAAACTGGAAATCTTGCCTTCTTTAGTAATTTCGGTGTCCAAAAATAAGAAATTCGATGCCTAGCATCAAATTTCAGTCGAGGTCGATGCCAGGCATCGACTTTGAGCTTTTTTAGGCTCTTTTTCTACACCAGAAATACTCTCTTTTACACACACATGAAGAAGACCACTTGTATGCTAGAAGTCGATGTCGGGCATCCACTTTATGCTGAAACTCGATGCTAGGCATCGAGTTGCTCCACAAACTTCATGTGTTTAGAAGATTCAACAACAGGTAACACACAGAGAATGAAAACAATGACTTATCAGCACAAACTCGATGCTAGGCATCGAATCGCTTGGAAAACTTGAACTTTTGAATTCATCACACAGTAGGCAAGCATGGAGATGATGGAGAGAGACTCATACACAAAACTTTACTCAGTTCTTTCTCATAGCTATGAAAACTCAGAAGTTTTACAGATGCTTTCTCACTCAGAGAAGCCCGACTATACTTAGTCGTATAAAATGAACTCCTTCTCTCTTTATTCTCTCTATTCTCTCTCTCCGCGTCAGTTAATACAAACTAACTTATATAGATTTTCGTATTCTCGTGATTTTAAAAAACTTCTAGAACTAAGGTGAACTAACTTTACAAATATGATACACTTGTGAATTCTTCCCTTCACATAGGCATGGGGTTTTCTTCCTAAGATTTGACCTTCAAATATATGTCGAATTAGTGATTGTTTCTCCAACATCTCCCTCCCTCCACATATTACTGCATGTTCATGTGTGTGCATGTTTTTGGTATGGCTTTCATGCAAACACAGAGAAGAATGCTGAATACAAGGGAGCATTAGCAGCGAATTATGTGAATTATTCACAAGAGAAAATCCTATTTGAGTTAAATCATGTGCAGATAGATAAGCTTATATCTCTTTTCATGAGAAACTCGTTGAGTGTCAGTAGACAGGTTGTGGGTTTACAACATGGGTCCATGTCAGGGGACAAAGGAGAAGATGTTGACGGTTTCAGGCTCGAACAATAGCTTGATCATTAGCTTTTGTGCATGTCCAGGCCTTCGAGCTTCTCATATCAGCTATCTAAAGAATGTCCGACCAGGGATGCCACTATTTTTGTTTAATTACATTGATAAAAAGTTGCATGGTATTTTTGAGGCAGGCAGCTATGGAGAGATGAACATCAATCCATATGCTTGGACTGATGGGAAGTAGAAGACACAGTTTCCAGCTTAGGTTCTTTTCTTAGATTTAATATTCTCTGATATTACATTAGGTCATTGTTTGAGGCGTAATGAGGTTTTATTTACATGTAGGCACGCATACGAGTGAGATGTCAGTGTGCACCATTGACAGAAAGCATATACAAGGGAGCATTAGTAGCGAATTATGTGAATTATTCACAGGAGAAAATCATATTTGAGTTAAATCATGTGCAGACCGATAAGCTTATATCTCGAGAAACTCGTTGCGTGTCAGTAGACAAGTTATGGGTTTACAACGTGGGTCCATGTCAGGGGACAAAGGAGAAGATGTTGACGGTTGTAGGCTCGAATAGTAGCTTGATCATTAGCTTTTGTGCATGTCCAGGCCTTCGAGCTTCTCATATCAGCTATGTAAAGAATGTCCGACCAGGGATGCCACTATTTTTGTTTAATTACATTGATAAAAAGTTGCATGGTATTTTTGAGGTAGACAGCTATGGAGAGATGAACATCAATCCATATGCCTAAACTGATGGGAAGCAGAAGACAGTTTCCAGCTCAGGTTCTTTGCTTAGATCTAATAATCTTTGATATTACATTAGGTCACTATCTGAGGCGTAATGAGGTTTTGTTTACATGCAGGCACGCGTATGGGTGAGATGTCAGTGTGCACCATTGACAGAAAGCATATACAAGGGAGCATTAGCAGTGAATTATGTGAATTATTCACAGGAGAAAATCCTATTTGAGTTAAATCATGTGCAGACAGATAAGCTTATATCTCTTTTCATGAGAAACTCATTGAGTGTCAGTAGACAGGTTGTGGGTTTACAACGTGGGTCCATGTCAGGGAACAAAGGAGAAGATGTTGACGGTTACAGGCTCGAACAGTAGCTTGATCATTAGCTTTTGTGCGTGTCTAGGCCTTCAAGCTTCTCATATCAGCTATGTAAAGAATGTCCAACCAGGGATGCCACTATTTTTGTTTAATTACATTGATAAAAAGTTGCATGGTATTTTTGAGGCAGACAGCTATGGAGAGATGAACATCAATCCATATGCCTGGATTGATGGGAAGACAGATAAGCTTATATCTCTTTTCATGAGAAACTCGTTGAGTGTCAGTAGACAGGTTGTGGGTTTACAAAGTGGGTCCATGTCAGGAGAAAGGTCATATTTAAGACTTGTATCCCTGTCCACAAAGGAGCTTTTATACCCGGTGCCTTAATTATTGTAGGCCTTAACCCATACATACATTTTCGAAAAAGTTCTCCAGGCCCCTCAGCTCCATACCCTTTTCCAGGTTTTCGGGAAGACACTAAATGATAAAGGAATTATTTGGAGGTTAAACCATCTAAAAAGCAAGAATGAATTATTGCCAAACCATCATGAAAGTCAGAAAAGAACAACTCCTCTCCATTTAGAGACTGTAAACCTAAGCATGCATACTGACAATGATCCTTTGCTTCCAGCTCTTATCATTGCCATCATGGAATTGGATGGATAACTATGCCTCTCAACAACGGTTGGTATTTCCCCAAGAACATGTTGAAGTTCACAAATTGCTGATCTTCTAGCACTGATTCTTCAACTAAGGTAAGAAAATTTTCTTGGGTAACCATAGTCAAGGATATCACTATGACATGGATTGATAAAAGTTCTTGGAATGAGTTCCTCTTTTCTTGACATGATTAATGGGATCTGCCTTTCGAAAGTGAGAACTCTCTGAGAAGACAATCTACCATCATCTATAGCAATATGAACTTCTTCAAGAAGTTTTTTATATGTTCTGATTTCATCTGTTAAGTACATGTCTTTCAAGCCAACACTGAACCCTGTTTGGAAAAGCCATTCATGCGAACATTTTGAAGGCATGTTAGGAACTGAAGAGCAGTTTCAGTCCGTTTTTTATTGGAAATACTTGGGACAATTCCTGTATGGCAATCTGTTAACCATTTATTGCCAACATGACACTGCATTATGTCGTTGTCATGCACAACTACACTGCCTAAATATGTGTACTCTAGACCAGGGGGAAAGGTCATATTTAAGACCTGTATCCCTGTCCACAAAGGATCTTTTATACCCGGTGCCTCAATTATTCTAGGCCTGGGAGCAGGAGAGTCACAATACATATTTAACATTTGAATTTCATGTTTTAGCAACCAAAAATGATTTTCTAAAATCAAATGGCTTGAAAGGATGCCATCTTGAGATAATTTCAGTAAAGCTTGGCCTCCTTGGGTAGATATTAATTGATGACTTAAATCCAACAATTCATAAATCTCAGCCTTCTCTCTCTCTCTCTCTCTCTCTCTCTCTCTCTCTCTCTCTCTCTCTTCTTGCTCTCGCATGTTAATCCCGGCACAAATATTCCGGGAGAAATCAAACTTTTTTTTATGTGTGTGTATGTGTCTATGTGTGTGTATGTGTCTATGTGTGTATGTGTATGCATGTATGTATGCATATGTGTGTATATGCATGTGTATATGTGTGTATACATCATTATGTGTGTATGTGTCTATGTGTGTATGTTTGTGTGTGTGTATATGTGTGTGTATGTGTATGTGTTGCAATAAAAATGCATGATTTATTCAAGTTTAAAATAGTATTTTAGGAACTAAAGAAAAACAAGGGGCTAACAAACATTTTGATGATGGTACGTAACTCTATCATGGTCTTAACTGGTAACATTCCAAGTGTGAAACAGTGAAGATGTCTATGAATCTACAGTGCTACCCTTGCTAGATCAGTTTTCCTCTTTATTGTGTTTGAAGAAATGACAAGAATGGATTTGTGATCTATGCCTTTCAAAGATGTACTTGAGCATCTTAGAAGGGTCTCCTAGAAAATGAGAAGGGAAAACAAATCATGATGATCGAACTTCCCAGAGTTTTCTTTGTTTTGTCTTACCTCAAAAACCAATTATGTTTTAACAACATTACATTAAAATCAAAACTATAAGAAGAGATCATATTTGTCAAAGATTACCTTTAGCTATTCAATGGGATTACTCTTTGTTGGTGTAGACTAGCGAAATGCATAACTATAAACTGGTTCAATCAATGATGTCACGGCCAGTACACCAACAGGCTCTGAACCAAGGCCATGACTCTGCGGATCCTTTGATTTCCAATCTGCCTCTTCGATGTTCTCCAAAACTTCATAATTGAATTGTATTACATGATTGTCTGTTCGTGTCCAAACATAACCATCATATGCTAAATACACTTCCCTTAACCCATACATACATTTTCGAAAAAGTTCTCCAGGCCCCTCAGCTTCATACCCTTTTCCACGTTTTCGGGAAGACACTAAATAATAAAGGAATTCTTTGGAGGTTAAACCATCTAAAAAGCAAGAATGAATTATTGCCAAACCATCATGAAAGTCAGAAAAGAACAACTCCTCTCCGTTTAGAGACTGTAAACCTAAGCATGCACACTATTGTATCAAGTTTGACAATGATCCTTTGCTTCCAGCTCTTATCATTGCCATCATGGAATTGGATGGACAGCTATGCCTCTCAACAACGGTTGGTATTTCCCCAAGAACACGTTGAAATTCACAAATTGTTGATCTTCTAGCACTGATTTCTTCAACTAAGGTAAGAAAATTTTCTTGGTAACCATAGTCAAGGATATCACTATGACATGGATTGATAAAAGTTCTTGGAATGAGTTCCTCTTTTCCGACAGGACTAATCGGATCTGCCTTTCCAAAGTGAGAACTCTCTAAGAAGACAATCTACCATCATCTACAACAATATGAGCTTCTTCAAGAAGTTTATTATATGTTCTGATTTCATCTGTTAAGTACATGTCTTTCAAGCCAACACTGAACCCTGTTTGGAAAAGCCATTCATGCAGAACATTTTGAAGGCATGTTAGGAACTGAAGAGCAGTTTGAGTCCCTTTTTGATAGCAAAGACTTGGGACAATTCCCGTATGGCAATCTGTTAACCATTTATTGCCTACAGGACACTGCATTATCTCGCTGTCATGCACAACTACACTACCTAAATATGTATACTCTACACCAGGGGGAAAGGTCATATTTAAGACCTGTATCCCTGTGTGAATGCATGTGTATGTGTGTGAATGCATCATTATGTGTGTACGCATTTGTATGTGTGTATGCATGTGTATGTGTGTGAATGCATCATTATGCATGTATGTGTTTATGTGTGTATGTGTGTGTGTATATGTGTGTGTATGTGTGTGCACGTCTATGTGTATGTGTGTGTGTCTATGAGTGTGTATCTGTTTATGTGTGTGTATGTGTCTATGTGTGTGTATGTGTCTATGTGTGTATGTGTATGCATGTATGTATGCATATGTGTGTGTATGCATTATGTATGTGTATGTATGCATGTGCATTATGTATGTGTATGTATGCATGTGCATTATGTATGCATATGTGTGTATATGCGTGTAAGTATGTATGCATATGCATATGCATTATGTATGCATATGTATGCATGTATGTGTATGTGTGTGCATGTCTCTCTATGTGTGTGTATGCATATATGTGTGTGTATGTGTGTATGTGTGTGCCTATGTGTATGTGTGTATGTGTGTGTATGTGTAGGTGTATATGTGTGTGCATGTGTATGCATTATGTATGTGTATGTCTGCATGTGCATTATGTATGCATATGTGTGTATGCATATATGTGTGTGTGCATGTATATGTGTGTGTGTGTGCATGTATATGTGTGTGTATGCAACATTATGTGTGTATATGTGTGTGTATGTGTGTGTGTATTTGTGTGTGTATGTGTGTGTGTATATGTGTATGTGTGTGTGTGTTTATGTGTGTATATGTGTGTGTATGCATATGTATGTGTGTGTAAGTGTGTGTGTGTGCGCATACCTGGTCTTTTCCTTTGCATTTCTCTCTCTCTCTCTCTCTCTCTCTCTCTCTCTCTTTCTCTCTCTCGTTCTCTTGCTCTCGTCTAGATCTTGACACAAATATTACCAAACCATCATGAAAGTCAGAAAAGAACAACTCCTCTCCATTTACAGACTGTAAACCTAACCATGCACACTGTTGTATCAAGTTTGACAATGATCCTTTGCTTCCAGCCCTTATCACTGCCATCATGGAATCGGATGGAAAACTATGCCTCTCAACAACGGTTGGTATTTCCCCAAGAACACATTGAAATTCACAAATTGCTGATCTTCTAGCACTGATTTCTTCAACTAAGGTAAGAAAATTTTCTTGGTAACCATAGTCAAGGATATCACTATGACATGGATTGATAAAAGTTCTTGGAATGAGTTCCTCTTTTACTGACAAGATTAATCGGATCCGCCTTTCCAAAGTGAGAACTCTCTAAGAAGACAATCTACCATCATCTACAGCAATATGAACTTCTTCAAGAAGTTTATTATATGTTCTGATTTCATATGTTAAGTACATGTCTTTCAAGCCAACACTGAACCCTGTTTGGAAAAGCCATTCATGCAGAACATTTTGAAGGCATGTTAGGAACTGAAGAGCAGTTTGAGTCCCTTTTTGATAGCAAAGACTTGGGACATTTACCGTATGGCAATCTGTTAACCATTTATTGCCAACAGGACACTGCATTATCTCGCTGTCATGCACAACTAAACTGCCTAAATATGTGTACTCTACACTAGGGGGAAAGGTCATATTTAAGACCTGTATCCCTGTGTGAATGCATGTGTATGTGTGTGAATGCATCATTATGTGTGTATGTGTGTACGCATTTGTATGTGTGTATGCATGTGTATGTGTGTGAATGCATCATTATGCGTGTATGTGTTTATGTGTGTATGTGTGTGTGTATATGTGTGTGTATGTGTGTGCAGGTCTATGTGTATGTGTGTGTGTCTATGAGTGTGTATCTGTTTATGTGTGTGTATGTGTGTATGTGTATGCATGTATGTATGCATATGTGTGTGTATGCATTATGTATGCATATGTGTGTGTATGCATTATGTATGTGTATGTATGCATGTGCATTATGTATGTGTATGTATGCATGTGCATTATGTATGCATATGTGTGTGTATGCATGTAAGTATGTATGTATGTATGCATATGCATTATGTATGCATATGTATGCATGTATGTGTATGTGTGTGCATGTCTCTCTATGTGTGTGTGTATGCATATATGTGTTTGTATGTGTGTATGTGTGTGCATGTGTACGGATTATGTATGTGTATGTCTGCATGTGCATTATGTATGCATATGTGTGTGTATGCATATATGTGTGTGTGCATGTATATGTGTGTGTGTATGCATGTATATGTGTGTGTATGCAACATTATGTGTGTATGTGTGTGCATTTGTGTGTATGTGTGTGTGTGTATATGTGTGTGTGTGTATATGTGTGTTTATGTGTGTATATGTGTGTGTGTATGCATATGTATGTGTGTGTAAATGTGTGTGTGTGCGCATACCTGATCTTTTCCTTTGCATGTCTCTCTCTCTCTCTCACTCTCTCTCTCTCTCTCTCTCTCTCGTTCTCTTGCTCTCGTCCAGATCTCGACACAAATGTGCCGGGAGAAATCGAATTTTTTTTTGAACATTCCAGAGCGTCGCTTATGCTACGCTCTGGAAAGGATGATGCATATGCGACGCTATCCAGTTTGCCCACGCCACAAATAACATCGCTAAATAGCGATGTTATTTGTGACGCAGGGATTTAGCATCGCATAAGCGACGCAGGCATCGCTTATGCGACGTATCCCCTTAAAAAAAAAATTTTGAAAAACAGCACTGTCGCTTATGCGACGCTAACGTTGCATAAGCGACATTGCTCATTTTTTTTTCGATTCGGGGGCGTCCCTACGCCCCCCTATTTCTTGTAGTGATAGCTACATGTTTAGGAATCATTTTCTCAGCACAAGGTATACAAATTAATAATTTATATTATTGTGACTGATAATACTCATATATTTTATAAATGTTTTACATTTAATCTATGTATTTTTTATTTCATTAAATAAACACAGACTACTGTGAAAAAGAGAGTTGAGTCAGGTCATACATTGCACTTAGGCCAAATGGGCCATCATGGTTTTGTAGCTACATTTGTAAGTATATGTATTATTGGAACTATATTTTTTATTTTAGTTCAAACAGTAATCATTAATCTTTATTATTTGTTTCAATATAATGAAGGGGTTATGGTCGATATCCTACAAAAAGAAAATCAAATTTGCTACACATTGTGGATATCGATGTCTGAGTGAGTACATGCGAGATCATCCAAATGCTTTTGTGATTATTATTAAATTTCATATAATTATTTAATTTTTATTGATCTTTTACATGTTTTGTTTATTTATGTTTGTTATATGTAATACAAGAGTATTATGGAGAGGTAGTTATGGATGATGTGGAGAGACAAACACACACGCGATGATCTCGATCATCAGAGGGTGCTTACACCTTTACCCATGATGTCACTAGAGATACATCAGATCATGTGGATGATCATGATGATGATCATGATGATGATCATGATGATGATCATGATGATGAGGACTTACATGATGATGTGGATGATCATGATCAAGATGACTGATATATTACATTGGATATATATTTTACATTGATATACATACTTTTTCTATATCTATATATTTTCTCATTCTAGTTATGTTTTGAATTGTCTCTATGGTACTAATAATGAAAAGTCTTGTTCTAATGATTTTTATTATTTTTTATATTTAACACGTGATTTATTACTTTAATTATATAATTCATTCATATTATATGTGTGTTTGTGTGTATATATGTATATATGTGCATGCAGTTGTGTGTGTATAAAATGTATGTATGCACATGTAGGTATATATCTATATTTGTGTAACTGTGTCTATATGCATGTATTTGTGTGTATATATATGTGTATGTAGATATTTTTTATGCATATGAATTTGTGTATGTGTATGTGTATGTGTAAGTGTATGTGCATGTGTGTGTATGTGCATATGAATGTGT
>CM035434.1:28996422-29211422 GCA_020310875.1 Ceratopteris richardii | reverse complement strand
CATACATAATGCATATGTATATGCATACATACATACATACATACATGCATACATACACACACACATATACACATACATACACACACACACACATACACACATACACACATATACACATAATGATGCATACACACACATGCACATGCATACACACATACACACATATACACACACATACATACACACACATACATACACACACACATGCATACATACACATACTTAATGCATACACACTTACATATGTACACGTATATATATTGATTTTTAACCATTTTGTTTTATATGTTAGGTATTATGGATCCCAGTAGAGAGAGAAAGGTGAAACTCACTCTCATAAAAAGTCTTATGAGAGCAGAGTTCCGTCTGATACTCTAGGGGCCATAATGCGTGATTACTCAGAGATGTCTGATGAGGAGCTGGATTATACGATCTAGATGCTTACCCAGTGATCAGACGAAGGCTCTTCTGCAGCTCCACATGCAGGAAGAGAGCGACATAAACTTTTTTAATGATATTATAACACATATTTTTATTTATTTCTATCTATCTATTTTCAGGACACCTATACCACCTCCAGCATGTGATAGCAGAGCAGAGTTGCCTATGAGGACATGCATAGGCACCTTAGGACTAGAGTGCGACATAGAGCCAGTGGGGAACATTGTGTACATAGGGAATGGATTGGAGTTCAAGAGAAGAATCCGGGCACTATGCGACTCTTACCTACGCTTTATCCACTTACCGTGGAAGTAAGTAAAAGTTTTACATATAAATTGAAATATATATCTTATGTTTTATTTACATTATGTTTTTTATTTTTGTAGTGAGCATGATGAGAGGGATACAAAATATGTGCTTAGTTCACTTGAGATAGAGTTTGGGATAGGATGGTCGCTTAAGTTGTGTTTAAAAGAGATGCGGACACTTATGGCTCATCGTCGCGACAATGCACGGTATGCACTGCTTTTATGTATATATATGTGGATATGAGTATGTGTGTTTATGCATGTATGTATGTATATGAGAGAGAGAGAGAGAGTTAGAGAGAGAGAGAGAGACTAGAGGTATAAATACATGCATACACACACATATGCATCATACATGCATATTTACACACATATACATATACATGCACATTTATACATACACACACATACATGCACATTTTTACACACATACACATGCAATGTTACACACATATAATGAATACACATAGACACATGCACATACTCACATACACGTACACATACTCACATACACATACACATGCATAATCATATGTACACACACATAGACTCATATATTCATATTTACATGCATATATACATATACACATGCATATATACACACAAAACACATGCATATGCACATATAGATACACATACATACACAACACATGCATACGCATAAATAAATAAATAAATAAATCCTATTTCAAAAATCCTAAATTGAAAACACTAATTTCGATATTAGGGTTTTGAAATCCCTAATTTAAAAACTCTAATTCAACCTTTTAGCCATATGTTTGAAGTATATGTACACCTCCGACGTCCTACTAGAGAGATGTCTCTCCTCCCAACCTTATGCCTCTATATATAGCTACTCGAATCAACGAGGATCATAATATATGTAAAGATATATACACATCATGTAGATAGGATACATAAATATAAAATGGAGTAGATATATTATGCATCACACATACATGCCTAAATGCACACATAAATATATATATATACATACTAACATATTTACATGTACACATTTACACATAGACATATATACATATATACATGTACACATCACATATACATGCCTACATGCACACATAAACATATATATATATATATATATATATACATGCATACATATTTACATGTACATATTTACACATAGACACATATACATATATACATGTACACAATTATAAACACTTGCATATATTACATGAATACATGAATATTTTACATAAATGCATATGCATATATACACATATGCATATTTAACACATGTATACATATATCACACACATGCAAACACATACATATACATGAAATACATATATATGCATACTAACATATGTATACATATAATACACATGAATACACACACATATGCATACATACATGATAAAAATTTGCTCCTCGAAGATAAAGCTATATATAAAATAATTAGGCATACCCCCGAGCTTCATGTTCTAACTTAGAAGAACATGATTTCATCTCTCTAATAGGATTCATCGTTATTCAAGTTAATAAAAAAAACCTATTATCTGATATCCATTCAGAAGCTTCAAGTTATTGATCGATAACTAGAGTAGAATTTACTATCTAATCTGCTCATATGTTTTCATTATTGCCATCATTTTGGTAAGACATCAATATAGTCTCATCTTCATTATCCTTATTGATTTCATTTATTTCTTCTATGGTTAAATCTATGTTCTCATGAATCACATCATCTATTGATGGATTAATATCTATTTTTGGTAATTCCTCTTCCTCATCAGTAGAATCAGCATGTAGAGAATTATCCTCTTCATCAAAAAGATTAGTATCATTATCACGTATAATGATTCTAATTTCTATTTTAGATGTTGATGTATCAGTATCTGATGCTGAATCATCAAGAGGACTTTCTTCGATCTCTCTAACAATAAACTGTTCAAACAATGACCTACCTCTAGGTTGCACATGAATGACTTGCCACCAAGGATGAGCATCTGGGTTTTTATAAAAAAATGCTTGTTCAATATGCCTAGGAAGAATATATGGTTCTTTAGTAGATCGCATTACCTTGGAAGAATCAATTGCCCAAAACCCAGACAATTCCTTTCTTAATGTAGAATTACTACCTTTATACTCCGCTCGAAACCAGTCAACCTTCAAAATGACCTATCAAAATATATAACAACAAAAACCCATTATTAGGTGCTTAAAAAAATAACTAACTCTACAAAAAATATATAAACTTTTTTCTACCTGTTTGAATGTACGAAATGAAATTTCGTAGATACCAACAATAGTTCCTACGTAACCAAGTTCGCTATCTATAAGGTTTGTGTCTTTTGAGCTAGCACGTGATAGTTGCTTGAAAGAAGCAACAATACTAGAATCCTCTGTTTTACGTAAAGAATCAATGGCTTTGATTCTAATATGCTGTCCAAAAGCCCACATATTAGTGAACATTCGAGCCTGCAAAATAAATTCAATTAGTAAATAGAAACTAACATACATATATGAAAAAAATAAAATATTATTGTAATAAAATTACCTTTCGTTCACAACCTATCATTAACTCTCTTTGCTCATCTGAGATTTCTTCATTATTTGCGTTGGCATGTTGCAAACGACTATATAGCCAATCCATGAAAGAAGCTATATCTGTAATCTCATTATTATCGAGATTACGTCTAGATCTTTTGTTTTTTCGCATTTTACTTCGGAGACTTTGAAGTTCCTCGTACTCGCTAAGGAATGCTTGCATGCATTCGCTATTATATGCTACAAAAGTAGAAACATCATTTTTTTCTTGAAATGTAAATAAGAATGGGACCCCCTTACCTGATAATACCTCATCTATTATTTTTGAAGAAGACTCGTTGGTCCATGCACGTGGAGCTTCTTCATGAACTCTTTCAAGGTACTCACTAACGTAATACATGCACTCTTCAAGCATCCAACCCTTTGCCATGGATCCTTCTGGTTTTGCTCTTTGTCGCACCTAACCTTTTAGTATTCCCATAAATCGCTCGACCCAAAACATCCATCGAGTGTTGACAACACCTGCAATCTCTATCTCATCTACAAGATGGACTAATAAATGAACCTGAATATCAAAAAATGAAGTAGGAAGTTCTTCTCCATCAAACATAGTAGCTCTTTGCATTCACGTTTTTTTTGTGGGATCGAATTTTTATCGATCTCTTTGGATGTAATCCACCTATACATATCATAAAAACAATTATAAAGAAGTTAATTAAAAAATAAAAGATATCCAATATTCATACATATTAAATATAAAAGTATCATAATTACCTTATAAGTGATCCAAGACGATAGATCACATCTCGTACTCCTTTCATTGTACATCCATCGATAACCAAAGGTAAAATATGTTTCAAAAAGTTATGCCAGTCATGGGTCTTTAACCCAGATAAGCTCTTATCATCCATAGTAAACATGTTTTGAAACGATGCTCCATATCTTGTAGGAGTCTTAATCAATTGAATTCTATTGTTGATAGTCTGTATCTCTTTTGTTGTAAGTACCAAGGAGCAGATGCATAAGTCGTTTCTTGTCGATGTCTATCAAAACTGGCCATAACTTTGGTTTGGATTTTTTATCTTTCAAATCATTCCTTGATGCTGTGGTATCTTTTAGTCCAAGAAGATGCTGCCATAGTGAATAACCAATATTTTTGAATATATGCATAAGATCAAGAAGATGACATACTTTTAACTCTTTCCAATACTCCAAAGAATACCATATTGATATGATCTCTGCGAGTGCCAATTTTCCTTTACCTTTGTTCACATACTCATTATCTGAATCATCACTGAAGATTTCTACTTTTGGATCTATCAGAGGTCCATCTGTCCATTTTTTATACCAATCCATAGGCGTCATAGGTTTTGGATACTGGCCTGTTTCAAGCTTTCCATTAAAATGTATCGCTTCTCTTTTAGATCTTAATGGATGATCATCAGGCAAGAATCGTCGATGTCAAAGATAAATATTTTTGTTGAGATTCTTACTATAGATTGATCTCAACCAATCGCCACAATATGGACAAGCTTTATAACCCTTAGTAGATATTCCTGCATCATGGAAAATGATAAAAATATTATTAGATTAAATGGACACTTGAATTGAATGGACACTTTTTGTCCGTGCATCTTTTAAAACTATTAATGCATCTTTCAAAATATTTACACAAAATTTGATTGTTTTGGATGGTAGGATACAATTGTTTGTTTTGGACACATGAAGTATGTACCTTTATTGAATGATTTGTCGATTCACACTTTCAAACTGAACATATGTGTGAATCGACAAATCATTCATATCCTCCAAAACAAACAATCGTATCCTGCCATCCAAACAATCGTATCCTGCCATCCAAACAATTGTATATTGCCATCCAAACAATCGTATCCATTCAATTCAAGTTCTTCTTCTTATCTTATCTAAATTAAGAATAAAAACCTGCATGTATTTATATAAATATATACTTATGTATATATATATATAAATTGATAGAAAATTGAAAATTATACCTTAATAGTGTCGAAACAGATACATTACTCCATCCAAAACGATTTTGAAGGTTAAGAATAAGTAAGCTCGCACTTAGTCGTGTCAAACGACTTCCTTCATATACATGCTTTAGACATTTCTCTCGAAGATATTTCTCATTTTTAGAAATATCAATGCTCTCACTGTCATTTTGATACCAATCCTCAATAAAATCTGCAATGCCATCATCTTCATCATTGTCACACAAATCTTGTACTTTATCGTCTTTTGAATATAGATCTTTCAACTTTGCATATTGCACAGGATTAGTTTTGCGTAGCCTCCTCATGGAAGCTTCTGATAATCGTGGTCTTACTGGTAATTGTGAATGTTGTGGACGAATATCATCAACATCATAAGTTGGAATCTACACATATAAATAAAACTCATTAGTATTCCATAACTGAATAAAAAGTAAACTTCAAATATAAAATTAAGTATATAACTTATTAAATATGGATAGAAAATTTTTATTCTCTCTAGCTAAAAGGTGCTCTTCGAGCTCTACGCCATCCATAATTCACTAATAGTTCATCACCAGCATGTAATGTAGTAATAGCATTGAAAACTATGTATCTTGATACATCTCTACTCATGTATGGTGATTCATGACTATTTTCACGCTCCTCAAATGTGCAATTAGTCCTTGAACTATTATGTAACCCTCGACTACTATTTATTAAACCTGCTATATTTCCATGTGTGTAAGGTCTTCCATCAATATATAATCTTTCATTTTCTGCATGTAAAATCCTTCTACTAGTAAGGGATGCTGCGTTCAAGCATATTCCATAAGTACTCATGCTTTGAACATAACGTGAAAGTCGATGCCAATCTCCCCATCCATATATAGGACCACAAAATGACATAAGAGTGACTTCAGAGTTCGGAGGCACATACAAATCCTCTACAATAAACAGACCACGACCAACATTAGTAATAGTGGATGGAGCAATCATATAGCGATTACCCCAAAAGTTGAAAACCTCTCCATCTAAAGGAAGTGGTCCTCTATTCCATCCTCCATATCTTCTTCTATCATATGTTTGTACTAAAGAACGATCACGAGCTGGCAATGGATAATCTCCAGCCGTTTCATTCTCTAAACCAGGAGGTAGAGGATTTCTAGAAACCTCTGCTTGTAATTGATGAACAACAAGTCCATGACGTGTACGAGGTATATTAACATTATGAGAAAAATCATCATCATCATCATCATGGAGCAAGTATTCCTGTATATCAACAATAATTTGATTTTATATATGGTTTTTAAATAAAATAATGACATTAATATATATAGAAAATACATACCCAAGCATTATCACGTTGACTAGGTGATGGTACATGCTCAAAAAAGTACCATACTCTGCCTCATGTTCAATACATTCCAATCGTGGTCTTCGATACGTGCCATAACAAGAGTTACACCAACATATAATATGCTCTTCATAGTAAAATTCATCATAATTCCTATTGGAGGACACATGTGAAGTCGTTGCATGGGTAGGAGGTGGTGGAGTACCCTCTGATTGATCAGAATCTGCACATAATAAGAAACATAAAAAAAAATATAAGTTATGTATCCATCAAATATATTTAAAATTAAATATTTCATATACTTACAGTATAAAGTCATTGCACGAAGAGGAGACGGTGGTGGAGTTCCATCTGATTGATCATAATCTACAAATAATGGTATTTGATATTAATAATTTGATTATCTATATAAACAAAAAAATTCACATATACATATTTACACATACACACATATTCACATACACATTTACACATACACACATATTCACATATACACAACTACATATTATTGTGGGATAAATGCATGTATTTTGTATGAATGAGTGTATATGCATGCATGTGTGTGTACGTATATATGTGGATATGTATATGTATGTTTATGTTATATGTATGTATATGTGTATATGTGTATATGTATACATATATGCATGCGTATATGTTTGCATGTATATGTGTATGTGGGTATGTGTATGTGTATGTGTATGTGTGTGTATATATGTGTATGTATTCTGACTTTTTTTTATGTTTGAGATTAAATTAACAAGAGATATTGTATGGTCGAAAAAAAATAAGAGGCAAGCTAACATACCACCTGTTGGCAGCAGTCAGGGAACCGAAGGAGCCACAAGACGAAGAGAGTCAGAGCGAAGGGACAACACAAGGAGACATGGCAGTCAAAGAAGATCTGGCAAGTAGGCCATCTAATTTTTCAGACATCAAGGAGTTGAGCACACAAGAAGAAAGAGCAAGTAGGGAGCTCAAAGAGGTGTATGACAAATCAGTAGAGGAAATCCCTACACAAATAGTGATTTTCATCACTAAAACCATTGTAAATATCATTTCGTATTTTTGTAGCTCCATTTTGTGCAAGCCAAGGAGTCATTGAGCTTGAGGAGCTTTAGAAGTATCTACCTGCCAATTTTCATATTTTTTAGATCTCGTTTGAGCCCTCTAATAAGCCCTGGAACCTAATTTTTAACTAGGCCGGACACTAGGTCTGAACAGGGCCAAAGCTAGTCAGAAACTATAAAAGGAGCTAGAGAGCTCATTTTTGAGGGTAGATTGTACTTGAAACGAACTTGTAAGAGCTTTTTGAAAGTAATCTAAGAACTCCATTGCTTCTCACTCTTTGTCTTGCCGTGTGTGCGCGTGTGTGTGTATGTGTGTGCATGTTTGTGTGCTTCTCACTCACGCACTTGTGCCCCCACTTGCTCGAGGTCTTCATACCATCCTCACGTCTTCCCGGATTGACATTAAAGGAGGTGCTACTCATCACTGAGCTACACCAAATTTTGGCGCCGTTGCCGGGGATCGAGCTTTGAGGACAAGCGTGTGATGGTAAGACGTAGATTGGAGACGTTGGCGTTGTAGGTAATTTCTTTACTTTTCCTATTTTTCTCTTTCTTACCTTACCACCATCATCACCATCATCATCATCACCATCTTCCACCTCCATCTCCATCATCGCGAAAATTTCAGTTCTTTGATCGTATCACCTTCTCCACCTCATTTCCCTCATTTTACTTGTGAGAGAGAGCGAGAGAGCAAAGTTGTGTGTGCTGTTTTTGCATGTTTCTTGAGCTGTCTTGCAGGTACAGGCCGCATCATCATCCCCAGCACTCTGCGCAGGTACGGAATTCTCGGTAACTGTCTGTGTGTCGCCGACTTCTGTCAATCGCGACCGACAGAAAAAATGCTCAAATTGCCAAACAAAGTGCAAAACCATGATCTACAGGCCTAGAGCTTCCCGAAAATGTGCTTAGATTTTTGAAATTCATCAGATTTCTGTCAATCGCGATCGCTCTGTCAATCGCGATTGACAAACCACGACGGACAGACCTGTCAATCGCGATCGACCAGTCAATCGCGACTGACAGCCCACGACGGCTCTGTCAATCGCGACCGATAGAGTCAACGACCGATTGACCACGACTGACGGATCATACGCGTGACACGTGTCAATCGCGATCGACCCATCAATCGCGACTGACAGCCCACGACGGCTCTGTCAATCGCGACCGACACAGTCAACGATTGTTTGACCACGACGGACAGACCCTCGCGACCGACCTGTCAATCGCGATCGACCCATCAATCGCGACCGACAGAGTCAACGACCCTTTGACCACGACTGATTGACTTTTCGAACCACCTGTCAATCGCGATCGACACATCAATCGCGACTGACAGCCACGACGGACCTGTCAATCGCGATCGACACATCAATCGCGACTGACAGAACTTGCGAACACGTTAGAAGGGCAAATTTGGCGAATTTTCTAGGGTAAAGAATAGGGGGCTAATTTGGTCAATTTGTGGGACAAACACTCGGGGTTAGCATTGCATGTTGAGGCCGCAACCCAAGTAATTCAAGAATTTCTGCCTGCTTGATTAAACTGTTTTGAACCCTGTTTTAATCCCTGAAGCCTGAACTGACATAACTTCCTCATACGAAATCCAATTGCTGTGATTCTTGTTTAGTTGGAAAGCTCGTGAGGAGTACAACCAAAACTTCCACTGGTTATGTGAAAATTAAGATCAGGATTATTAGATAGGGTTTTTTGAAGTTAACCATACCCGAGGTAGGAAAACTGAGGGATCCTTGGGTTTGTTTTTTATAAAGGCCAGAGATAATTTGGTCGGTGAGTCACATGCATGAAAGTGGTCTAATCTGTCATTTGAATTTAAGTCTGGAGCTAATCTTGGGACTAATGCAGGTCTATTGAGAAGCAATTGAGAGCGTCCAAGCAAGGGCTTTGTGCAAGCTTGAGAATCAACTTCTCGAGCACTAAAGAGCAAGGATCAGCAAGAAAGGTCGGAATACTCTCAACTCCCCTCTGTCAATTCCTAGCTTAGGCTAAGAACGACTAGAGGTAGGAGTAAGTCAGGGCG
The DNA here is from genome assembly GCA_020310875.1 of Ceratopteris richardii. Taxonomy (NCBI): domain Eukaryota; kingdom Viridiplantae; phylum Streptophyta; class Polypodiopsida; order Polypodiales; family Pteridaceae; genus Ceratopteris; species Ceratopteris richardii. The sequence continues at coordinate 29,201,694 of CM035434.1, read as the reverse complement.
ACGATAGGCAATTATCAAGTTGAAGCAGACCTAAACTCTCAAGTTCAAGCTAAGGACATAATCTTTGTACTATCGAGAACTTTAAAGGAAAAGAACTTAACGTGGAACGAGCAACTTTAAGTGCGGAACTACACTCAAATATACCTTACGACGTGATATCAGACAAGAATTTTAACACGGGAATCAACCAAAAAGAATCAAGTAACTGATACAAAAGGACTCTGCAACGAGGTTGTACTTGGGCAAAATTGGGCTATTCAACTAGGCTTATGAACCTTAGATCAGGGCGACATCTAGTAAGGGATAGACAAAGCCTTAGGTCTTCAGAGGCTAGTGTCAACTACACTGCTAGGTCGTGGGCCCAGCAGTTGAGCCACCACTCATACTACCCTAGCTCTGCGACCAGTGAATCAGAGATGTCTCAAGGCATGGACAGACCTACGGGAAGTTCAGGAGTGCCATACTTGCACAGAGTAGAAGGCCCGTACAAGACACAACTGGAATACCTTAGGACCAACCAATTAGGTGCCAGCATCTATGAGGATGGCCTAGGAAGATCTGTGGTATAGATTAAGAATCCTAATCAATCCATTGGATTAGAGCACCCAGCTGTCAAGTTTGAAAATGGAGCATACTTGGACAAAGAAGGAACCATATACGTAGTCACCAGTCACCCAGATAGGACGGACGAATTTGGAAATGTGATCCCCGAAGCAGACTTAGGTGACCTGGAGCAAGGAAACATGGGTGCAGAACCTAGAACCCCTCGAGGTAAATCGGTTCTCACTAGGATTATCACACCGGAATGGATTCCCCATGATAATAAGAGCATAGATTTGCTCCTCAATCGAGAGACTGACGAAGCCTTTTGGAGGTACAAACCTGATCGGCCAATTGATATAGGAACAATCATGATCTATGAGTTTAAGGATCCTGATAGCCCAGGTAGAGTGACCTACTTAGATCATGCTTCGGAAAGGATCTTTGTGGTGACAGAAAATGATAGGCATGCTTACACTTGGAAGGGTGAATTCGTTTTCCCCCAACCAAGATCGAATGTATCCTATGGTCACCCTGGAGCTGGAACATCCCAAGCTCATGGAATGCAAAGAGACAGAAGTAGAGATAGACCAGAAGTAAGCTTTGCCAACCCAGTGGGCAGAGAAAGAACGAGGACAGAGACAAATAGAGTAGAACCTGAGATACTTAGAGCTCACAGGAATCAAAGAAATGCGGATGAGTTCCCTCTACCACGACCTAGAGAGCACACAAGGACTTTGAGACCGACTCAGCTAGTTAAGTCCATGAAGAACTACTTCGATGGCACTGGAGATCCATACGATCATGTGGCTGAGTTTAGGCAAGTCTTGAGAGCTGAACAAGTGGAGGATCTATTCACGCAGTACAATGCCTTTGGTCTGACCCTTAGGAACACTGCCCTGACATGGTTTCAGCCACTAAATGAGAGGCAGTTCAGGAGCATAGACCAACTCCTAGAGGCTTTCATTATTGAATTCTCTAAGAGTGGCATAAGGCATAATACCTCCTCGCTGATTCACAGCTTCAAGCAAACCCCTCAAGAAACCGTGAGACTTGCAGGAAGAAGATTTAGGCAATACTTAGAAAGATGCCCTATTTCGGAGCTACCCACACCAGCTAAGCAAGTGGCTTTATTCCTGGATGGATTGCTAAGTACTAAATTGAGATCTTATGTGTACTTGAAGGACCCTAGGACCATAGAAGAGTGTGTGTGCACGTGCATTGACATCGAGGATAACCTAGGGGAGGAGTTAGAGCTTTCCAAGATATACAAAGATTCAGATAGTGCCTCTAACCTCTCTTCCACGCAATCCACATCAATTGAGGAACTTGCAGAGAAAGTAGCTCAGAAATTAGGTGTAACTAGCAAACAAATCCCAAGGTTTGCCCCTGTGAAAAGGTGCTATACTTGTGGTGGCGACCACATGGCGAACGTATGTCCCATTATGACTCAGCCCCAAGTAAATCCTAATAGCCAGTACTGCACCATAGAACGGAGGTACACCAATCACACCGCACAAGATTGCCCCTACAATAAGCAAACAGTTAGGCAAACTTACCCTCAACCCTATCCACCGCAGGGAAGATACCAGAACCAGTACCCTCCACAGCCATATGGCAGGCCACAGCAACCTTATCAGCAACCATACCAAAACCAACAAAGACCTCAGCCTGTGTTAGCACAACAACCCCCTGCCCCAGCTAATGTGATCCCAGTAAAATATGCAACAGCAGAAGAAAACCTGAATAGAGCTATAGTCCCTGTAACACCACTGCTTTCTGAAAGTGACCCCAGTGACCATAGCTTTGATTCTACACATGTCGATAGTCCCCATGCTTACTACATGCAATCTCCTGAACATGGTGAGTCCTACTATAGTGAAGAACTGAGTGAACCTAGTTGGGAGTCAGATCACACAAACCTCATGTATACAAACCCCAATCCTAGGCCTCAGTCTAGGCAGGTAAGACCCCCATTCCCTAGAGGACCATGCTACAGATGTCAGGGAGATCACCTCATTCGTGATTGTCCCTTGCCTCCACCTACACAACCCTAGTCAGTGACAATTCAGGGCTTTTGCCAAGAATGTGGAAAGGAGCATCTCTTACGAGATTGCCCTAAGAATCCTAATAATATGCCAAAAATCGCTCCTATTAACGTTATTGGGTTGGTGGTAGACTCCACAGGAAGTGTGACATCCACCGCACCATTACAGGTAGTGACTAGAGCTCAGGCATTGCAACAGAACCAAGGAGTAAACCAGGATAAGAACCCAGAGGCTAGTGAAACCGAGAGCATGACAAAGAAAAGGACTAGAGCGTGGAAAGATAGTCGGGAAAGAATGAAAAGACAATGGGCTAAAAAGATGAGTGAACTTGAGGAAAGCATAAGAGAAACCAAAGCCAGGATAACTGAACTCACATCTCAAACTCCCTCTCACACTACCCCACCACCACCATTCCCATCGCCATCCGACCCGCCACCTTCCAACCCACCTCATACGATTCCACCACCCCCTAGAGTAGGATCAATATTAGCTGATCCCACTCCTGAAGACATAGACATGATGCTTAAAGCATATCAGGCCAGAATCCAAGAAGGGCCAAATGTCACGGATCATGACAAGTGTTACCCTAGAGCTGACCTAGAGATAGAAAGAACCAAGCTTTGCGCGAAAATGGTCGCATTGGCTCAGACTATGTTTGAAGCCAGTTGCCTTTTCAATTACTCGGGCTCAGCCAAGACGCAATTACACTTGGATGGACTTCTAGAGAAGTTAGAGGGCATAATTGCAAGATCTGCCAAGGAAGAAGAAAATCAAGAAAGAGATAATGCAAGCAAAAACATGACCCATTCCCCACCGAAAACTTATGTGCCCAATTCCACTGAACCAGACAACCCCCCCTCCCTAGAAAGAATAGAGAAGCTGATTGCACAATCAAAAAAGGAACCAGCCTCTCAACATAAGGGCAAGGCAAGTGAAAGAGTAGGTCTTTCTACCCAGAAAGCCTATGTGCCTGAGGCCTATGTGCCTAACTCTACGGAGCCAGACACATCATCTTCTATGAATCGGTTCACACCAGAATTCCTACGCGAGATTCAAGAAGACAAATGGGCTAAAGAAAGTGAAGTCCCTCCTCCCATTGAACTTGTGGATGATGCACATGACCAATTCCCACAAGACATCCAATCCATTTATGGGGAGAAGGAGAGCACCCAAACTCAAGAAAGATTAGACTTCGAGTCTAATTCTTTACAAGAACTACCCCATTTCACAGGCCCGTGGGAAGCAAAGTCCACCTATATGAGAGCACCTACAGTCATGGTAAGAAACGAAGATTCAGTCATACCTAGGAACTCAGAGGTAGTGAAGAACACCAAAGTGCAGTGCAATCTCACTTTGGAAGAGCTGCTTAAGGTTAGACCAGAAGTGTGGAAACATGTAGCCAATCAAGTGCCCGAGATAACAAAACCTCGTTCCCAGGTAGGATCACATAGGACAGTGCCAGAGATACCCTTGGATAAGATAGGAGATATGTGTGAAGGTGAAGAAGGGAACACCTATCTTCCCATTACCTACCAGGAGTACACCACCAAGGCAATTTTGGACTCAGGTGCAGGAGTTGCAATTGCCACCACTTCCCTATGGAAGCGTTGGGGCAAGCCAGCACTCAGGCCAACGAGAATGAAATTGCAGATGGCCGATGGTCATATTGAGAGACCCTTAGGATTGCTAGAAGGAATAACTCTCACCACCTGTGGTGTCGAGTTCGAGCATACCTTTGCCATATGTGACTTCAGCAAAAATCATGCCTATGAAATGATCTTGGGACGACCCTTTATGCGACAGTTGCAAGTGGTACAGGATTGGGGAACTAATTCTTTGTACCTGCAGCACTTAGGTGTTACAACCAAAGTCAATCTCAAGGATTACTCTCATAGAGATGTCCCTCCTATCCAATGGAATCCCATCCATAGAGCCAAAGATGATACAGAATCGGTGCATTCCATAGGGTCAGGATCCTCATGGATGCATGAAGACACTCACTTATGGATGTGTAAGGTAGCAGTAGAAGAAGAGAAGAGAGAGAAAGCCAGAGAGGTAGGTGCAAAAGAAAACCATAGATCAATTCAAGACCCAACCTATGCACCTGTAGTCTTTCCTGATGAGGAATTTGAACCCCATGGCTGGGCAGAAATTCTAGCAACCATGGATGTAGCCATCAATGAGGAACAATGGACACCTCACTGTGATGAGGATGGCTATGACATTTCAGTCTTCTCCATAGAGCCAATCATGGGAGAGGCAGTTCTAGAAGAATGCGAACCTAGCCCTGATGCATTTGAGGATGCAAGTGACTCCGATCTAGAGTCAATCATTATGGACCCACCTTTTGCATCAGATGAAGAATACTTCCATGAAGTAGAATTTCAACCCCAGAGGCATGGAGAGCTTACAAATGATGTAAGATTAGCAACACATGTGACCCCGAAGGAAGAAGGAAAGAAACGAAAGAAGAGAGAAGTCTCACCAGAAGAGGAAGAATCCTTGTTTGAGGTCCCGGAAAATTTCAAGAAGTATGAGATAGACGACAGGAGAGTCATGATAAGAATGCCTAAATGAGAGGCACAAGTAGGAGAGGCCTATGATAACAAATAAACCACCAAGAAAATAGTAGTGGCCCTAGAAGAAGGAGAGGAGAGATGCACGTACATAGGCCATGACCTAACAGAGGAAGAAGAGCATGCGTTAATTGCCTTGCTAAGAGAATACAGAGATATATTCGCTTGGAGTTACAAGGATTTGAAAGGTGTTGACCCTGACATATGCTCACACACTATCCCCATGACCTCAGATGCTAAACCCTCTAAGCAAAAGCCCTATACATATAACGATAATTACGCTGCCAAGATTAAGGAGGAGATAGATAGACTGGTTGAAGCTGGATTTATCTATGAAATTGAGCACACTGAGTGGGTATCCCCCATCGTAGTGGTGCCCAAGAAGAATGGCAAGCTGCGTGTATGCATTAACTTGAAGAAGGTTAATGCAGCCACAATTCGAGATAACTATCCGCTTCCCATCACAGAACATCTCTTAGAAAGAGTGGCAGGCAAGGAAGTGTACAGCTTCCTCGATGGATTCTCGGGCTACAATCAAGTAGCCATAGCTCCAGAAGATCAGCATAAGACAGCTTTTGCCACAGAGTGGGGTATATTCGCCTTTCGTGTAATGCCATTTGGGCTTACCAACGCACCAGCTACCTTCCAAAGACTAATGTGCCATGTATTTAAAGAGTTCCTGAGGAAGAATTTAGAAGTCTATGTTGATGATCTTTGTGCTCATTCCAACATTAGACAAACCCATATTCCTGAACTCAGGCAAATCTTTGACAAATGTAGAGAATATCAAGTCTACCTGAACCCAGAAAAGTGCGTTTTTATGGTCAGGCAAGGCAAGATTCTAGGACACATAGTGTCAAAAAATGGCATATCCACCGATGAAGAGAAAGTGAGAGCCATAGCAGAGCTACCTAGGCCAAGGAATGTCAAGGAAGTACAAGCTTTCATGGGACATTGTGGTTACTACCGCCGATTCATTCACATGTATGCTGTCATTGCAAAGCCCATGTACGGACTTCTGACTAACTTTGAGTGGACGGATGAATGTGAGAATTCCTTCCAGGAGCTTAAACGAAGATTATGTTCAGCACCAATCTTGACCACACCAGATTGGAATAAGCCATTCCATGTTCATGTGGATGCATCCAATTGTTGATGTATGAAACACCACAAGAAATGAATTAATGTGACACTAGAACACCTCTATGGTCACCATTAACTCATTGCCACTCTAAACTTTGAGAAATGATAGCCTAAAGTGAGAACTTTGCTTCTACAGAAATTCCTAGTGACCGAAATAACATACCTTCAGTATTTTGCTAATTTCTCCTAGCTCAAGTATTATTTCTCCATGAAACTTTATAGGATGAAACTAGAAGAGTAGAGCTTTCCAACAAGCTATCATATGCATCAAAGGGATCTCTAGAACTCAAGTTATGGCTCTCACAAGATGACCCTGTATGACCTTCCAAAACTGGAAATTTTACCTGTTTTAGTAAGAGCGCCTGTTTAAAATTAGAATTCGATGCCTAGCATCGACTTGCAACGAGAATTCGATGCCGGGCATCGACTTGGGATGTTTTTGGCCACTTTTCAGCAGGGATTCGATGCCAGGCATCGACTTCCCGCATAAAGTCTTGATCTTCTGGACACCAAAACTATAGGTGATTTCATGCACACTTACAATATGACTTATCAACTGGAATTCGATGCCAGGCATCGAGTTGCTCCAACAACATCATCTTTTCAAGAAGATTTGGCAGTAGATAAAAATCAGATATGAAGATAAGGACTTATCAAGTGAGATTCGATGCCACGCATCGACTTGCTTGGAAAACTTCAACCTTTCAAATCATTACACAAAAGACAAACACTGGAGATGGAGGAAGAAGACTTATACACAGAACATTAACTAGTTCTTGTCATAACTATGAAAACTCAGAAGTTTACAAGTGCTTTCTCGCTCAGAGAAGCCCGACTATACTCAGTCATACAAAAATGAGTTCTTCTCACTTTCTCATTGTCTTCTTCCTTCTTCTTCTCACCGCGTCAGTTAATACTAACTAACTTATATAGACTTTCTCATTCCCGTGACTTTTGAAAAACTTCTAGAACTAAAGTGAACTAACTTTACAAGTATAATACATTTGTGAATTTGTCCCTTCACATAGGCATGGGGTTTTCTTCCTAAGATTTGACCTTCAAATATATGTCCATTTAGTGATTGTTTCTCCAACAGCTCCCCCTCAATCACTAATTGACATTCCCTGTTTCTTCATATCATCTTCTTTTCTTTTACTCCTGCCATGCTTTTGAATCTGCTGGTCTTCACACCATCCAAGCTCTTTGTCATTATGTCTGCTATCTGATCTTTAGTAGAAATGTACTCCACTTCAATCTCCTTCTCCATTACCTTTTCTCTGAGAAAATGATACTGTATCTCTATGTGCTTTGTCCTTGCATGAAATACTGGATTTGCTGCAAGATAAAGTGAACTCATATTATCTCCATGTATTATAGGTGTACCTTGATCAATGCCTAAGCTCTTGAATAATGTCTGCATCCGTATGACTTCCTTAGCTGCTTCCACAAGTCCTTTGTACTCTGCTTCAGTTGATTATAATGCTACTATATGTTGTTTCTTTGAACACCAACTTACAAGCTTATCACCAATGTATATCATGTAACCATGAGTTGATCTCCTGTCATCTTGATTACCTGCCCAGTCTGAGTCACTGTAGGCTCTCAACTTCAAATCTGATGTAAAAGGATAATATAATCCTTCCTTTATAGTTCCTTTGATATATCTGAGAACTCTTTGACCTGCAATCCAATGTGGGTCCTTTGGACAATGCATGAATTGTGACAAAACTCCCACTGCATAACTAAGATCAGGTCTTGTTAGTGTAGCATAAATCAAACTACCCACAAGAGATTGATACTTCCTCATATCTTTGTATTTTGCACCATCATATTTACTGAGCTTGTGATTAACTTCAAGTGGAGTTGAAGCTTCTTTGCAATTTTCCATATCAAACTTCTTCAACAAGTTCAGAAGATACCTTTCTTGTGACACATATATGCCATGATCTGTATAAGTGACTTCCATTCCAAGAAAGTATGACAACTTTCCTAGATCACTGATCTTGAATTCTTTCTCAAGTAATCTCTTTACCTCCTTGATTCCTTCATCTGAAGTACCTGTGATTATAATGTCATCTACATAAATACAAATGTAGATTGTACCTTCCTCTGTTCTTCTGATAAGTAGACTTGGGTCTGCTTTTGAACTTTGATATCCAAGATCATTGAGATACTTCACCAGTCTATAGTTCCAAGCTCTTGGAGCTTGCTTCAATCCATAGAATGCTCTTCTCAACCTGCAAACAAAATTTGGATACCTGGAATCTATAAACCCTTGAGGTTGTTCCATGTATACCTCATCTGATATGTATCCATTCAAGAATGCATTTTTTATATCCAATTGACTTAGAGTCCATCCTTTTGAAGCTGCAATAGCAATGATTGTCCTTATAGTTGACATCTTAGCTACGGGACTGAATGTCTCATCATAATCTATGCCATAGGTCTGGGCATAGCCTTTCACCACCAATCTAGCTTTGTATCTGGCTATACTTCCATATGCAAGCTTCTTCACTTTATAAACCCATTTATTTCCAATTACTTTCTTACCATTTGGTTTAGAAACAAGTTCCCATGTCTTGTTCTCCTCCAGTGCATTGAACTCTTCCTTCATTGCTTCTTCCCATTGCTTCTTACCTTTAGCTTCATCATAGTTCTGAGGTTCTTCATCATCTTTGACCATATATGCATAGTTCTTCTGAGTTATGTAAGAAGTATCATAAGAATACCTTTCTGGTTGTCTTCTAGTCCTGCTTGACCTTCTTGGTTCACATTCTTCATAAGTGTCTGGATACACCTCTTCATCAAATATAGGAGCTTCTTCATTTCTTCTTGTTAATCCACTTGTGGATGTACTTGCTTGCATATAGTCTTCATCTCTATTTACCTGCACAATTGATTTTCCTTTCTCACATCTTCTTACCTCTTTTTCAAATTCTTCAGTTGTATGACTTTGATCTACATACCAACTTTTCTGTTCATCAAATGTAACATCTCTAGAAACAAGAAATTGTTTTGTTAGAGGATTCCACAACCTGTAACCCATCTGCTTTTCATCATAACCAATGAACACATATTTTTCTGCCTTTGGTTCAAGTTTATGCCTAAGCTGTGATGGCACATAAGCATATGCAATTGATCCAAACACTCTACAATGATCTAGTGTTGGTTTCTTACCCCACCAAGCTTCATATGGAGTCATACCATTGAGAGCTGCACATGGTAATCTATTCACAAGATATGTAGCTGTATTTACAGCCTCAGCCCAAAGATAATTTGGACAGTTCTTCTCCTTTAGCATAGCTCTAGCAAACTCAACCAAAGTCCTGTTCCTTCTTTCTGCTACACCATTTTGTTGTGGTGTATACCTGCAAGTTATTTCTCTCTTAATACCTGCATTCCAAAGATAATCATTGAACTCTTGGGAGAAGTATTCTCCCCCTCCATCAGACCTCAGTCTTTTAAGCTTTTGACCTGTTACTCTCTCTGCATATGCATGAAAATGCTTGAAGGCTCCAAACACTTCTGATCTTTCCTTCAAAACATATAATGTTATCCATCTTGTAGCATCATCAATGAAAAGAACATAGTACCTTGAGCCACTGATAGATCCTTCTTTTGTTGGTCCCCATACATCTGTATGAATGAGCTCAAGTACTCCATCATGTTTGAATCCTTTCTTTTGAAATGGTAACCTGTGTGCTTTACCCATTTGACATGCTTCACATTTATAAACCATATGTTGACTTTGCACATTTGGTAATCCTAGTACAGACTGATTAGCAACCATAGCTTTAATTCCTCTTTCATTGAAATGACCTAATCTCTTATGCCAGAGATCAAGTTCTGTAATCACTGCTTCACCATGTGTGAGCAAAGCTTGACCAATGTTTCCTTGCACCCTTAAAGTAAAGAGTCTACCTTCTTTCTTACCAGAGACAATCTGATTATATCCATTCTCTGGATCTTCCACAAATACTCCTTCATTTGTAAACCTGACTTGAAAACCTTTTTCAACTATCTATCCCACACTAATCAAGTTTTTAGGTATTGTAGGAACATACAAAACATTGGTTAGCAAATCTGCTCCACTCTTGCATTTCACTTTTCCAATTGAATGTACACTATGTCTTGTATTATCACCAGTTTGAACTGTGTGACTCGAAATACCTTTTTCCAATTCTGACATCAATTCTATGTTTCCTGACAAATGATTAGAACATCCAGAGTCAATGTAAAATACCTTTAGATCTTCTTTATCTGATGTGTTGATTGAGTTCATCATCAATGATGTATGACTTTCATTCTGTGTGTCATTTGCATAGTTGTAGTAGGTGGTGTTGTAGATTGATTTTGTCCCCAACTTCTTCCTCCACCTCTACCATAGCCTCCTCTTTGACTTTGTCTACCTCTTTGAAAATTACTTTGATATCTTCCACCTCGGCCTCTACTATTGTTGTTTTGATTCTGGTTTGATCCTTGTTGGTTGTGACAACAGTCATGAGCCAAATGATTACTCAATCCACAGATCCAGCAAGCCTTCTTGTTGTTATTTTGATTACCTCTTCCTCTTCCAAAACCTCTTGCTCTTCCTCTGCCAGTGCCTTTACCTCTTGCATAATAAACTTGAGAAGTTGACTCTTCTTCATCCTTTGCTTTACCTTTATCTCCTTTCTTCTTGTTCTTCATGTACATTGCAGAACTTTGTCCTTTATCTCCATCTCCCTTCAAGTCTTGCTCATATGTGAGCATCAAACCAAGCAACTGGCTCAAATCTGGAACATAATGATTTAATGAAAGTTCTGTTGATAAGACAAAAGGTTTCCACCTTTCATCCCCTCTCAAACCTGCAAGTAGTTGAGCAATCAATCTGTGATCTTCAACATCTTCATCTATGGATCCAAGACTATCTGCTAGATCCTTCATCTTCGTGACATAATCACTAATGGTTTGACTTGGCTTCTTCTTGAATGTTGTAAACTCTGACCATAGACTTGCTTTCCGTGCTTTAGTAGTACTTTGGAAATGATACTCCAATGCATTCCATATATCTTCATATGATTCCAATCCTCTGATGTGTGGTAGCAAATGATCTGAGATTGTATTGTAGATGTATGCTTTCGCACTTGCATCCTTCTTCTGCCAATGCTTTAAAGCATCAAGTTCTTCTTTCTTTGGTCGGCTTTCATCTTCAAATACTGGCTTCTCTTCTTCACCTGTAACATATATCATGAGATCCTTACTCATAAGTAAGGCTTCCATTCTCATTACCCATGCGGGGTAATTATCTCTGTCCAGTTTGTCAATGGAAATATGATCTGCCATAGTTCTTTCCTTCTGCTGCAACTTGTGAGCTTAAAGGATAAAGGATAATACCTTTTGAAGTTCTTTGTCTATGAGGATACTTTTGAAGTAACCTTTTGATGCCTTGTGTCTTCAAATGCTTCACCTTTCAAACTTTAATGGAAAACTTTACAAAACTTCTCGTACCTTTGTCGTCTTCTGCTCTCGAGAATCTTTCTGCTCTGATACCACTTGTTGATGTATGAAACACCACAAGAAATGAATTAATGTGATACTAGAACACCTCTATGGTCACCATTAACTCATTGCCACTCTAAACTTTGAGAAATGATAGCCTAAAGTGAGAACTTTGCTTCTACAGAAATTCCTAGTCACCGAAATAACATACCTTCAGTATTTTGCTAATTTCTCCTAGCTCAAGTATTATTTCTCCATGAAACTTTATAGGATGAAACTAGAAGAGTAGAGCTTTCCAACAAGCTATCATATGCATCAAAGGGATCTCTAGAGCTCAAGTTATGGCTCTCACAAGATGAGCCTGTATGACCTTCCAAAACTGGAAATTTTACCTGTTTTAGTAAGAGCGCCTGTTTAAAATTAGAATTCGATGCCTAGCATCGACTTGCAACGAGAATTCGATGCCGGGCATCGACTTGGGATGTTTTTGGTAGGTCATGGCCTATGTACGTGCATCTCTCCTCTCCTTCTTCTAGGGCTACCACTATTTTCTTGGTGGTTTCTTTGTTATCATAGGCCTCTCCTGATTGTGCCTCGCGGTTAGGCATTCTTACCATGACTCTCCTGTCGTCTATCTCATACTTTTTAAAGTTTTTAGGGACCTCAAACAAAGATTCTTCCTCTTCTAGGGTGACTTCTCTCTTCTTCCTTTTCTTTCCTTCATCCTTAGGGGTCACTTGTGTGGCTAACCGTACATCATTTGTTATCTCTTCGTGTCTCTGGGGTTGGAATTCTACTTCATAGAAGTATTCTTCATCTGATGCAAAAGGTGGGTCCATAATGATTGACTCTAGATCGGAGTCGCTCGCATCCTCAAATGCATCAGAGCTAGGTTTGCACTCTTCTAAAACTGCATCTCTCATAGTTGGCTCTATGGAGAAAACTGAAATGTCATGGCCATCCTCATCACAGTGTGGTGTCCATTGTTCTTCATTGATGGCTACATCCATGGTTGCTAGGATTTTTGCCCAGCCGTGGGGTTCAAATTCTTCGTCAGGAAATACCACTGGTGCATAGGCTGGGTCTTGAACGGATCTATGTGTTTCTTTTGCACCTATCTCTCTGGCTGTTTCTCTCTTCTCCTATTCCACTACCACTTTACACATCCATAAGTGAGTGTCTTCATGCATCCATGAGGATCCTGATCCTATGGAGTGCACAGACTCCCTGTCATCCTTGGCTCTATGGATGGGATTCCATTGAATAGGCGGTACATCTCTATGAGAGTAATCTTTGAGATTAACCTTGGTCGTGACACCTAGGTGTTGCAAGTACAAGGAATTGGTTCCCCAATCCTGGACTACTTGCAACTGTCGCATAAATGGTCTTCCCAAAATCATCTCATAGGCATGATTCTTGCTAAAATCACATATGGCAAAAATATGCTCAAACTCAACACCGCATGTAGTGAGAGTTATTCCTTCCAGCAGTCCTAAAGGCCTCTCTATGTGACCATCAGCCATTTGCAATTTCATCCTCGTGGGTCTGAGTGCCGGCTTGCCCCACCGCTTCCATAGGGAAGTGGTAGCAATAGCAACTCCTACACCTGAGTCTAGAATTGCCTTGGTTGTGTACCCCTGATGGGTAATGGGAAGATAGGTGTTTCCTTCTTCACCTTCACTCATATCTCCTATCTTGTCTAGAGGAATTTCTGGCACTGTCCTATGAGAACCTACCTGGGAATGAGGTTTTGCTATCTCTGGTACTTGTTTGGCTACATGTTTCCATAACTCTGGCTTAACTTTGAGTAGCTCTTCTAAGGTGAGGTTGCACTGCACCTTAGTGTTTTTCACTACCTCCGTATTCCTAGGTATGACTGAGTCTTCGTTTCTTACCATGACTGTGGGTGCTCTCATACAGGTCGACTTGGCTTCCCATGGGCCTATGAAGTGGGGTAATTCATGTATAGAATTAGACTCAAAATCCAATCTCTCTTGATTTTGTGCACTCTCCTGCTCTCCATAAATGGAAGGAATATCTTGTGGGAATTGATCATGTGTGCTATCCACAAGTTCAATGGGAGGAGGGACTTCACTTTATTTAGCCCATTTGTCTTCTTGAATCTCTTGTAGGAATTCTGGAGTGAACCTATTCATAGAAGAGGAGGTGTCTGGTCTAGTGGAATTGGGCACATAAGCTTCCTGTGGGGGATGGCTTATGTTTTTGCTTGCCTCATCTCTTCCTTGATTTTTTTTCTTCCTTGGCAGATCTTGCAATTATGCTCTCTAACTTCTCTAGGAGTCCATCCAAGTGCAATTGTGTCTTAGCTGAGCCTGAGTAGTTGAAAAGGTGACTGGCTTCAAACATGGTCTGAGCCAATGCGACCATTTTCGCACATAGCTTGGTTCTTTCTATCTCTAGGTCAGCTCTAGGGTAGCAGTTGTCATGATCCGTCACATTTGGCCCTTCTTGGATTCTGGCCTGATATGCCCTAAGCATTATGTCTAGGTCTTCAGGAGTGGGGTCAGCTAATATTGATCCTACTCTAGGGGGTGGTGGGATGGTCTGAGGTAGGTGAACAGATGGTGGGTTAGATGGTGATGGAAGTGAAGGTGGTGGTGGTATGTGAGAGTTTGTTTGAGAGGTGAGTTCAACAATTTTGGCTTTTGTCTCTCTTATGCTTTCTTCTAAGTCGCTCATCTTTTTAGACCATTGTCTTTTCATTCTTTCTCAACTATCCCTCCAGGCTCTCGACCGTTTCTTGGCTATGCTCTCGATTTCACTAACCTCTGAACTCTTCTCCTGACCTATTCCTGGGTTCTGTTGCAAAGCCTGGGCTCTAGTGACCACTTGCACTGGTGCAGTGGAAGTGACACTTCCTGTTGAGTCTACAACTAAGCCAATAACGTTAATTGGAGTTATTTTTGGCATATTATTAGGATTCTTTGGGCAGTCTTGTAAGAGATGCTCCTTCCCATAGTCTTGGCAAAAGCCTTGAATCGTTACTGACTGGGGTCGTGTAGGTGGAGGTAAGGGGCAATCACGAATGAGGTGATCTCCCTGACATCTGTAGCATGGTCCTCTAGGGAATGGAGGTCTTACCTGCCTAGGTTGGGGTCTTGAGTTAGGGTTTGTGTACATTACATTTGTGTACTCTGGCTCCCACCTAGGTTCATTCGGTTCTTCACTATAGTAAGACTCACCATGTTCAGGAGATTGCATGTAGTAAGCCTGGGGACTATCAATATGTGTAGAATCAAAGCTATGGTCACTAGGATCACTTTCTGAAAGCAATGGTGTTACTGGCACTATAGCTCTATTCAAATATAGGAATCCACATAATTATGTGGATTCTCAAAATGAACGTCGTGCAGCTAGAGAAAATAGTATTGATCTTTGGACTCATGGTTGTGATCCAATATCTTCTTACCATCCAACATTCCATAACCTCTCTACTTTACTTCAATTCATTGATGCAGGTGAAACTAGACTATTAGGTTGTTGCAAGTGATTATCTACACATTCATATGCCACTACTAATTATTGGTTCTAACAATGTCAACTCCATCATATGAGGGTAATCACTTTAGAAAGCACAATAATTTCTTTACAAAAAAAACTTGAAGAGTTTGAACAAGAAATGGAAGCAAAGGAAAGCACAATTGCAAAGGAAAATGCCAATCTCCAGCAGCTGAAAGAGACCCCACTTGGTATGAGATATAGGAAAAGAACATTATCATCCTTTGAAGCTCTTTCAATAGGTGGTGGAGCACATAAACGATGTATTTATGCAACAAGTTGAGTCTTTGTTTTAATGAAGATTTGAAATTGAATCTTTCATTATGTAGATCATTCATTCAAGACATAAGTGCTTCATCAACAACACAAGACCAATTCAAGTTGATGAATAGTTGTGTAAACATTAAAGAAATCTCTTCTATTATAGACACACACATAGGAAAGTGCATTAGAGGTTTTTTTTTAATATGAGTTCTGATCAAAGAAGTTAAAAAACCTTATCAAAGTGCCAGATGTGCAGTTAATATGTGATGAAGCAGGCATCAATAGAAATGTGTATACTTCAATGTACATACTTCTGAAGCAAACCTTACAAGCAGAAGGTATTTCTCAAAGTATATTTCCATGCCCATATAAAGTGTCTATCAAGAAAATAAATTCTAATGAGAATGTGGCTTGTACTATTGGACAATATATATTCATACAAGACACTAGGCCTACCTCTGTTTATCATCCGAATATTCCCAAGAAGCAATTAAAGATCCTATCTATACAAGGATCTACTTACACTAAATTCAACAACATATTTGTGGATCTTTCAGAAGCTTCAATAAGAATTGGTTCACTTTTATAGCTCAACAATCAAAGGTGCCCCTAAAGTCTTTCATTGGTGATGCACCATAGTGGGCTTTGCTTCTCGAGAGCTCCACGAGGATATCCTCGAAGTAGAAAACCGAGCTCCATGCACCACACATGGTACTCTGCACAAAGGCTTCAGAATACGCAAGAAAACACACTACACAAGGATCACGAGCACAAACTTCTTAGGTGTTACAAATGTGGTCAAACTTACAGTCTGTGGTTGACCTGGCCACTATATGTTTTATTAAAGAACATATACAAAGAAGTGTCCAGTGGCCATTTGGTCTTTCACATGGACACTAATGGTAACAATCTCCCACTAGAGGCCAATATGGCCAAAGTAACTATGGGAGAAAATAAAGAATGATGAAGAATACCTGAGTGTAAGTATACAAACACTATACCTCCCACCTGATGGGCATGTTACACAGTATACAAGTGACTTTGTAAGATAATGAATCAAATAACCCCCATCAAGTGACAACAATGCCGAAAGCTATCCTATGTAGAGCTTCAGTCAAAGCATCTGGAGCATTATCTTGAGTGTGAACCTTCTCAAGAATAATGCGCTCAGTGGCTAGGAAATCTCTAATGAAATGATACCTCACCTCAATGTTCTTGGTCTTTGCATGATAGACCAGATTCTTAGCCAAAGCAATGGCACTCTGACTATCACTGAGCAAACGAGGTACATGCTGAGGTAAACCCATATCACAAGCAAGACAAGAAAGACAAAATGCTTCTTTACATGCCTCACTTGCTACAACATACTCTGCTTGTGTGGTGGAAACAACTGTACATTCTTGAAGACGAGATCTCCAGGAGATAGCACCTCCAGCAAAATGAAAAATGTACCCTGATGTAGACTTACAATTGTCTACACAACCAACATAGTCAGAATCTATGTAACCAATAATGTATGATTTTCCTCTACCTAAGCATAGACACATGTCCTTAGTGCCACTCAGATATCTCAAAATCATCTTGACTGGTTCCCATGCCAGGTTTAGACATATATCTGCTCACAACTCCCACTGCAAATGCAATGTTTGGTCTCGTAGCTACCATAGCATACATGAGACTACCAATAGAAGACTGATAGAGAATTTTGCTCATGAATTCCTTTTCCTCATCTGATTTGGGGCAATCATCCTTGCTCAATTTCACATATGTGGGTAAAGGTGTACTCAATGCCTTTCCACCCTGCATATTGAACCTGTGAAGTACTTTGGATATGTACTCACTTTGAGACAAGTATACACATCTTTAACTCCTATCACGAGTAATGTGCATGCCAAGAATATGTTTGGCATCCCCCAAATCCTTCATATCAAATGTCTGACTCAATTACTTTTTGAGAATTGACAATTCATAAGAGGACTTTCCAGTAATCAACATATCATCGACATAAAGTATCAGGCATATCAAGCTGCCATCCGAGCATCTCTTTGTATAGAGACAATGATCCTCATTGCTTTGAGAATAGCCTTGAGACTGCATAAAAGCATCAAACTTTTGGTACCATTGTCTATGGGACTCTTTAAGTCCATACAAGCTTTTCTTGATTACAAACTAGACTTTCCTTGCTAGGAACTACATAATGTTGGAAGAAATGGATGGATACCTCAAGGAAGTGAGGTGGTAGTGCGAAAGCCTACTTTGTACCTACCCTATTTCACTTTAGGGTTATGTAGTAGACCCTCTTGGCTTGCAAATAATGCCAAATAACTACCTATGTACTTTGGAGTTGATGCTTCAAACAATTAGATCAGATAACTTCACATGTAGCTAGTGATAAAAAACTTACTATTTTAGTCTTGACACCTACTAGATCTTTTGCTCAGTGATCACAATACAATAGCAATCGATCAAAATCCTTTTCATAGTATCTAATTAGCTTAGATAGCTAATTATTACAAGTGGAATCACTTAGAATGATTAACCATACACTGAGCAATGAATTTAGCAATTGGATGCTTACCCCCGACTTTTTAGGGATTGTACAGAGAATGACCAGAGAGCACTTCGTTGCAGATTTCTCCAAATTGGCTGAACCAAATGCCTTCAAATTTTGAGAGCTTAAAATGGGCTTTAATTTGGTTCCAATAAGCTATATATCATGTACAATGGATAAGAAATCAGCGAGATATGATCATGCAAAGTTCACTATTCTAAGTAGACATAGCAGAGAAGTAGACACAGATGATCAATGATGTAAATGTATTATAGAACATTGTTGTACATGATCATTTAGCATAGAGATGATGCCCAATGATAGTGATCTAAGTGAGCCATTGTGTAATCCACTTAGCCTCTACAAAACATCAACAATAAGCTCAAGAATGGGGGCTCAATGGCCGTGAGTTTTCCAAGTCGTTTAAAAGTGATTTACCTCCAAGTTTGAATTTTGAATTCAAACTTTGATTCTACCAAAAAGTGATTCTTCCAAATTAGGAGTTAGTTCATCAAATGTAGCTTGTAGCTCTTAGTTCTCCAAACTCCACGAGATGTATGGGATTACAAGATTCTTCAAGTAAAAATAGCTTTTACAATGGTTAATGATCAAAATAATTGCAAACCAAAGCTCACATGCTTCATGAAGTGATTGTACATTCTTCCTTCCATGCCTAGCCAAGTGTGAAGGCTTGTGTCCTTGGACCAACACATAAACCTTTGGTTTTTCCATATAGATCTCATCTGTAAGATCCCCATGCAAGAAAGTAGTTTTCACATCCAATTGGACTAGCTCTAGGCCCTCTATTGCAACGAATCCAAGCAACATGCACAGGGTAGTCATCTTGACCATTGGAGAGAAGATTTCCTCGAAATCAACACCATGTTGTTGCTTAAAACCCTTTGCAAATAGTTTATACTTTGGAGAAGCACTATCTGATGTGAATTTCAGCTTATATACCCATTAACATGGTAAAGCTTTCTTGCCCTTTGGCAAAGGTACTAAATCCCAAGTACCATTCTTGTGAATAGAATCCAACACACTCTTCATGGCATGCTCCCACTTGACATGATCCTCTGTCTACATAGCCTCTTTGTAGAAAGAAGGCTCACCGGCATCTGTTAGCATAATAAAATCTAAACCTAGAACATATCTATCAGGTGGATGTGAGACACGTGCAGAGCATCTCAATGGTTGCTGAACAGGAACATTTGCAAACTAATCTGATTGGAAATTCTCTTGAATGTCGGAATGTCCCTATGTGCAACATTTTTATGCATGCCAACTGGAGGACTAGTATCCTCAAACACCACTCTTCTCATTTCAGCCTCCTTAATGGGTTGTTTATGCATCTTAGACTCATTGAAAATGACATCACTACTTCTGATCACTGACCGTGTTTCATGATCCCATAAGCGATATCCAAATTCTCTTTCTCAACCATATCCAAGAAAAATGGATTTCTTTGACTTATGGTCCAACTTTTGTCTAAGATTCTTGGGTATATGAACATATGCTTCACACCCAAAAACTCAAAGATGACCATTATATGGTGGCTTCCTTGTCCATAACTCTTGTGCCAGTTTTAGACCTTTGGCAGTACTAGGTGAAAGGTTAATCACATGAACTACAGTCAATATTGCTTCTGCCCAAAAGCCTTGTGAAAGGTTTGGATGATGCAGCATAGAGACTACTCTATCCTAAATAGTTCTATTCATCCTTTCAGCTACACCATTTTGTACTCGGGTATAAGGAGCTTTAAATCTCTATGAATTCCTATGGACTGGTAGAAAAGGCTAAATTCATGTGAGGTATACTCACCCCCATTATCTGAACATAAAGCTTTTAGCTTAGTTCCTTTTTCAGTCTCAACTGAAGCAAACCATTTTTTGAAAGTAGAGAATACCTCATCCTTCAATTTGATATGATATACTCAAACTTTTCTAGTAGCATCATCTATGAAACTGACAGTGTAAAGAGAACCACCTAATGACCTTGTGGGCATAGGACCACACACATCTGTATGAATGAGATCAAAAGGCTGAATTGAAGATTCAATGTGCCTTCAATGCACATTTCTGGTTTGCTATCTATATTGACAATGCTCACAAAATGAAAAATCAGAGAAAGATAACACAACTAAGTAGCTAAAACAAGAAAGATTTTCCATTCCACTACGAGATATATGCCTCAAATGAACATGCCAAATACAAGAAACAGGTTGTTCAGTAACATCTAACAAGTGTTCTTTCTGTGAGACAAATAAAGGATAAAGTGAGCCAACTTTGCTTCCTTTTGCAATAACCATATTGTCCTTTGATATGCAAAAGGACTGAGCATAGAAGACCACCTTGTAACCAAGGTCATCAAGTTGACCAACTGACATCAAACTGCATGAAAAATGAGGTACCTTGCATACATCATGCATAGCAAATTTTGAACCATCAATGAACTGCACAACCACATCTCTAATGCCCACAACGTCACACTAGTAAGAGTCACCAAGTCTCATGGTACCAAGAGAATTTGCTACATAATTAGAGAACCATTCTCTGAGTGGTGTCACATGGAAAGAAGCACCAGAATCTAGCAGCCACATGTGGGAAAGATAATCATCCATAAGAGCCTCAATTGGTACAGTACTATCAAGTGTCAACACATCAACATCATTAGAAATAGCATTAATTTCTTCAATCTTCACAATCAAAGTAAATGGTGCAGGTAACTGTTTAACATGGCCATCAACATTTTGTCCTTTACCTTTAGCATTCTTTAATGCATAACAGTCTTTCTTCATGTGTCCTTTCTTATGACAATAATGGCATTCAATATCCCTCTTCCTTGATTTACTTCTACTCTTATTCCATTGACCACTCTTTTCCTTGTTCTTGCTCTTGCCATGTTGTTGATTCTTTCCTTGGTAAGAATCACGAACATTATATGCATCTCCACTTTGAGTGCCAACCATAGATTTCCTACAAATCTCCTCACTCAAGAGTGCTCCACATATGTCATTATAGACTAGTTTACCACCAAGTGCATTATTGTTAATAGCTATGCAAAGCGTATCCCATGATGATGGCAAGGTGCATAACAACAAGATTGCTTTCATTTCATTATCCATATCCATTTTTTGAACCTGTAACTAGGAGAATATAGCATCAAACTCATCTAGATGAGAATCAACACTATTTGTACCCTTCATGCGAAGGTCATATAACGTTCTCATCAGATACACTTTATTTGATGCCGTCTCTTTTTCATATTTATTGCATAACTTCTTCCAAAGCTTCTATGCACTTTTACTTTTATAGTAAACATTATTTGCCAGGTGCAATTGAATGGTAGACCTAGCCACTTCATCTAACTCATCCCAATCATCTTCATCCATGTCAACATGCTTCTTTGAGATTCCATTTACTGGCTTCCATTGCCTCCTCTAAATCAGCACATCTTTAATCTGATTCTTTCATAGAGCAAAGTTTGTGCCATCAAATTTTCAGATCTCAAAATGGTCTTTACCCTGCAAGTTGTAGCTCCTCCTCAGAACACTTGCACTAGATGCTAATCCACCTGACGTGCTTGAGACCTCTGATGCCATGATGGTAGAGAACTCAATAGAATGAAAATGGAGCTAGAAGAGTCCAAACCCCGCCAAGTGTTGGATTCTGAGAGAGAATTCAGCAATCTATCTAGAAAAATGAATTAATGAGCAATAATGACCAACCAAAAGGAGTATGTGAGGTTAATGTGGAATCAATATCCTATTGGTCAAACAATGTTCCTATTGGTCCATTTTGTCCACTAAGTACAACATAAGTATCGTCTTGTACTAGTCCTTCTCCAAGGATAAGTGACCAGCGCATTGGGTAGTTCATCATACTCTTTCAAATAAAGCAACGGACGGATGGACAGCGAATGGACGTCATTTTAGTTTCGATTACGATCTACAAACAGACAGCGATTGTGATGCTTTATGGGAATGATAGCTTTTAGGAGAAGCTTTATTTGCTTTTGAGAGAATACAATCTACTATATAAGAAGTACATTGGGTCACTTCTAATCATCCTTCACCTAGTATTCAACACAAGCTTGGAGCTTGGACCTCAATAGAGGTGGTGTTTCTTCTAGCACATGGGGCAGCCATGGTGCTACATTGAAGCATGTTGAGGAGCAGCTATGGAGTTCTTCTTGGTGATTCTTCTTGGAGAAGATGAAGGGTGTGCTCACACTCTACCTCATGGAGAGGAGGTTATCTCTTGTTCATGGCAAGAAGACTTGGTCATTAGCAGCTTGATGGTGAGGATCGGCCATCTACATGGTGTATTTGAAGATTATCTTCTACAGGAAGATATTAGGTTGAAGATTGTCTTCTACAAGAAGATGTCAGGCTACTTTAAAGACATATTTGAAGATTGTCTTCTATAGGAAGATATTAGGTTGAAGATTGTCTTCTACAAGAAGATGTCGGGCTACTTCAAAGACATTGGATGGTGTTTAACATAAGATTTACATCTTATGTTAAGTATTCGGGTACATATTCTCTTTATGCACACAAGTACTACTTGAAGTTTATGGAGGTTGTGGCGTTCATATCAGGAGGAGTCCTATTCAGCATAGGTACAAGAGAAACAGTACGTATATGCTTTATGCATATTTTGATGAGGTGTTTGAGAAGGTGTGTTCACATGAGTTTGAGGATTTCCTGCAACAAACTTGTTAGCATTCTATGCTAGTTTATAAGTATGTGATCTTTTCACACACGTATCTGACTTAGGGTCTTCCATAGCCTAAGTTCAGATGAGGGTTTGTTGACTATCAGTTTCACACTGATCCTTCCTCTTTCAGTCACTCATATTCACTCTTCTATAACCTATAAGGTCACACATCTCATGTATATTGAGATTACTGCCCATACATCTGAATATGTTTGTTACATTGTACATTCACTCATTCATCTATTTCTCATCACATAGAGTGGTTGAGAGTTTTTCTCCCACATTGTACATTGAACATTGGTATATATGATACTATGAGTAAGCGATGGCTTACATAACACCTTACCCATGTCGTCTATTCTTTCTCTATCTTTATCTCATCATCTGCATGATTAAGTTGTGATATGTTCATGTTTTGTCAATATGGAAGATTGTTGGAATTAATGTTGTACATGATTGGAACTATGGAACCATGGACCTGTGACATGAGCCTAACGGCCTACCTCACTTCCAACATTTGGTATCAGAGCACTAAGGTTTTGATTTCAGAACTTTAGATCTTTGGCATCAATGCATTAAGGCTCATTCATAATCCCAGGTTTCCAGAATTCTAGGTTTACAACATATGATTTAAGGGCATCTTCTAACATTTGACATTTGACATACACACTTAATCTTGATGAGTAAAGATTTGAGAATTAGACAATTCAATTACATGTGTATTTATCAGTGTGGAGTTTGAAGTTGATGATCTATTAGCAGCCGAATATTTTTGGAAGAGTATGCAAATACTTTACAAAAGTATTATTTGAAGACCCAGACTTGATGAAGAAAAGACTACTTCAAATTCAAGGAAGAACAATGGTTTAGAGAAGATGAAGAAATCATATCAACATCAAATCACAGGTATCAGTTTTTACTATCAGATTATCATTTACAGGTTATATCTTAGAAGAGCAGTTATGAAGAGATTTGAAGAAATTCAAAGAATGCTTTTATACACTTTCAATCTTTTGAAAGTTAAAGCATTAGCTACATCAAAACAGGTATCTACAGGTTTTTCTAGAGAGTTTTGAGAAATCTCTTTCATGGCAAGAAAGTTCATCTAAGAAGACAAATGTGAAGATGGAATGAGTTTTTTCAACCAATTTTCTGTTGTAAGTTGGTTGGATATCAAGGTACAAATGTATCTAGAGAGGGTAACTCTAGAAGGGTAATTCATCATTCAGACAACGATTGGTGAATTTAGTCGTTTTAGACATTTGAAGCAGAATTTTGATTCAGAGATATGAGGAGATGATAAAACATGTTTCTATATTCAACTTCCATTTATATACCATGTTTGTTTTATCTCTTACTCTTAGCATTAGAGGAAGAGAAAAGTTCAGTTGAAGAAGTCAAGAGTGTTTGCTACTTCAAGATGAAGAGAACAAAAGGTATGGAAGAGAAGTTTGAAAATGTTGACATCATCAGGTGGAAGAAAGATGCAGAAAAAGAAAGTCCATCATTTCCAAAAGAAAAGTAAGGCTTCCTTTTCTCATATATTTTCCATATACTTTTCCTATTTTATCCTCTACACCCAAAGATAAGTCTACGAGAACATCTTGTGTGAAGAAGAAGCAGTTTCTTGTTTTGCATTACACTTGGTCATGATTTAGTAGATTTGACAAAGAATTGCATCGAGAGAAACAAAAGCACTCATATGTGTATGAGTTATGTTGAAGCTTTTTAAGCAGGTAGCTTATATGTTCCCTCAAAGAATTCTTGGACTGTCAATACAGAGCTACTTGGTATATGACAAGT
Source organism: Ceratopteris richardii (assembly GCA_020310875.1). NCBI lineage: Eukaryota > Viridiplantae > Streptophyta > Polypodiopsida > Polypodiales > Pteridaceae > Ceratopteris > Ceratopteris richardii. The sequence continues at coordinate 29,177,051 of CM035434.1, read as the reverse complement.
TGCAGAGAAGTATATTTCTTCTTTATCTAACTCTTGAGGTAAAAAAGAGTTTTGGAGTAGGTGTTGAAGATTTGGGTTGAGGTTTTATGTTTGGAAAAGGTTACCTCATATTCAGTATTTTCAGAAACTTCAGAAAATTCAGAATCTTGTTGATGTACAAGTCAATGGAGAATCTACTTTCAGTGATTGTCTTGATTTTTGGATACATGTTTGTATTCAAAAAGATGTTCCATCAGATCCTATCACTTGATTAAGAAGTGGAGTTAGCCAAAAGAAAATCAAGCAGGTACTATCACATTTCACCCGGCTAAAATATGAAAGTTATGATTGCGATTCTCTGGATTTGTGGATTTGGAGAAATTTGTGATTCTCTACTTTGAGAGGATTGGAGAAAGTCATGATATCTTGGACTTAGTGATTTGGGGAAAATTGCGATTTCTTGGACTTAGTGATTTTGAGAAATTGTGATTCTCTACTTGAAATTCACGATTCTCTACTTGAAATTCACGATTTTCTAGACTTGGTGATTTTGAGAAAATCGTGATTTCCTAGACTTAGAGATTTGTGAAATTCGCGATTCTTTGCTTGGAAGATTTTGAGAAAGTCACGATTCTTTGGATTGTGGATTTTTAGAGAATCATGATTCTCTAGTTGTTGCACTTGTAAGAAAACACGACTTTCTAGCTACCTGGTTTGCAAAAAATCGTGATTCTCTAAGAGGTCATGTTTGCCTGTTTTGACCCCCAAAAGCCTAATTGGACATAACTTTCTCATACGAAATCTGTTTGTTGTGATTTTGGGTTTGTTGGAAAGCTCGTATTTTGAAGTGGACACTTAGGCTAGGACTAGGAAACCAAGGTGGCTCCAAAGGACTTTGAGCAATACAAAACGGGAAAATTTGGACTTAAAAATAAAGCTTATGAACCTAAGATTTGGTAGGCACTTGGGCAAGGATAGACAAAGCATCAGATCATCTGAAGCTAGTGTCAATCAGACAGCTAGATAATGGGCACAACAACTCAGTGCTTATGCCTACATGCTAAGTTTGGACACAAGTGATTCAGAAATGTCCTTTAGCATGGAAAGACCTACACGTAACTCAGGCACTACCTATCTACAGACATTAGAAGGTCCCTATAAGATACAATTGGAGTATATTAGGACTAACCGATTAGGTGCACGCATCTATGAGGATGGTCTGAGGAGATTAGTTTTCCAACTCAAAAATCCCAATCAACCCTTTGGACTTGAACACCCAGTGGTCAAATTTGAAGATGGTGCTTACAATGGTAAGCAAGGAACCATGTACATGGTTACCAACTTACTAGACAAGATAGACGAGTTTGGAAATATCATTCACGAGAATGATATAGGAGACCTAGAGCAAGGAAACTTAGGACGAGAACCCAAGACTCCTCGAGGCAAATCAGTATTAACCACAATACTAACATCAGAATGGACTCCCCAATATAATAAAAGTGTAGAATTGTTCTGGAATAGGGAGACGGATGAAGCTTTTTGCAGGTTTAAGATTGATCACCCTAGCAAAGTAGGAAATGTGACGACATATGAACTTAAAGATCCTGATACCCTAGGCAAAGAGGTCTACTTAGACAACACATCGAAGAAAATGTTCTTGGTAACAGAGCATGGTAGGCATGTATACACTTGGCAGGGTGAATTGATTTTCCCTCCATCGAGATCTAATGTTTCACATGGCCTTCAAGGTGTAGGATCATCCAAGGCTCCAGAAACCCAAAGGGAAAGAGCTAGAGAGAGACCAGAGGTAAGCTTTGCCCACACAGTGGGTAGAGATAGATCAAGATTCAAAAGTGAAAGGCCTCAAAGAGAGAGACAAAGAGAACATAGGCATGAAAGACATGAGCATGATTTTCCATTGCCTAGACCTCGAGAGTACCCAAGGATCCTTAGACCCTCTCAAGTGGTCAAGACAATGAAAAATTGCTTTGATGGGTCAGGAGATCCTTATGATCATGTGGCCAAGTTCAAACAAGTGTTAAGAGCTTAATAGGTCGACAACTTGTTCACACAGTTTGAGGCATTTGGTCTGACCCTTAAGGGTACTGCCTTACCTTGGTTTCAACCTCTAAATAGTCACAATTACCGAAATATAGGTCACTTGTTGGAAGCATTCATTGTAGAATTTTCCAAGAGTGGTATCTGGCATAACACATCATCCTTGAGCTAGAGCTTCAAGAAAACACCCCAAGAAACAATGCGACTTGCAAGGAGACAATTCAGGTGGTACTTAGAAAGATGCCCTATTCCAGAGTTACCCACACTAGCCAAACAAGTGTCCTTGTTTTTAGATGGATTACTAAGTAGCAAGTTAAGATCATATGTGTACTTGAAAGAGCCTAGATCCATAGAAGAGTGTATGCAGATGTGTATCGACATAGAAGACAACTTGGGTGAGGAGTTAGAATTTTCCAAGCTCTACAAAGATGATTCTATAAGTGATGGAGCACCTCTTTCGCTTCAAGAGTACTCACAGGAGTTCTTATGGGAAATACAAGAAGAGAAATGGGCCAAGGAGAAGGGTAATATCCTTCCTATTCTTGAAATTGATGACCTTCATGATCAATCTCCCCAAGAAATTCCATCTATTTATGGAGACCAAGTAGATCAACAAGAAGATAAAAGATTAGATTTTGAATCTAATTCTGTACAAGAGTTGCCACAATTCACCGGCCCATGGGAATTTGAATCTCTTCATATCAGAGCTCCCACAATATTGATAAGAAATGAAGACTCAGTGGTTCCAAGAAACATTGAATTTGTGAAGAACACTAAGGTTCAGTCTCATCTCACCTTAGAAGAGCTACTCAAAGTAAAACCTAAACTATGGAAACATGTGGCTAATCAAGTTCTAGAACTTGGTTCCAAGATGTCAAAAGTATGCTCTAAGCAAAAAGTGTTGAAAAGAAAGAAGCTACTCCTACTCTACAATTAATCACAAAATAAATTAACTATGGAGGAAGAAACAGAAGATATGAAAACATGATGAATAGATTAAAATGGAAAGAACTTACAAATGATGCTCTATGAGCATGGAGACTCCATGAGAAGTGGAAGCACACTCTTGGTAATGAGCTAGAGTGGAATGGCTTATGAGGAGTGAAGGAGAGGCCTTGCTTATATGGAGTTTGGGAGAATTCCCTTGCATGTGGGATAAGTGAACTTGCATGAGAATGAAACTAGCTTTGGATAAAAGGGTGGAGCATGGATCTCTCAACACCCCCCTCCATGTGATGACCCTTTGGTTTTTAATATGGGGGACTAGTGACATGTGGGATCACTTAGTCCATTTGGTTTTTAGGATCTAAGGACATATGGAATCCTTAGACATAACTTGGACATATGGGATCCAAGTTTGGGACATATGGCATCACTAGGAGCTTGGGACATATGGGATCCCAAGACATATTCTTGTACATTTGAGATCCAAGTGTTTTTTATGGGATCTAGGGACATATGGGATCCCTAGACATGTAGGATTTACAACATGGGGTAGGTGGTGATTTGTCGATCCATTTGCATATTCTTCTTGCGGACTCCTTTTGCCTTGTTGATGAAGTAGTTTTCCTTGTGATCCATTGTTGGGATTCTTTGAGCTCCTTTTGGTCTTCATTTGTTGATGTAGTCTTTGTTCTCCTCCTTTGGATCCATTGATGGGATCGTGGTGAGCTGCTTCCCATATCTTCATCTTTGTCTTGAAGATGGTTTTGAGTGCTATATGATTGAGGCAATACATATGGTGCTTTATGCTTTGGGAGATACATAATGTGAGAGAGATATAGAGTACTCATGATGTACTCATCTTTAAATCATTTTCATTGGGAAGGTCCTACCTTGAGTACTACTCAAGGTGGTGTCTAATCCCTTACAAGGGGCCATATTTGTGGTGCAATTAATCATAAGAGCAATCTTTTTTGAAACTAGGGAAAAGCCTTGATCGCATAAATAAGGCCTTCACGCCTTCATGAAATGAATAAGATGCCTCTTATTATAATTTCTGCACACCTCATAACGTGAATTTGCAATTCTGGCATGCAAACATTTGTCTCGGATCCCTTTGTGTGTTTCGCACTTTGTATTCTTTGAATCTGGATTCTACAGAATACAACTGCTCTCCATCTTCATTAAATGTGTGTGGCGAATCATCAGCCAAAAAGTTGATTGAGTTGATGATGCCTAATCATCAAGTACTCCTTTTGATCGATAACAAGCTTAAAACCAAGTGGGCCCCACATGAGGGTGATGAGAGGGTAATTAACCTTCTTTGTAGTGTCATCTAAGCTCTGTAAAAGCTTCCCCTGCTTTGTGGGATTTGGGGGGTCCCGTGGGCACTAGTCCCCTTCTCTTGTACTTTTCTTTATTTAATTCAAGTCCGGGAGAGTAGGCTAATGCCGAACTTCCTTTATATTAAAAAAAAAAGTTGATTGAGTTTGGAGTCTTCATTCAGGGCAAAATCAGTGCAAAATGCATCATTGCTTATGTCAGAAAGTTAAATGTTTCGGCGAGGTTCGTCTGCTGAATTGACACGATCTGTGGATCTTGCCGCCTTGGAAAGCTGAAAGAAATCTCCTTCGGTGCAACAGGTACATGTGCTCCAGTGTGTGCCTGCACCAACACCACTTTTGCTCAACAGCATCAAAGAGCTCTTGACTACTGGGGTCTTCAAAACTGAGTAACCTCCAGCACATAGGGCATTCCTTGCTTCTCTGTGCCCATTCCAAAATACACTGAAGATGATAATTATGTTTGCATGAGGTCACCATGGCAGGATCACTGTCACAGAAGGGCGCAAGATAGATGCTGCAGGAATCATCACACGCGTCCTGGATTCTGCCCTCCACAAATGCGGTAGTAGAAGTATGTATGGCGTCTTGTATCCTCCTGTTTTCTTCATCCTGGGAGGTAGAATTGGGTACAGGCGAGAAGTGGTTATTCATCTCTTGCATTGCTCTCGCACACCAGAGACTCTCATGCACACATGTTCTGTTCTACATACTGTCCCTCCTCTGATAGGCTGCACACCTTCTCCATGAGTAAAGCTAGTGAAGTATCCCGCACCTCTCTGTGGATTCGAGCACGTACAGTAGTTCAAGGACAAACGCAAGCCGCAGTTGCGTCTTCACGCGATCTCCATGTGTTGGATCTGGCCACTTCTAGTCCTGTCAATGCCTCTATCACTGCCTTTCGATTCTCTTATTGGATCCCACGTCGATCGCGTGCTAACCGCGGCTGGAAAGCTTGGTGGTCAAATCCTTGAAGGATTGAAGCTCCTGAGAGAGGCGTTTTTTGTCGAGCGTGAATTTTTCTTGCTTTGCATGTATCAGACAGAGTTCTGAGATTTGAGATTAATAGCTATGGCGCAGCACAACAACAGTCATTGCTCGACAAAGATTAGTCGGCCAGTATCTAACAAAGGATCTTTGTACTTCTGTTGGGTTAGCTTGCAGCTTCTCATAGGTCCAACCATTCCATCACAAGGGTCGTTTTCTATTGGCACAGCTACTATGACAAGCAAGCATTCTTTCACTCACTAGTTCACATGCTAGCTTCTGCTTAAATTGCAATGATAATGATCTATATTTTATGAATCTAATGACAAAAGATGAGAGAAAACTGGGAGGATAGAATCATACTGACTGCAAAACACTAATGAATAAAAGAAAAGAAAAAACTATGATGATACTTATGCTTAATGAAAATGAAAGTAGTGCTTAAAAGCACTCTTATTGTAAATATGTGATGTGGGAGGGAGGGAGGGATTAAGAATAGGGTAGATGTAAATGATGAAACTAATGAAAGAAAAACTCAAAGGAAAATTAATTAACCTATTCTCTGATACCATGTTGAAATGAAAGAAGTTACTCCTACTCTACAATTAATCACAAAATAAATTAACTATGGAGGAAGAAACAGAAGATACGAAAACATGATGAATAGATTAAAATGGAAAGAACTTACAAATGATGCTCTATGAGCAAGACTCCATGAGGAGTGGAAGCACGCTCTTGGCAATGAGCTAGAGTGGAATGGCTTATGAGGAGTGAAGGAGAGGCCTTGCTTATATGGAGTTTGGGAGAATTCCCTTGCATGTGGGATAAGTGAACTTGCATGAGAATGAAACTAGCTTTGGATAAAAGGGTGGAGCATGGATCTCTCAACAAAAAGTACTAGAGATACCTCTAGAAAAAAATAGGAGACACGAGTGAAGGTGAAGAAGGTAATACTTATCTTCCAATCACCTACCAAGGTTACACAACCAAAGCTATCTTAGACTCAGGTGCTCGTGTTGCAATTGCGACCACCTCCTTGTGGAAGCAATGGGGAAAATCCGCATTAAGACCAACTAGAATGAAGCTTCAAATGGCTAATGGCCACATTGAAAGACATATAGGATTGCTAGAAGGGATAACTCTAACCACTTCTGGTGTGGAGTTTGAACACACCTTTGCTATATGTGACTTTGGTAAAAATAATGTCTATGAGATGATCTTAGGAAGAACCTTCCTACAACAACTGCAAATAGTATAAGATTGGGTAACCAAGTCCTTGTACTTGTAGCACTTAGGGGTCATAACCAAGGTGAATTTGAAGGATTATACCTTCATAGATGTACCACCCCTACAGTGGAATCCTATCCATAAGGCACCAGAAGATTCAATGTCTGTTCATTATGAAAGTCCTTCTGATCTATCATGGATGCATGAAGATACTCACTTTTGGACGTGCAAAGTTGCAAAGGAAGAGGAAAAATGGCTAAAAGTGAGAGAAGAAGGAAATTCTCTAGGACATAGACGGGTTAGAGGCCCAACCTACACACCGATGATCTTTCCAGAGGAGGATTTTGAGCCTCATGGTTGGGCAGAAATCTTAGCCACCATGGACATTGTTGTCAATGAAGAACAGTGGACACCTCATCGTGATGAGTATGTTTATGATATCTTTGTGTTCAGGTGTCAACCCTTGCTAGAAGAATGTGACCCTAGTGATGTCATAGAAGAAGAAGAGGACAAGGATGATCTAGAGTCCATTGTGATGGATAGTTTCTTTGACTCAGAGGAGCGCTATCTAGAAAATGTAGGTGTATTTACACAAAAAGAAGAAGAACCTCTCACAAGCATTAAAACTATAAATTAAAGGGAGGAAATTGAAGGTAGTCAAAAGAAAAACAAAAGAAAAGTAGTGGAACAAGAAGAGGATAAATCATTGTTTGAAGTTCCAGAGAATTTAAAGAAATATGAAGTTGAAGACCGGAAAATTTTGGTACAAATGCCTAAGAGAGAGGCCATTATAGGAGAAGCATATGATAATAAAGAAAAGACCAAAAAATTTGTAGTAGCCATTGAAGAGAATGAAGATCGATGTATGTACATAGGAGAAGACCTAAGTGCAGAAGAAGAAGTAGAGCTTGTAGCTTTATTAAGGGAATACAGGGACGTGTTTGCATGGACCTATAGAGACTTGAAGGGAGTAGCTCCAGAAATATGCTCTCACACCATCCCCATGACAGCTGATGCCAAGCCCACCAAACAAAAGCCCTACACATATAATGACACTTATGCTGCAAAAATAAAAGAAGAAATTGATAGGTTGATTGAAGTTAGATTTAACTATGAGGTTGAACACACTAAATGGGTGTCCCCCATTGTAGTGGTGCCCAAGAAGAACGGGAACTTGCAAGTGTGTATTAACCTCAAAAAAAGTTAATGCTGCTATGATGAGGGATAGCTATGTGCTTCCAATCACCAAACATTTAGTGGAGCATGTTGCAGGCAAGGAAGTTTATAGCTTCCTTGATTGATTTTTAGGTTACAACCAAGTAGCCATTGCCCCGAAAGATCAACACAAAATGACCTTTGCCTCACCAATGCACCTGCAACATTCCAAACGCTCATGTGTTCAAAGAGTTCTTGTGAAAGAGCTTAGAAGTATATGTGGATGATTTATGTGCTCAGTCCCAAGAAAGAGGACACCACATCCCAGAGCTTAGACAAATCTTCAACAAGTGTAGAGAATATTGAGTTTGTTTGAACCCAAAAAAGTGTGTTCATGGTACGACAAGATAAAATCTTAGGTCATATTGTTTGTGAGATGACAACGTAAGAGGACAAAGTAAGAGCCATAACAGAGTTGCCATAGCAGATGACAAAGTAAGATGACAAAGTAAGAGGACAAAGTAAGAGCCATAGCAGACTTTGTCCTCATCTATCCATAGATGAGAACAAAGTAAGAGCCATAGCAGAGTTGCCAAGGCCAAGGAATGTCAAAGAGGTACAAGCCTTTATGGGCCATTATGGATATTAACGCACGTTTATGCACATGTATGCAATCATAGCTAAACCTCTTTACGCATTGTTGACAAATTTTGAGTGGAACAACAAATGTGAAAATTCCTTCAAAGAGTTGAAGAGACATTTGTGCATAGCACCAATACTCATGACTCCTGATTGGAATAAACCATTCCATGTCCATGTAGATGCCTCCAATCATGCAATAGGATGTGTGCTAGCACAACCCATAGGTGAAGGAAATCTAGATTTTTCTATAGCATATGCTACAGGCAGTTGAACGTTGCTGAACAAAACTATACCACAAGAGAGTGAGAAGGCTTAGGCATGGTATATGCCATGAAGAAGTTTAGACACTATCTATTGGCCAAAAAGTTTAAGTTTTTTTCACTAATCATCAAGCTTTATTGTATTTGGTCAATAAATCTTGCAGTAGAGGATGCTTAGTAAGATGGTTCCTCTTACTAATGGAATACAACTTTGAAGTTGTTGTTAAGAAAGGTAGGACCCACCTCAGAGCGGATCACCTTTCTCGCATCACTTCAGGTGAGTCACTGCAAGGAGTGTCTCATGAACTACCCGATGCTTATTTGTTCAATTTAGAATTTGTTCCTATTGATGTGTGAAACATCACAAGAAATGAATTAATGTGACACTAGACAACCTCTATGGTCACCATTAACTCATTGCCACTCCAAACTTTGAGAAATGATAGCCAAAACCAAGAACTTTACTTCTTCAAAACTTTCCAATCACTGAAATGACATACCTTCAATATTTTTCTAATTTCTCTTAGATCAAATATTATTTCTCCAAGATCTTTTGGCAATGAAAGTAGAAGATTAGATCTTTCCAATAAGCTATTATTTGCAAGAAATGGATCTCTAGAACTCAAGATATAGCCTTCACAAGATGACCCTGTATGACTTCCAAAAGTGGAAATTTTGCCTGTTTTAGTAAATTTGAGTGTCTAAAAATGAAAATTCGATGCCTAGCATCGACTTGCAACCAAAAGTCGATGCCAGGCATCGACTTTGTGCTTTTTTCAGAAACTTTTTGTTCCTGAAATAGGCGTGTAAACAACAAGTGTGAAGAAAACCACTTTTATGTGGGAAGTCGATGCCAGGCATCGGCTTTATGTTGAAACTCGATGGCATGCATCGAGTTGCTCCACAAACTTCATATTTTCAAAGAGATTTAGCAGTACATAAAACTCAGAGAATAAAACATAGACTTATCAACACAAACTCGATGCCAGGCATCGAGTTGCTTTGAAAACTTGAACTTTTGAACTCATCACACAGTAGAAAAACATGGAGATGATGGAGAGAGTCTCATACACAAAACTTTACTTAGTTCTTCTCATAGCTATGAAAAACTCAGAAACTTTACAGATGCTTTCTCACTCAAAGAAGCCCGACTATACTCAGTCATACAAAATGAACTTCTTCTCACATTCTATCACACTCTTCCACTTCTTCTCTCATTGCGTCAATTAATACAAACTAACATTCTCGTGATTTTAAAAAACTTCTAGAACTAAAGTGAACTAACTTTACAAATATAATACAATTGTGAATTTGTCCCTTCACATAGGCATGTGATTTTCTTCTAAAGCTTTGACCTTCAAATATATGTCCAATTAGTGAGTGTTTCTCCAACAGTTCCTAAATGGGCAAATAAGTTAGTACCTATCCTAATCTTCGGACCCGCAAATAAGAATGTGAGAATGAACAAAGAAGAAATTGTAAAATCACAAAAATATCAAATATTGGCACGAAGTATGTACAAACAGGATAGAGAAGGTGTACTAGCTTTTTATGTTGAGGAGGATGAACACATTAGTTGGTTGCAACAAGCTCATGAAGGATTGCTAAGAAATCACTATTCTAAACAATGAACATTGCAGAATCTAAAATGTCTAGGAGTGTATTGGCCTAGTATGGACAAAGATATACATGAGTGGATTAAGAATTGTCCAATGTGCCAGGAGAGACCCCCAGTGGAGCATGCTACCCTTTATCACGTGTTGTGAATTCCAGAATGGAGTGCTCCATTGGTAGCATTTATGAGATCAGGAACATTTCCCAGCGAGGCTAGTTTAGCAAGAAAACGAAGCATGGAGCAAGAGGCTCAAGACTATGCCTTAATAGGAGACAACCTATACCGAAGAGGCAAAGATGGTTACTTAACACTATGCGTTCATGAATCTGATTATTTGAAAGTCTTAGAAACTGCACATAGCAGTGTTGCAGGTGGGCACTTCAGCCCTGACCGAGTAATTAAGAACATTCTATTCTCAGGACTTTGGTGGCCCACTCTTCATATGGATGCACATACCTATGTGAAGAAATGCAACACATGCCAGTGTGCCCAATATCCTATGAGAAAAGATGTGATGCCTCTAAGGCCAATGATGGGAGGATGTGCATTCTCTAAGTGGGGTATAGACTTTTTGGTCCTATTAATCCCCCACGTAGAAACTCCCATGCAGAATACATTATTGTAGCCATAGATTACCTTACAAAGTGGGTTGAAGTAAAAGCCACAACAAAGAATGATGCTCAAATGACGGCTAAGTTCTTATTTGAAAATGTGTTCACCAAATATATGGGCTACCAATAGAGTTAGTAAGTGATAGAGGTACACACTTCTTGAATGAAGTTATTGAAAACCTTCTCCAAGAATTCTTGGCGATACATAAGAAGTCTGCCCCCTATCATCCACAAGCTAATGGATAAGCCAAGAGCAAAAATAAGATCCTGTGTGATCTGTTGACAAAAATCGTAAATAATAAATGCTCTGATTGGGACAAACAACTTCATCATGTTATTTGGGCTTACTGAGTTGCCTACAAAATGGTACTCAATGCCACCCCATTTCACATGGTCTTTGGACAGAATGTTGTGCTACCATTAGATTTCTTGATCCCGACTTTAAAAGTAGCACAAGAGCATGAGTGGAATGGACATGAGTTGTCCTCATGGATCTTTGATCTAGAACACTTAGGTGAGACGAGGCTACAAGCGGGAGCAGGCATCTATGCTGCAAAGAGAAGACAAAAGGCATACTTTGATGCACACATAAAAGATAAAGGATTGAAAGAGGGAGACCTAGTGTTGGTTTATAAATTAAAGCAACATGCTCATAAATTGGAAAAAAGAGGATATGGACCCAGGATCATCAATAGAAATTCCACTGGTGGTGTAGTTCAATTGGCCACTCTAGAAGGTGACATCTTGCCAAACTATATTAGTGGATGCCAAATCAAGCTATATCAAGAACCTCTTATAGAGGAATGCTAATGAGACTCAACACTTCTAAGCAGCGAAAAGAAGAAGAATTAAGGGTTAAAGAAAAAGCACAGGCTAAGGCTAGAGAGTGCATTAGGCAAAATAAGTTAAGGTGACTAGGCCTAGATGTCAATCCAGAAGCCCCAAGATGTCACATGGCCATGTTCCAAACATCAACCATACTTTCTTCTCAAATTATCGATCAACGTCCCTTTGGGACCATAGAGGTAGGATGAGGAAAGAATGTAAGGACTGTGAGAGTATTGATTGACTCAGGTGCAACAACTAGTGCAATTAGACTCTCATATTGCCAATATCTACAATTGAACATCAATCCCATAGAATCTTATCTCATAGGTTTGCGTGGTGTGGAAACCCCTTGTCTGGGTGAGGTAGAGCCTCCCATCTACCTTCAAGATGTCCTAATGGCAATCAAATTGCTAGTATGTGAAGATGAGGACCTTATAGAATCAGTTGTCTTGGCCAAGACTAGATCTATGAACATGTAGTCAACTTGAACCTAAGAAGTCAACTTCTTCAAGTTTGGTTACATGAACAATGCATTTCATTAGAATTAGATAATTGCATGATCACAAATTTAGGCATTACAAATTTGGTTAATTCTTCTAAGACTAATGTTAGATAAGAAGATGTTGTATGTGTCAAAAGCTCTACGATGTAGAGGAATGTTGCCTCCAACAAAAGAGTCGAAGAGCCATTGAAACTTCCTTCTTTTACGAAGTCTCAGCCATCTATAGTAGTTCAACCACAGAGGCTAGAGAAACAATACAAGATAACTATTGTATCGACTAGACAAATAGATTTCCAGAAGAAAGTAGTTCCACACATGAAGCAGATTTGGGTACGAAAGGGAGAGCAACCAATCACACTAGTGTATTCAAATTCATTACCAAAGAAGCAATGGAGAAATCCAAGACAACAAGTACCAGAACAATGAAGATCTTTATCTCAAAGAGTACTCCAAATATGGGCACCGAAGGGATCAATGAAGGCCGACCACAATAATGTACAAATTTGGGTGCCTAAGGAATTAGTTGCAGCTCAACAAGGGCAATTATGCATGTGGATACCCAAGGAACTCTTACATGCACAAAAGCCTATGCTCTCCATCACAGGACAAGTCTCAACAAAGAAGCCTAGGCGAAGCAAGCATCAGAACCAAGCATAGAGATCAAAAGAAGATCAACTCGCCTCTTTGGCAATGGTAAGAAGACAATCATCAAAGATATGAGTTTGGAAGACAAAAGCACCAGTAGTCCACACAAAATCAAAGATCTAAGCCATACAAAAGTTAAGAAACTATCCAATCAAAGGCCAAAGGTGCTCTCTACGCATCCGAACACTATTCTCAAATGGATCCCTATAAGGAAGAAGGATTGATTTTCATTCAACTATCAGTTGATTGCATCATCTTTGGATCCAATGGACACCTCAAAACAAGGATTGCATCACCATCTACACGTAACATAGGAAGCCTCGACATGTGGAAACCATGTGCTACTTGCACAACCCTGCCTTTTGCACCATTCAGGTCATGCATTTACAAAGTATTCATTAATATAGGGCAACATTACACGATTGTGCATAGACACAATTGAGAATCCCAGGCACATGAGATACATTTGACATATGTAAATTATTTTATTGATACTAACATCTTTCTTCTTGTTTTGTGACATTGCTCCTGTCAAAAAAAAAAGGAAAAAAAAGAGAGGAGAGAAAAAAAAAGAAAAAAAGAAAAAACAAGAATAGGACCATGCACTCGAAGAATTTCATCAGTGAATCATCAATAGGGACATCCATCAACAATGAAGGACAAGCCCATGGTCAATCACCATGATGGGAGTACAACACGAAGAGATGAACATCGACCGTCCATTCACCAGGGTAAGAATCCCCTACTTTGGCAACACTATCACAATGATATATTAGGAAACCTCTTCGTCAGCATACCCCTGAGAACTTAGCTCACGACACAATTTTTCGCACCATAATTCTTACACTGCATTCCCCAAGAAAGCATGCATAGGGCCACATTACAAGGTCATGCACAAGGCACATATTTTCTTCAACCCATGCACTTACACACTTATCATCATTCATCATGGGACATGAGTACTTAGCATTATAACTATGAAACCCATAGTTGAAAGATCTAGAGGACATCAAGGTTACAACATCAATACATAAGAAGCAATTCATAGCCAAAAACTACTCAACATCAACATGGAAAACCTCTTTTGGGCAACTAGCCATTCTTGCAAGCTCACAAATATGTGGTCATGCTGGAATCCAAGGAAGCAGTACATACAAAGGGACTCAACCTCGCAACGGCTAGCAACACCATAATGAAGACTCGGACAACAGACCCCGCTACATTTGGAAGACCAACCACTCTTGCTGATACATGATGGACACTGCCTCTCAAAGTACTACAGGGAATACCCGCTCCAACAAGGGTCTGTCATGGATGATAGACTCGAGATGCGGGGAGTGTTGGCACTCAAGATCAAGCACAAGGCAAAGGAATGCTTCAAAGAAGTGGAAACATAAGAAGAGGGAGCATATAGGGAGCTCCAAGAAGCACATGTCAAATTTTCAGAAGAAATCCCTATAAAAATTGTGATTTTTATCACTAAAAACCATTGTAAATATCATTTATCATTTTTGCAACTCCATTTTATTGAAGCCAAGGAGTCCTCAAGCTTGAGGAGTATTAGAAGTAGTCACCTACCAATTTTCATAATTTTTAGATTCCATTTGAGCCCTCAAATAAGCCTTGGAACCTAATATTTAACTAGGCCGGACACTAGGTCTGGACAGGGACAAAACTAGTCAAAAAACTATAAAAAGAGCTAGAGAGATCATTTTTGAGGTTGGCTTGTTAGAGAGTTGGCTTGTTAGAATTTGAAGCTTTGTAAGATAGTCCTTTTGTAATAGAATCTTTCCATTGTTCCTCTCTTTGCTCTTACCATGTGTGTGTGTGTGTGCATGTGTGTGCATGCTTTTGTGCTTTCACTCACACACTTGTGCCTTCACTTGCTCATGATCTTCATACCAGTCCTCATGTCTCCACGGATTGACACGTAAAGGAGGTGGTGCTTACACTTGAGCTACATATATACTTACTAAAAACAAGAGACAAATTGAGTGTGCAAAAAAATATTTTGGGGATCCATATATATCTTGATGGGATGATTTTTTTAACCATCAAGAAGAGATTATAAAGAATAACATTGCATGGCATTGGCCAATTGATATTCCATTCAGATGGTATTTTAGCGCACAAAGATTGAATGTAGACCAAGCATGTAATGCAAATATACTTCAAGGCTTAATACATCCACGAGAAAGGAATATTTATGTAGGATCAAGGATGAAAAAATAGGTTGAAGCACGATGGCATGGAAATGTGCAAGAAATAAATGTTGGATCACTTATTGCAATCCTTGGTGAGGGTGATGGATTTGCCAAACCATTCTAGATTGGGAAAGTTTTACATGTCATTAAGGATATTGATGAAGGTAGGATAGCCGCTTTGATAGTTCAGTGGTATTATACTAAAATTAGTAGTGCATTCATAGGCAAGTACATTTTTGAAATGGTATATGGCACCAAAAGAACATGGTAAAAAAGGAAAAGGAATATCTGGAGTACATTCACTCTTAACATGAATGAAGTAGATATTCTTGTTTATGATTTTTCCTTTAAAAAATAGGACACTTGAGGAAAGTTGTAGGAAATCACCTGAATGATGTGTGTGTGACTCTCCTCCCATCCATATATACCCTCTTGTACTCTAAAAATAGCAATGGTATACTCTAGAAATAGCAATGATCTAGAATAGTCTAGTGTGAGCATGTGACCATCATGCAATACTTATTCCCATTACTACCCAAGTAATTCCCATTACTATCAAAGTATCTTAGGGTATCCCCCAAGCTTAGGACCTTGGCTAGCTGGCCCTTATTCCTCACACACATGAAGTTATCCTTGTGGATTAAATGTACTGATGCATGTGGATCAATGATCCTTGTGGATGAAATGGACTGATCCCTGTGGATCAATGTCTGACACTCTCTCCCCCTTCTAAAGATCATTGTCCTCAATGATTAATGAGGGAAAGTACTTGCAAACTAGAGCTTCTGATTCCCAAGTAGAGTCAATAAATGGTAATCCTCTCCAAGCTACTAGTTACTCCTGGATGACATGATTCCTCAATCACTTCATTCTCTGATCTAATATCTTGTCTGGAGAATGATCCATGCCATTACTTTCCTGCAAATAAACAATATCTTCTATTAGATTATCCTCCCTAGAAATATACATCTAAAGTTTACTGACATAAAACAGTGGATGCACTCTACAATCTGGACGAAGCTCTAATCAATATGCAACTTGACTTAACTTTTCAACTATCTTCCAAGGTCCACAAAAACTTGGTGATAGCTTACTACACTTCCCTGTGGAGAGTGATGTAGATCTAGCTAGTACCTAAAGAAAGACTTTGTTTCCCTCCTCAAAGGATCTAGGAGATTTATTTCTATGAGCATACCTTTAGCCTTATCAGTAGCTTGCTGCATCTTGGCTTTAGCTATTTCTAAATTTTCTTGGACGTTCACTAAGAAATCTGAAGCACTAGGATATTTCCTTGGCATGCCTATGGTACTGGGAGCATTGGGATTCATACCATAGTTCATCTCAAAAGGAGACATATCCGTCACCTTGTGAGGCCTATTGTTATAAGCAAACTCAACTAGTTGCAAATAACTATCCCAATCTCTCTATCTCTCAGACAAATATGCCCTCAACATGTCCTTTAAAATCTGGTTGACCTCTCGGTCTAACCATCTGTCTGAGGACGATCACCACTACTCATCTTTAATGACATCTTCAGTTTGTCAAATACAAACTTCTAGAAGTGTCATGTGAATCTGACATCCCTATGTGAAACTATGGATATCGGTAATCCATGCAATCTGAAGACATGCTCGATACACAAATCCACCACCTATGGAACTGACACTTTGATCCCTCTGGATCAAGTGGAGTGATCCCTATGGACCAAAGTCATGATCCCTGTGGATCATCAATCTGTGTACCACAACTAGGATAGTATCCCAGTTCCTTTGGGTCCACGATAACTCGACTATCAATTCCATGGATACACTATCCCAGTTATGGTCTGGAACCTGTGAAGGATACAAAAGACCTAATGTCTTTACCCTTTCTGCTTTGTTGACTTGACACATAAAGCCTGTTAAACATAACAATGGATATCTCTGGCTATCGATGCCACCAAAATGTTCTTCTAACAAGCTGTATTGTCTTGTCAACATCTTGATGTCCCTCATAAGGCAATCATGGTTATCATGCATCACTTTTCTTCTCAAATCCCGAGAATCTGGTATGCAAACCTTTCCTTTCCGTCTAATTATTCCATTCTCTTGTGAGAAATTGGAATACCGAATGGACTTGTTTGCTTTGCTAGGGGAAGAAATAGCTAGAACTGTCTTGTCTCCTATAATAGAGTCATCACTGATGGCTCGAACAAATGTGGATCTTCCACCTATGCTTCCTTTATCTCTTGAAGCAATGAGCTTTCTAGAACTGTAAAGCTCATTTGATACATTATCCGTGATAATGCATTAACAACTATATTCTCTTTGGCTCTTCTATACAAGATTTTCATATGAGACTCCTGTATGAGCTCATCCCAATGAGCCTGTCTATCTTGAAGATCTGGTTGACTACCAAACATACTTAATTGTATGGTGATCTATAGATACATTAAAGTCTACACCATAAAGATAGTGTCTCTAGACTTCAAGTGCATACACCACTGCATACAACTCCTGTTCATGCATTGGCCTGCCATCTTGGCTCAAAACTATCCCTATGGCTTATGTCACTAGCATCTGTCTCGAAACAGCTTGTTTCAGAGTATTGAAACTAGCTTGCTGCTCTTGCTTCCATGCAAATGGAACTTTGCCTTAAAGCAAGTTCGTCATAGGTGCTGCTATCGACGAATATGAAGATATGAATTTCTGGTAGAAACCTAGAAATCCTAGAAATGATCGTAACTACCCCTCATCCTAAGGATTAGGCCAAAGTAATATAACTAAAACCTTCTTGATATCCATCTGAATCCCATCGATACGTACTCTATCCTCGGAAGATACAACTAAATCTTCTCTGGATTAACTGAGTCTTATTATGATCTCTTACTCTAATATGATGGTAGCACTTGTAAAATCTATTTTACTAAATACAACTGCTCCACCTAGAGTGTCTAAAAGATCATCAATCCTGGGGCATAGGATATTTGTTTCTGATAAGAATCTTATTGAGTGCTTGATGTACGATGCACATCCTATAAGATCTGTCTTTCTTCTTCACTAGGAGAACTGGTGCTACAAATGGCAAATAGTTGGGTCTAATCAGCCCTTCCTATAAGTACTTGTCCACAACCTTGCGGACTGAAATTATTTTAGGAACAACTCTTAGAATTTTGCTCTGACTTTCACTGAAAGTGCTAAAGCATTCCAACTAGAGCCTCCATGACTACATGAATGCATCATAATACATGATGAATGCATAAAATAAATAAAGTAAATAAACTTATAATCAACTTTAAGCAACTTAATAGTGTTTAACAATCTCATCTCTTGGAGTTCTGGTTCTCACGGATTAGTAGTCACCTCCTCTCATGCTCAAAGTTGATCACTATTTATGATGTACTATAAATAGAAACATCAAACTTGCTTCTCAACTTGTCTTCCATTTGGAGTTGACTTTCTTACTTGTAGACCTTGCATTGTTATATAATCACTCCCTACTAGAGAGAACCTTGCCTTTCCTAATAAATGCAAACCTTGTGTTGTGTAATCATTCTTTACTAAGAATGTTGACCAAAACCTTGCTTTGTTTACCTACTGCAAATCGTACCTTGCTATATAACCTTGTCTCACTCCCTGCTAGGGACTTAGATTATAGCCTTGCATTGTTTTCTCTTTGCAAACCTTGCCTTTCTGTATATCTTGGCCACTCTTGAGTATGTGACTCACATACTTGCCTTGTTTGCTCTCTGTAAATCTTGCCTTTCTGTGTATGAATTCATCATAATACATGATGAATGCATAAAATATATAAAATAAATAAACTTACAATCAACTTTAAGCAACTTAATAGTGTTTATCAATCTTGTCTCTTGGAGTTTTGGTTCTCACGGATCAGTAGTCACCTCCTCTCATGCTCAAACTTGATCACTATTTATGATGTACTATAAATAGAAACATGAAACTTGCTTCTCAACTTGTCTTCCATTTGGAATTGAATCTCTTACTTGTAGACCTTGCATTGTTATATAATCACTCCCTAATGGAGACAAACTTGCCTTTCCTAATAAATGCAAACCTTGTGTTGTTGTGTAATTATTCTTTACTAAGAATCTTGACCAAAACCTTGCTTTGTTTACCTACTGCAAATTGTACCTTGCTATATAACCTTGTCTCACTCCCTGCTAGGGACTTAGACTATAGTGTTGCATTGTTTTCTCTTTGCAAACCTTGCCTTTCTGTATATCTTGGCCACTCTTGAGTATGTGACCCACATACTTGCCTTGTTTGCTCTCTGTAAATCTTGCCTTTCTGCCTTTCTGTGTATCTTGGCCACTCTAGAGTTCTTGGCCTACAGAATTGCCTTGCTTGCTTAATGAAAATGAGTCCATCTAGGATCTCTATTCATCACTCATAGGTAGATAGATAGATGGAACTATCCCATCTGTTCATATTACACTGTTATAGAATCAAGATATGATTCCTTATAAAACTAGAAACTTTAAATTCTCTTTCTCAACTCCTAAATTTAGGAAGTTCTTACATGACTTTTCTTTTACTATTTCTAACTATGGCATTCTAGTCAAACTTGATTTACCCTTTTTATTCCATAAATCTAAAGTGTATAGTTCTTATGAAATAAACTTCTTTGTTCTATACACATAGAAATGTGCACTAGAACTCATAGCTATATAATTAGTAAGTACTTAAGTACTAGATACTTAATTTATAGGCATCTTAAACTTGTAGCTATTCTTAGAGTTCTCTTCTAAGGTTTTAATTTACCTTGAGACCTCTTACCTATAAGCTGCTAACTCATGAGACATTGGTAAAACTAGCCCTTGTCTCAATTTTTCCTTTCTGCAAAAGAGTAATTCTTTTACTTGAAAATTATTATCTCTTTCTAAATGCTTTACTTTACATGTTTCAAATCTTGATTGTATTCCTTTTGACCAAAACGCCACTTGCATTCTTCTAGATCATGGAATCTTTGAGGATGAACTATCCTCTATTCTAGGTTGTTACTAGAAATCCTAGAATTCGTAGTTGTGAATCCTAAATAGTGATATCTACTAGATATCCACAAACTTATACGATTCTTTGACCAAAATGCTATTAATATCATTCATCTTGATCATGATATAGTTTGGATATTCTATGTATACTTAAAACAAGTAAGCGGCAGCGGAACAGAAAAACTTACAAGTCTTTGCTCAATGAAACATGCAGAAATAAGAAACTTTTAGTATGCTCTACATGCTTGAATGCATATGCATACTAATTTTTTGAAAATTTTGGCAGCATAACGACGCAATTTTGAAACCTGGAAAAATTATAACAAGCAATTTCCATGATAACGGTGCCAACAGGCACAATCTATCTATAAATAGACCAAAGGGAATTACACGTCCTGACAAATTTCGCAATGCTGACAGGCATAATATAACTACAGGTAGATCAAAAGGGGATTACACAACCTGACAAATTTATATTTTTCTCCTTTCTAACTTGTAAGAAAATACTTACATGTTCCTGCAAAGAAGAATAAATGCACCATACAATATGATTCCACGTCTAAAGTACGCATATACTTTAGGTACTACGCAAAATTTGCATATCCTATATGCAATATGATGCAAAAAATAGAGCAATGATGCATATAAATTGACAAGAGACTTATTTGGAGGTTCAAAAAGTAATTTGCAGGTGTGTGCAGGTGTTGAAGATGGTCCACTCTTTGTTATAATAGTGTGTGAATACTCCCGCCAGAGTCGGTGCTTCAAAACGATGATCGGAAGATGTTTGTTGAAAAGGTATGGTAAACTTCAAAATTCTGAAATGAATCAAGAATGAAACCAAAAGGGATTCTCCAAGCACTCATTTGAAAGATCTCTAAGAGAGCTTTCTAGAGCAAGAAAAAACATGGAATTCGGAGATAGTATGCCAAAGTTATGGCAAAATAGTGGAAAGAGGTGGATAGAGATAATCTTAATTGACTATGACTTCTCTAAGAAGAAATTCAACTGAGGCGAAGTTCTCTGCTTCCTTCAAACGCACGCATGCATGATGCTTATATCCCACATAGAAGATAAAAGAGGCAGAACTGTATATATGTATGTGGCATTGATCTCTTTCAGTTCAAAACAAAAACAATGTGTAGAACCTTTTCTCTCTCAAAAAAATGCATAGAACCTTCTCTCTCTCGTCAACTAAGAAGCCAGGTGAAGAAAAAATTGGTCCTTCTTTCTGGCACTCGTGCAAAGATCAATGTTCTGGAAACTCCTGGAAAACCTGCCACACGTGACGAAAAAACCTCGGGCCTGGCATGGGATGTTCGCATGGAAAGGCTGGAATTCCGGCCAGGTCCAGGGCACCTCTGAGTGGGTGGGTAGAAACTCTTGCCTTGCATGTAGATGCGGGACGTTAGTCAGAAAGGAATCACGTGTTACCTACCTGAGTGCGTAAGCCCTTTGTACAAGCTCCAAGGGGGGGTTTGTATGGTTTCCTTCCCCAGGCCTCTTTTGCTACTTTTGCACAAATCACAATCGACGATCGAGAAAAACACGACGACGACAACAACAGAATCGGCTCAGAAAATCATGTGAAAATGAGTGAGGTCCCAAAAGATATGACTTTGATACCAATTGTAGGAAATTACTTGAATGATGTGTGTGTGACTCTCCTCCCATCCATATATACCCTCTTGTACTCTAAAAATAGCGATGGTATACTTTAGAAATAGCAATGATTTGAAATAGTCTATGTGAACATGTGGCCATCATGAAACACTTATTCCCATTACTACCCAAGTAATTCCCATTACTATCAAAGTACCTTAGGGTATCCCCCGAGCTTGGGACCTTGGCCAGGTGGCCCTTGTCCCTCACACACATGAACGGATCTCTGTGGATCAAATGTACTGATCCCTGTGGATCAAATGGACTGATCCCTATGGATCAATGTCTCAAAAAAGCAATCATCCATATGATAAAGCAAAAACTTCTAGATCTAAGTGAGACACCTGATCATAGACAAACAAGAAGATATGTGCTTGATCCTATAGAACTTGGTATGTACTTGGATGAGGATAAGGCTCTTGTTGATATAGAAGAAGAAGAAAAGAGTTTGCAACAGTCTGGGACTAAAACAAATACATCCAATGAGGGGATTGTGGACACAGATGAAGAAATTTGTGGCTTGATTTTAAAATCTATGATATTTTTACTGCTTACGCAAATGCTCCAAAGCAGTTCGCATGATGAAACCATATTCTATAGCATATTTGATTCGATATCCAAAATCCTCCTCGAATACAAATTTCAATCTTTATCTTCTCTATGCAATTCTTAATCTCTTTTATATTTTTCATATAGAATTTGGAAATGTTAATATACTTAGATCGAAATTTTTGGCTCGTTTTGAGTTTCAAAATTTTCAATAAATGACAAAAAATATCATAGGATCACATTTTTTTAGTTGATTTTTGAAATATATGTATACTAATATAAAGAGTTTTGAAAAAAAAACACAAGTTTTTTTTTTCTTGAGTGGTGATTTCTCATTTGTCGACATAGTTCTAATTTGCTATGACTTGCTATTTAATTCTTTTCTTACAAAAGATTACGATTCTATATTATTGTTTTTTTAGCTACTATGATTCTATGTGATTATGTAATTTTATGTTACGTACTATCTTTATCGGCATGTCTCGTTATTTTATTTAATGTGCTATGAAGATCAACTCCATTTTTTTTATTTCCAATGATACCATTTTATTGTAGGAAACCAAAGTTTCAAGTGTTATATACTTAACGTTAATCAATTTATCCTCTATATATATATATATATATATATATATATATATATATATATATATATATATATATATATATATAAGGAAGTTTTGGTTGAGCCTATTCTCTTATATGTACATGCTTGGTATGACCACGATTACAAAGCCTGAAGACCCACTAGGGTAGCTGGGAAAAGACGAGCCTAAAGGGAGATGAGATGACCAATTTGGCAAGCTTAAAGGTCATAGACACAATTGGCCCAAATGTGCTTACAACTGATGCTCTAAGGCTGAAGTAAGAGATAATTGTTTTTTGCTAGAAGATCATCTTCCAATAAAGAAGGGGAGGTATCCGATATGGCGGGAGTTTGAACCCTCGCCTCCCACACTAATGGCGACAAGTCAAGCCATTATGATGCAGGAGAGCTTTTTTTCTTTTAATAGAGGTTTGGCAAGCGTCTATTCTCTCGAGCTTTAATTTTGAAAGAACAATTATATAAGTGAATGGGCATAGTACCCGCAGGACCTCCCGTATCCCACAAAGTTAAGATTGTAACTGGTTTAGACTAGCTAAAGCCATTACATGTCCAACCAGAAGAATGAACTTTGGACCTCTGCCTCCTCAAAAGAGCAAAGACTCAAAAGACCAAAGGGATTTGGCTTAAAACGCATACTTTGGAGAACCTTCTCGCTGGTTGATTAGTAATTGATTTGCACGTTGCGGATGATCGAGTCATCATGCCTGCCTGGCATGCTAAAATCAATCCCAAATTTCCTCCGCAAGTACACACATGCAGACTTCCACTGTTGGTGTCGTGAATGACGGGTGACGACAAGATGTCCCGACGTCGATGTGAGCAATGAGACGTGACGGATGGCCATCACGTGGAAACCCAGAAAAACTTTGCATCCGCGTCAGCAGCTTCAACTTCAACTAGCGAGCTGGCAACATTTCACTACAACTACGAGGCACGTCGAGCGAGAAGCTCCATCAGACATTGCAAAGCGCGACTCACGGGGTCGGCGACTCGGCGAGTCGGCACCAACATTGCAAAGCGCGACTCACGGGGTCGGCGACTCGGCGAGTCGGCACCAACAGCTAAGAGTAGAGCCTAAGACTACGAAGGGACACACACCGACGCCGCACCAGAGTCCTCCTTCTTTCCGCATCATTGTGTCGGGACTCGGGCATTGCAGCTGTTGATCTCTCTCTCTCTCTCTCTCTCTCTGCGTTTCTGATTCTGGTATGCTCATGATGCTCATGACATGTAACTAACTCACTGACTGTACCATGGAGGTCCGAGGAACATGTTTCCACGCAGGTCGTAACTCGCTCGTCCTCAACGTCTTCCGTTTGAGGGCGGTGCTTCTCGTTGCTTTCCTGATAGCCATGCAAGGAGCCCCATTCGGTGCGCAGACTCGAAAGGTCGTTTCGGGCAATGGCGCAGGAGACATGGCTTATGATGAAGACGGCCAACGACTCTTCAATAACGATGATGGGATGAGCAGAAACCTGATGGGAGGAGACAGTGTTGCCAAGAGGGATTCACTCAGACTCAGAGTTTTCCGAAGGAACTCAATGTATTCAAGAGCAAGGAACGATCGTAGCAGCAAAGAGGAGGAGATCCAGGACTTGGTTGCCATGGACTCAATCAGAGTGAATAGCTTTTCTTCTAACCTATTTAGATCTCGAAGCAAGTTTTCTGGTGCTTCTTTGTCAGTGATATCTAATCCTTCTCCGAATCTCGAAGACGGCGGAAAAACTCCATCGCCTACATCAGAACTTTCCACAGCTTCACGACATGAAGAGCTTTGGGGTATGGTTGTGTCCGGAGCGTCCTTCCCAGGGAATGTAGGGCAATACTTCGTGGAGTTATCTGTCGGATCCCCACCGCAGAACTTCTTATTCATCACTGACACCGGCAGCGATCTACTCTGGGTCCCCTGCACTCTCTGCACAAACTGCGGAGTTGATGGCTCTCCCATGAACGGATCGTTCTTCAGCTCGGATAAATCGTACACCTTCTCTCCGATCAAATGCTCAGAGCAAGAATGCGCGTTTGTCCCGCCACCGCTCATTGGGAACTCATCGTGCAGCGTCAAGCAGCCCACAAGTTGCACATACAGCTACAGCTACAGCGACTCAACACATACGGCAGGCGTTTACGCTTTTGACACCATCACCATGAAGAACAGTTCTGGCAGGAAGGTCAAAATCGACAGGGTTGCCATCGGCTGTGGAACAGATAACTCAGGGCCGAGCATAATCGGTCTCGGCGGGATAATAGGGCTTGGACGAGGACCCATCTCCTTCGCAAGTCAGATCGGCCCCATGTATGGCAACAAGTTCTCCTACTGCTTCACCAGCTTCTTCGACAAGAAAGCAAGAAGCGCGTTGATCTTCGGGGATGACCTACAGGACGCAGAGCTAGTATCTGCGAAGCAGTACACACCCTTCTTGGAGAACCCGAAGTCTCCTACGTTGTATTACGTCGGCATAGAGGCAGTGGAGATCGGGGCAAAGAGGTTGCCCATTCCGCCGATGGCATGGAGCATCAAGGACGACGGGAGTGGGGGTACAGTCATCGACTCGGGAACGACGTTAAGCTTCTTCGTGCAACAGGCATACGAAGAGATCGTAAGAGCAGTAGACGCGAGGATGGCCGCCTACCCCCGTGCGAGTCCGACTGCTGGACTGCCCATCTGCTACAATGTCTCGGGGACGGAGGTGCCGCGGCTGCCTCAGCTTTCCATCTTCTTCAGAGGAGGCACAGTTCTGAAGCCGCCAACCAAGAACTATTTTCTGAGTCCCAACAGGGACTTGAGGTGCCTCGGCTTCCTGGCGAGCAGCAGCCTTACAACGTTGGGCAACCTGATGCAGCAGAACTACCATGTCGAATACGACAGACAACGCAACCGGCTAGGTTTCGCAAAGGCCCACTGCTCCAGCGTCTGACAACTACCATCATCCTTGAGACCTTAAACAGCTAAAGCTTGCATTCTGCACAACTGCATTTTGCTCTAATGTTTACGGTCTGCTTCTCTGCATCGCTCCCATTTTGCCGATCCGCATATGCTAATAAGAGTAGGCATGCAGCAGAACGAGCTCCCCCTCGATAAATCTGACAAAATATAATTTATGTGAGTTTCTCCGCATCCCCTAGAACCTGCATGCTCGCCATGATTTCATCCTCTGAGTTTCCATACTATCCAGGCTTCCATGCTTGTCATCAGAAAAGATTAAAACTTCATCGTCAACTTCAGCTGGATTCACACGACGATGGTAAAAATCTTAGAAAAACAGAAGTTATTGGTTTCGTCTTTAATCTCCATTCACAAAATCAATAGGGGGGAACTTTACAAGCGACAAATTAACGACAACCTTCAGCGAAGTAGCTGAATTAATCTATACCATTCACACATCTTCCAAGACTTTGTACGCCCAAAGATTGCTAAAAAATCTCCTCCATAAGTTCTTTACCGTATGAGTTTCACCTCTTTGTCACCACTCTCCTTGCCACCTCCCAGTTCTAATGCATGCTTATCTTCTATAATTAAAGCACAAGAAAATTTCTTATTGGAATTAAACAATAAAAATTAAGAGATTTCCGGTATTTTGGGTTTTTTTCTTCTGTACAATTGTTGGTTACATTATCGTTAGCACATGTTTGATGTCTTCATATTTGACACTCATTTTTTTTGGATCAAAGTAATAGCCGATCACTACAAGGAATACGAGAGCATAGCAACGGTTAACGCAACACAGTTTTGTCACTACATGATTGTGCATTTCGTCAAACCGTGCATTGAGTGCACAATATAAAAGAGTGTTGCATATGCAACGCTCACTTGCGTCACTTATGCGATGCAGTAGAGCATTGCTTGTGCAATGCTTTTCATGATCACATACACGACACTTTTACATCGTTTACGCGATGGTGGTATTTGGCCGAAATTAAAAAAAACATTGGATTGCTCTTCAATCATCATTTAATGTGCTTCTAACCGAAGAGCTCTTCAACGTTCAAATCTCCGCTGCGCTTACGAGCTCCAGTAATCTCTTTCTAAATCTCTCTCTTTTCTAATCTCTCTTATTCTCTCTCTCTCTCTCTCCTCCTTTCTATCTCTTTCTCTTTCAATTTCTATCTCTCTCTCTCTCCCCTTTTTTCTACCTCTTTCTCTTCACTACAAGGAATACGGGCGTATAGCGACGGTTAAGGCGACAGAATTTCCTCGCTATAAAATTGCAACTTGCGTCGTAATTAGCGTCGCGCGCCGACCCTCAATTAAACGACGCATAAAACGACGGTATTTGCGACTTGTGACACGACGGGATTGCGACGTTCCCATACAACGTCGCTAAAACGACGCAATTTAAAAGCATCGCATAAGCGATGCTTTGCGACGTTACATGCCGTCGCATAAGCGACGCTAAAATTGTCACGTATTCGATGACGAATAGCATCGCTTACACGACGATCTGTTGATGGACAAAAATTAAAACGTTGGAGGCTCTGCGATCGGCATTTTCACGCATCCAATCGAAGAGCTCTCCAACATCCGCAATTACGCTGCACTTACGAGCTGAAG
Source organism: Ceratopteris richardii (assembly GCA_020310875.1). NCBI lineage: Eukaryota > Viridiplantae > Streptophyta > Polypodiopsida > Polypodiales > Pteridaceae > Ceratopteris > Ceratopteris richardii. The sequence goes on along the minus strand of CM035434.1, from coordinate 29,149,693 downwards.
CAAGTATATGCAGATTTGCCTAAGCTCTCTCTCATTGTCTCCCTCTGTCTTTGTTTCTCTCTTTCTACATCTTTCTCTCATTGAATTCTCTCTCTCTCTCTAGATCTCTCTCTCTCTCTAGATCTCTCTCTCTCTAGATCTCTCTCTCTCTAGATCTCTCTCTCTCTCTAGATCTCTCTCTCTCTCTCTCTCTCTCTCTCTCTCTCCTTTCTCTCTTTATTGCAGGTTATTCCAGAAGCTAACCAAGCAAAAAGTATGGCTAACAATTGTAAGTACAATTTCTATTCTTTGTAGATCATTTGAATTGTGTTATTTTCATTACATAGCATACTCACACTTATTGATATGCACTCATACACTTATACATGATGAAGATGCACTTTCACACATATACATATACACACATGCACATACACACACATATATACACATAGATACATGTGCACATACACTTAGACATACACACATATACACATGCATATGCACAAACATTCCTACAACCACATAAAAAGACGTCCATGCATGCATTATTGTATATATATATATATATATACATACATACATACATACATACATACATACATACATACATACATACATACATACATATATATATATATATATATATATATATATATATATATATATATATATATATATATATATATATATATATATATATATATATATATATATATATATATACACACACACACATATACACATACACACATTAACATATATGCAAATACATGTATATGCACATCCACATACACATGCATGTTTCATACACATACACATGCATATATATACACATGCATATACATATACACATATACATATACATATACATATACACACATATACATATACATGCATATACATGTACACACATACATATACATGCATATACATATACACACACATACACAAGAACATTCACATACTCATACACACATATACATTTATACATGCACATGCACATACATACATACACATGCACATACATACATATACACACACATACATATACTCTTAGGTACACACATATGAATGAATTATATAATTAAAGTATTAAAACACATATACACATGCACACACACATGCATATACCTACATATACACATATACATGCACATACACACACATACACACACATACACATAGAGTTATACATATACATGCATATACATATACACACACATACACAAGAACATGCACATATTGATACATACATATACACTTATACATGCACATGCACATACATACATATACACACACATACACATGCACATACATACATATACACACACATACATATACACGTAGGTACACACATATGAATGAATTATATAATAAGTATTAAAACACATACACATGCACACACATGCACATACCTACATATACACATATACATGCACATACACACATATACACATAGAGTTATACATATACATGCATATACATATACACATACGTACATACACATGCATATGCACATACTCATACACATATATACACTTATACATGCACATGCACATACATACATATACACACACATACACATGCACATACATACATATACACACACATACATAATTAAAGTATTAAAACACATGCCGAATATAAACAATAATAACAATCAATAGAACAAAACTCTTCATTACTTAATACCATACACACACACACACACACATATATATATATATATATATATATATATATATATATATATATATATATATATATATATATATATATATATATATATATATATATATATATATATATATATATATATATGTATATATATATATATATATCAATGTAAATACATATAATCCAATGTCATAATCAACTAAAATCCTAATCATCATCATCATGATCATGATCATCATGATCATCATCATCATCAGCAATATCATGATCATTCTGATCTTCCTCATCCTCATCGTCATGATCACCCTGTGACGATCGAGATCGTCCCTCCTGTGTCTGTCTCTCCACCTCATCCATATTTGTCTCTCCATAATAGTCCTGTATTACATATAACAAACATAAATAAATAGCGAGTCGTAACAAACGAGAACTATGTCATAAAAAGAGAACACTCTCTTCAAAAATCAAGCAAATGGCAGCTTATGTTTGAGATTCCTTTATACTAGTATACATATATTACAAAAATGAAGTGAAAACATGTGATTTTTTGACATTTTTTGTCATTTTCTCATAAAAAAAGAGCTCAAAATGTAGTCAAAATTTCACTATATAAGGCATTGACATGTCCAAAATCTATATGATAAGACATTGACATGTCCAAAATCTATATGATAACACATTGACATGTCTAAAATTTATATAAAGAATGTAAAATTGAATAATTCTTATACAAAAATAGTATTTTAGACATATATTTTAATGGGTGGATATCTGATTGTTATTCAAAATCGCTGCAAAACATGGTTTTATTAACCAAACTACTTCGAGGCATTTACATAAGCACTAAAAATGTTAGAGAGCTTCAATGCAACTCACAACTATGTCGATCTATGTCTACACCCTCATCATCTGATGCACTTGATTCAGTCTCATACTGTTGAGAGCTCTCTTCTTCTTCTTCTATATCCACAAGAGCTCTATCTTCATCCACGTACATACCAAATTCTGCAGGATCATGCACAAATCTTCTTGTTTGCCTATGATTTCCTGTACCACATACATCTGGAAGCTTTTGTTTTATCATATTGATGGTTTCTTTCCTCAAGTGACCTGTTTTTGTCAAGGAAAAATCATAAACAAGAATATCTACATCATCCATTTTAAGAGTGGATGTGCTTTGAATATTCTTTTTCTTTTTTGAACCTGTTCGTTTAGTATCACACACCATTTCTAAGTTATATTTACCTGTGAATGCATTACTACTTTTAGTGTAATACCAATGCACCATCAAAGCCTCTATTCTTGTCTGTTCAATATCTTTAGTTATCTCTAAAACCTTTGCAATCCAAAATGGTCTGGTAGCCTCATCACCATCAGCAAGTACTGCAATAAGTGTTCCAACATTTATCTCTATTAAATTTCCTTGCCATCTTGCTTCTGCCTGTTTTGTCATCCTTGGGCCTACATAAATATTTCTTTCTGGTGGATGTATAAAAATTTGAAGTGCATCTGCATTACATGCTTGGGCCACATTCACGGATCTTTGTGTACAAAAATCCCATGTGAATGGAACATCAACTGGCCAATGACCTGCAATTGTATACTGTATAATCTCTTCTTGATGATTGAAAAAGTCCTCCCACCAAGATACATCTTGATCTCCAGCATATTTTTTTGCACGCTCAATATGTCTCTTCTTTTCAATGAGTGCATGCATCCAGCGTTTACTTTGATCAATCACATTTCCACATCTTTTTGTATTGTTTTTATCTTCATATGGTGATTGTTCTGCACCATACACTGTAGACAAATTAGGCACCTGCAATAAGAATCTGCATCCCTCTTTAGGCTCCCACCCAGGAGAAGATGAATACTCCTTTGCCAATAAAAGGGTTATTTCATCAACCCTCCTCATCAAGAATACATGGTTGAAACTAATATTGTGCAATGGAGCCAAAATCTTAATTATCAAGTTGCAAATATAGAGTTGGTGGCAAAAGACCCCTCCATGATTGCAAAACACGATGAATGACAGATATGTGAAGAAAACCTTGGACATTACAGTTCCATTGTATACCAAAGCACCAACCAAATGCATTTGCACAAGGACTTCATCTCCAATGTCCTTAGGGATGCGATAAAAATGTGGCAAACAAGTTTTTTTTTATCCATACCATCGATCAACAAACACATATAACGCTTTGGATTTCTGAGTGCTTTACTTCGATGATGAATTGCTTTCTTTCTCTCTAAAGCTTGACTCTCACGATGGTTGTTAAGAAGGTTTTTAAAATTATTCTTTTCCAGTGGTGTTGTAGCCCCCTTTGCCATGTTTTTCAAAGTGGCGCAAACTGAACATTCACCCATTCTAACTTTACGAGGAATAGACACATTGTTAAACTCTTCCTTCCATAATCGAGTAAAGTGATGATACAACACATACTTCTCATTTTTATTTTCCATGACTTCTCTATATATTTGAAATACCTCTCGATGAGTAAAGTTATTTGACAAGTGCAACCTTCTAGTTGTAGGCATAACCTCACAATGCAAGCTAAAATAGTTCATCATCCAATTCATTGCATGGCGTCCGACAGATCCTTTGGTCCCAACATGGAATGTATCCAAAATAAGATCCCCATTCAAAAGCCCCTGTTGAACCCTATGTATTTTAAAATTTCCCACACCCATTGCAATTTTAAATGCAGCCCTACAACATCGCATCCCTTGACTAAAGAAATATTCAAAAGCAACACGTGTTACTGACATGTTATCCTCAATCATTTGCATGCGAGAAACAAGGTATATATCCTGCCTTTCACTATCTAAATGGAGGAATTTTTCTCTTAGGTGCTTTAGTTTCTTCATTCCTAAATTGTACAAACATTTCAAACCACACCAATGCTTCACAATATCCAATGCAATCTGTCTATCTGAAGTAAGAAATTTAAATCTTTTTTGACTTACTTCACGAGGCCTTCTTTTAAATCGTAGATTGAGCTTGCTTTGCTTTTCCGTTGCTCCACATGCACTTGAGTCAGAAGGGAGATCAATGGTTGGATCAGATGGGAGATCAGGAGGTGCATTTGGTTGAGCAGCATTGCACTGTGAATTGGATAACTTAAATGACTCAACAGAAAACATAGAATCATTAGCACGTTCTAAACCATAGGGATCATCACTTCTGTGGAAAGGGTCAACTGAGAACAATGAATCCGAAACTGTATCAATATGAGTAGAGGAAGCTGATGCCCAAGCATCCACAAAAAAGATTGAGCTCATCTTCACTGAGTTCACAGAAGACTGAAGATGAATGACCTTTTTAAATAAATAGAAATCCAAGATCAAGTGAAGATGTCACATCAAATGTCACATCAAGAAGATATGAAATCAAAATTTCATTTAAGTACATTAAATTACATTAAACATCAAATTACATCAAATTACTTAATTACTCAAATATACACTAATAAGGGAACCAAAGATTTGATTCACTTTTGAAAGATGAGATACACAGTTGATTTCTAACTAGATATGAGTCATTGAGTCTTAGCATTATGAGTGAATCAAAATATATCCAGGTTGAGTTCCAACTGGATTAGATATTAAAATTGTTTGGAGTAGTGCCATTGAAGACTATACAAGAAGAAATTTTACCTTTGGTTAAGATTTCAAGGATTAGGTTTTATTGTGGTCTTGGCTAGATCTCAAAGAGGTAGATGAAAGTATATTAAAAAAGAATTATGTGTAAAAGAGGTACAGGGAAATATATATGTAAGAAGTATATGGAAAAGTATATGTAAGAATTATATGTAAGAATTAAGTATATGCTTGTTACAAAAGATTTTCAAATGAATTTTGAATCTACGATTTTTCTGAATGTTGGATGCAAAGACAATGAGTGACTTTTGAAATTACCAAGCTATTTTGTTGAAATTACCAACCTATTTTGTCGAAATTACCCCAAAGTTCTTTACTTGAACGTTTATTCATACATTGATTTTCCATTTCAACAATGTGTTACAAGATAAATGTGAATATGAACTGAAGTGAGAAGGATAACACTATAAAGATGTCATTAATCTCCCATATTCAACACAACTTAGACTTGATTTTTTCCCAAGCAAGAGATTCTAAGAAACAATTTATACATGAGATTAGACATCCTCATGTACATACCATACTCTTGCCATTGAAGTGTAAATTCCATGCAAATGTATATAAATAGTTGCAAGGTTCTATGAATGTTTCATTAAAGTCGAGGTGAAACAACCTATTTGTGTGAGTGGTATTTCCTGGTTAGATAAGTTGACAGATATAGTTAGCAACTGGACTCATTCAGTTAGATCCAGTTAGTCTCTGGTTCAAGCTACCCAATTGCCTATAAATAGCAGAGGAGGAGATCATTCTCATTTTCAAAATCCACGAGCAAGAGAGAGCAACAGAGCACAGACAGCCATGGAGCACAGAGCTCAGCATACCAGCAAGGCAACTCTCATGGAGAAGAAGAATGTTGGCAAGAGTACCAAGAGGTAGACAAAATCATACCACAAAAAAAGATTTCTAAAAGATTCCTTTTGTATGTTTGAGTAAATAGTATGCTTTCTAGGTTTTTATTTTTCTTAGCTCCTAAAACATAGATCCAATGAGGGTACAACTCGATGCTAGGCATCGACCTAATGGTGTAAGTCGATGCTAGGCATCAACTTTTAGGTGCAAGTTGATGCCAGGCATCGACTTTGTGTGCAAGTCGATGCCAGGCATCGACTTTGTGTGCAAGTCGGTGCCAGGCATCGACTTGCACCCCCAAGTCGATGCCTGGCATCGAATGTGGCCTGAAAGTCGATGCCAGGCATCGACTTTAGGGTGCAAAGTCGATGCCAGGCATCGACTTTTAGGTGCAAGTCGATGCCTGGCATCGACTTGCACCTAAAAGTCGATGCCTAGCATCGACTTGGACCCTTGAAAAACACATTGAATAACGTATGAGCTGATATTTCCAAGCCCCTTCAGGGATGCTGAGTCCAAGAGTGAGAGGCCCTTTAAGAAGCTGAGAGTGACCATGAGCTCTGCTGATCAGCAACGTGACAAAGGCATTGTTCACCAAGCAAAACCAAAGAAAATTCATGCATCCTTATCCTCTGAGAAGGCCAGCAATCCGGTTGGAATATCCTCTAGTGGACAGAGTAGCATCAAAATTCTTGAGGATGATACAACTAGGAAGGATAGGTCGAGGGACGCAGAGGTCTTAAGGATAGATCGTCCACTGCGAGACATGACAAACCTGGAGTGGTGCCTTCAGTATGTTGAAGAAAAGAATGCAATCCTTCTTGTGTTCGTAGGGGCGTATGGGAGAGGAAAGATCACGACAACACAGGGTTTTCAGTATGGCCTTGTGTACAAACTGGATTATGAAGATGAGGATTCTGACAACCTCCTTGTCTTGGTAGAGACATCGAAAGGTTTAAGAAATGTTATATGCAAGATGGATTTCTTGTGCCCAGAGTGCTGTGTTCCAGATGGTCTTGCAGAGATATGCAGGGACTCAGTGAATCTTATCAAGGACTTGATGCCATGGATCCAGGGCAATATCATGCCAACACAACAGAAGATGACAACCCCTATAAAGGCAAGGGGTAAGCAGAGCGTGCAAAAGAAGTTCCAAAGGAAAAAGAAGAGAATTGCAGATGAGGAGTCTTCTGACTCAAGCTCTAGCTCTGAGGATATAATAGTTGCACCCGGTGGAGAGCTTGCCTCGGGTGTTCTTGGTACTGAGCAGAACAAGATGAGGGAGGACATAGCTAGAAGAAAAGTTGTGAAGAAGGGGCAGTTGTTCCACCTGCCAATCAATATCATCCATAGGCCACCAATAGATCCAGTCACAGGGAGGAGGCCCCTTGAGATCAGGGAGCCACACAATCTGCACGTGCAGAATCTTAAAAAGAAAATGAAAATAAATCCTCATGCTACTGTTGTGCTCCTTGTCATGGTGGATCCGAATGAGTGCAGCTCTGTGGAGGATTTCAATGAGTGTTTGTTTGAGGATTATACATATTATGTGATTGGAGGTTCACACTCTACAGAGGCCCGCAGACAGCTAGTGAAGGAGCACCCTACCACATTTTTCTTTAGGTATGCAGAGTGCAAGATATATGTTGGTCTTACAACTGAGGAAGCCAAGCTTCTTGCTTGGGATCACAACAATGACAATGACTACAGGCAAAAAATGTCCTCCATAGAGAGAACTCGGTTCTTCCACCATGAATATGAAGATTGTCTCGTGAATGAAGCTAGAAGAATACATCCCAATCTATGAAAGCAATGCCTTATTGAGGTTGGAATTGCACTGGATGAGAATAGAAAGTTTGATGCTTTGAGGAAATATGATCCATGGTTTCAACTGGCTTTCAGAACATGTGAGATCTGGGATCTGCAAGACAAAATTTTCACAATGTGGGAGAACAAGGAGGTCAAGGGCCAGAAGCAACGGAAGTCGAGGCCAGACCCACAGGTTGATCTGAAGGGAAATGGAAGGAAAGTTGACCTCTCAATTGAAGAGGCTCCTGAGGATATGAAGCTGACACCATGGAGGGCCCTTCAAGGAATCAAGGATGATACATTGATTATATCAACTTTGTCAAGGGTAATCTCCAAGGAGTTAAGCATGGAGGAGATGGTGATTGAGCTCAATAAGTATGTATGTTATTCTCAGATCCTTTTTCCCTCCTCCCATGTTTCTGGTCTAACCTAGTCTCTTTTTCATTTGTGTGACTGTAGTCATAAAGTATACATGAAGATTCAGGAGGTGATGCTGAAGAGGCTGGGTTGCTTTTCTTGGACAGAGGTCCAAGCAGACTATCCAACCACATCATCCTACAAAGCTTTATCAAAATATTTTATTCTCTTTCGTGATTGGTTAGGTTCTCTTTCAGAGGTCATGCTTGGTTTGCTAGTAGTATAGATGCCTTGATTCACCTCAACAATTTTATGCCAGGCTTTTAGTTGGAATTCGATGCCTGGCATCGATTTACTGCTAAATTCGATGCCTGGCATCGACCTACTGCCAAAAGTCGATGCCTGGCATCGACCTCCTGGCATAAGTCGATGCCTGGCATCGACCTGGGGGCATAAGTCGATGCCTGGCATCGACCTGGGGGCATAAGTCGATGCCTGGCATCGACCTCGTGGCATAAGTCGATGCCAGGCATCGACTTATGTCCCAAAGTTGATGCCAGGCATCGACTTTCAGTAGAAAGTCGATGCCTGGCATCTACCCACATAGGAAATCGATGCCATGCATTGATTCCTTATGTTTGGTTTGTTGTCTTGAAGAGCTCATTTAATTTTCTTTCCACTTTATTCTGCAAAAACTAAAGAAAAGTAAGTCTGCAGAGCTACTAGACGATTGCCCCCCTGCATTCTTGGCTCACATTCAAAGAGCAAGGCATGATAAATCTAGACTGAAAGCCAAGGAGATTGATTTTGATGATGAACCTGATCTGAAATGTTTCTCCAATCCCCTAGACCCCCTTAGGCCTGTATATTACAATGTATTCTGTAGTGATGTAAATAACATTTGTTCTGTTGTGCCTAGAAAGCATTTCTCCCTTCTCATAGCAGACATACCCTATGGATTTAGGATGTTGGGATCAGTTAATGATGATGAACCCTTCAAACACCCTCAGATTCGGAAGATGCTCACTGATTTTGCAGAGTTGACTATGTCTCCTCTTTGGAGGATAGTAATTTTCCATAGCAGAGACCAGTCTTTCTCTGTTTCAACTGCTCTGAAGGCAAGATGTCATGTTGTGGAGTGCCTCGCGTGGTAAGCAATCTTTTCTATCTCCATGGCTTTAATGATGCTCTCTCTCACTTATAGTTCTTGTTGGCAGGGTGAAAACAAACGTCAATCACACTCCTTTGCATAGGTTTGTGAGCTCCACTGAATGCATTACAATTGGCTATTATGATGAAGTAAGCAAAAGGAGAGTCAGGGAGCATTGCAATGAGAATGGGATCTCAAATGTGCTCATGTTCCCAGCCGTTACCAAGAACCTTCGTCATGTAGCTGGGGACATGACATTGGTTAACCCCTATCAGAAGCCACAAAAGCTCATAATGAGATTGCTTCAACTATTCTCCAATGATGATGATTGGGTCCTAGACCTTTTTTCGGGCATAGGTAATTTCAATGTTAACAATTTTCATTAGTCATCATGTTGATTGGCCTCTAAGTGGTTTTCTACTGTTTCAGGAACGACTCTGGCTTGCTCCTTAAAGATGTTCAGGCACTGCATAGCTGTGGAGAAGGATGATGCTCAAGTGAGCTTCATTAGAATGAGAATCAATGGGCTGAATGAATGCCCAGATGAAGACCAAGAGGTTGGAAGGAAGCACATTGCAGACACGGAGATATTCCAACCGGCTTCAGGGAGCCTGTTCCCCCACTTGCAGATGAACCGGGGGACATGGCTGACCTTGAAGAGCCAATCTTGGAGCAAGAGAGGCAGGATATGTGTTCTAATGTTCCAGAGGATCCCATTTTGCTTGAGCCTGAGGAAAGCTATGATCAGCTTCTATTGTAGATTCATATTACTCTTGTAAAACACATGAAATGTAAAACATCATTTTAATAGAAATATAATGTCGAGTTCTGCTTCCACTTTGTGTTCAGCTTGATTTATCTTGAGCATTTCTCTGATGAATGTGTGAATGTTTCTTAGTATAATTTTGTTGATTATAATCTTCTCTTGGGAATGCTTTTGTGAAATTTATTTCATATTCTGTGAATATGGCCCAGCATTCAATGACGATCTTAACTATACAAAGGGGATGATCTTAATTGCCTTGTTAAAATGTTCCGATTTTTGCAACACATGTACTCTGATTTTTGAGTAGCTTTTAATCATCTATAATCTGTGATTGTTGAGGTTATAGATGTAATGAAGGAGCTTCCCAAACTCTTACTTGTACCTTCAAATCTAACCTCTTGTCAAAGATCATGATGTGGGATTCTTGATCATGCTGAACAACTAGTTTTCATGGCACCAAGTATTTTATTATATCTATCTTGACTACTTGGGATATGAGATCAAGCTTCTAGTGACAATATTTACAAGCAAGAACAAGTGATGCTTTCTAGATATTGTAAAATGCCCACTTTATTGCTTGATATCATGGTCTTTAGGTAAAAAGGAATCGAGAACATTCTTTGTTCTCCTTTATTGTGACTCAGTGTTAATAAATAAAATAGTTAAAACATTCATAAAAACAAAATAATTATATAAAATTAAAAAATACTCACAAAAGCATCAGGATGATCTTGCATATACTCGCTCAAACGTCGATATCCAAAATGTGTAGCATACCCGATCTCCTGTTTCATAGGATATCGGCCATAATCCTTCCGCTGCAATGAAACAAATAAAAAACATTAGTTGCTTGCATTTTAACTAAAATAAAAAATATACTCACAATAACACATATACTTACAAATGTAGCTACAAAACCATTATTGCCCATTTGGCCTAGGTGTGATGTGTGGCCCAACTCCAGTCTCTTCTTTGCAGCAGCCTGTTTATTCAAGAAAAAAATACATAAATTAAATGTAAAAAATTACTAAAATATATAAAAATTATAAATATAAACTATTAATTTGTGTACCTTCTGCTGAGGAAATGACTCCTGAAGACATAGCTGTCTACGAAAAAACTGCCACAACTCAGGTGGTGTAGCTCAGTGATGAGTAGCACCTCCTTTAATGTCAATCCGGGAAGACGTGAGGATGGTATGAAGACCTCGAGCAAGTGGGGGCACAAGTGCGTGAGTGAGAAGCACACAAACATGCACACACATACACACACACGCGCACACACGGCAAGACAAAGAGTGAGAAGCAATGGAGTTCTTAGATTACTTTCAAAAAGCTCTTACAAGTTCGTTTCAATTACAATCTACCCTCAAAAATGAGCTCTCTAGCTCCTTTTATAGTTTTTGACTAGCTTTGGCCCTGTTCAGACCTAGTGTACGGCCTAGTTAAAAATTAGGTTCCAGGGCTTATTAGAGGGCTCAAACGAGATCTAAAAAATATGAAAATTGGCAGGTAGATACTTCTAAAGCTCCTCAAGCTCAAGGACTCCTTGGCTTGCACAAAATGGAGCTACAAAAATACGAAATGATATTTACAATGGTTTTTAGTGATGAAAATCACTATTTGTGTAGGGATTTCCTCTACTGATTTGTCATACACCTCTTTGAGCTCCCTACTTGCTCTTTCTTCTTGTGTGCTCAACTCCTTGATGTCTGAAAAATTAGATGGCCTACTTGCCAGATCTTCTTTGACTGCCATGTCTGCTTGTGCTGTCCCTTCGCTCTGACTCTCTTCGTCTTGTGGCTCCTTCGGTTCCCTGACTGCTGCCAACACCCCCCCCACTCTCGCGTCTGTCGCCCCTGACAGACCCTTGTCTAGAGGATTTTTGAACATAATATTGGACGACATCGGAGGCTAGGTGGTGTTCTTCGAGTCGTAAGCCGCGTGCTAGATCTGTGAGCAAATCATCCCAATTCACAGGTCCGGGAACATCTGGATGAGGCACCCTCAATTGTTCTGAGTGAATAGTTCTCTCCACAGCAAATAATTGGAGGAGATGTGATGGTCTGGGTATAAAGATTTCGGAGTGATATTCCCAGAATCCTGTGATGAACATCTCCTCAAATGTCTGTTTAAAGCAGGCTGGGAGGTACTTGATTCTGGCGTGCCAAGCGTATATTACTTCAATTGAGGGGGTGGTACTCATATCGTACACCAGATCCTGGTTTCCTATCACGAAGCCTGCTCCTGAGAAGTGGGGGTCCTTAATATTCTTAAACGTCCTGAAAGTGATCAGCATTAATTCAAATATTTTCATACACATCTGGGCCATCACATCGGGATTATTGCGTAGCCGAATGCTCCAGTGACGGATTGTAGAAATCATGTAGTTCACCGTGGGGGGTCCTCGTGGAGGCGCTAGATAAACGTAATTTAACCATTTTGAGCAGGCTTTGATGTCTCTGACAGCAATAGTGAATTCAGGCCAGGTGCGTCTTCGAAGAACTGGAATGTAACAAGGATTATATTTAATAAACAACGGCATATTATTCCAGGTTCGGACCATTTCAGGATATGTTTCCAAAAGCCTGATCCTCCAGGTGGGTTGATGGATGGACCCACGCTTAGCACTTTCTGGTATATCGTCTGGACCAAATTGTGTAGCAAATGTGGGAGGCTTGCCGCATCGTCCTTGAATCTCGGCGTTGTAATCGGCCAAAAGTATGCAGTATGGCACATATTGGTCATTATTGGTGCCGATCCATCTATGATGAGACATGCTTCTGAAATATTCTGACTTTATGACAGTTTCTTCTAGGTTCACTAGTGATTGGATCTGAATGGCCACCCGTTCTTCGTGGGTGTTCGCTGTCTTTTCCAGTGTCTGAAGCCACTCGGGTGCTTCCACTTCCAAGGTGTCTAGTCCCTCTGAGGTTCGTTGCCCTCCTGGCATCGGCATAGGAACATACGGTTCTTCGTACGAATCATCTACCTCAATAGGGACCAACTCTTCTGGCTCTGGTTCTACTACTGGAGAGGGCTGCCTCTCGTATGTCAGTAACCTCTTTTGTAATTCTGCCACCTGCTCAGTTAAGGCCTTTACTTCGTCTGAGGTAGAGGTTGATGGGACACTCTTCGGTTGTTCTTCCTGTTCCTTAAGTCTGCTCCGTAGTGTGTCACGTTCTATTTCCAAGTCATCATGGGCTTCCAGAAGATCTGCATAGCTTTCCAAAATGGTTTTCATCGTCTCCAAGGGAACTGCTTTGAACTGCTCTGGATCTATCTCGTGGGGAGAGCCTTCCATTGCCGCTTCCAGATTCTCTTCATTTTGTTTCTGTAGTCTCTTGTTCTCTTCAAGTGCTGTGGCCATATGTTTCCTGAGTAGCACCAAGTTACGTCTGACTCGTAGGTTATCGGCCTGGTATACTTCGAGCAAGGCTTCTAGTTGTTTGACGCCTGATTCTTTCGATGGTTGGGGTGCCTCTAGTAGTGCTTGGTGAGCCTGCTCAAGCGTTGTATAACGTTGATTCACATCTGCGTTTTCCTCTTCAAGAATTGTGAATTGCCTTTGTAAGTTCTGGTGATTTGTTGTCAGTTGTTGATACCGGCCGTCCAGAGCTCTGTACTCATTCTGAAGTTGATAGACACATTGATTTAAAGCTAGGAATATACTCTATACATTAAATGATGCAGGGAGGGGTGAAGATGCAGGGGGAATGGGGGCGGGAAAGGGAGTTGTGAATGATGTGGATGCAAGTGGAGATGTGGGTGGAGGGGGTATGGGAGATGGAGGTGGCATGGGGGGAGGGAGCGGTGCAGTGGCAGGAGATGTTTCCATAGTGTCAAATGTTTGAGTGACCGTGTAGATGGGGATCGTGGGTGGGGTAGACGTGATGTTAGTGAAGAGAGTGGTGAAAGTGGGCATGGTGACTCCCCCGAATTGGATTCCCGGAGAGAGTGGAATTCCCATGACGATTGTGGTGGTAGTGGACGTGGTGGTGATAGTGTCATGTGGTGGAGTGAGTTGTGTAGTGAGAGGTGAGGAGGGTGGTGACAGTGGTGCTTCCTGATGTTCGTCTGCTTGCGTTGTATCTCCTGGTGCTGATACGTTGATATGAATTTGTTTCCCAAACCTCATGGGATGGGCGGGAACTCTTTTCTCAAATCGGTGAATGTAGGCCATTGCCTCATGAATGGCCTCATCCAATCCTACTGCATCTGCATGTAGGTTGATGGACTCGATGAACATATCATCCACACCTTCCTCTTCCAGAAATTGGTTCATGAGTTTCTTGCCTACTTCAAGTGACATTTTATGTTGTTCTTGAACTAGCTGCATGGTTCGATATAGTCTTTTTATTTGTGCCGAATACGCGGGGGCACTTGCTAACTCTGAAAGTTCATCATACTCTTGTTCTTCGTAGGCTTCTTCCTCTTGTTCGGTCTCTTGTTCATCGACGTCGACTTCTACAACTTGCGGTTGGGTGGGGGCTGACGTTGTTGTATGGGTTTGTGGTTCCTGAGCTCGCTCTGTTTCCGTTTCGAGATTAGAGTCATAGATTAGTCTAGCCACTTCTTCATCAATGAGATCATTGAGAGTAAAGCCCTGTGGAAATTCCAAGTCTGATGGGACGGGTGGAAACACCAGATTGGGTCCCTCTATACTTGGTCTTGGTAGCCGAATGGTGAATGGTCTAATGCATCGTGTCTGGGGAGGGGTAATCTCTGGTGTAGTGGTGGCTCCCCTTGGTTGAGCGTAGGGTAATTGGACTCCCCCTCTCATCTTCTTTGATGGAGGACCTGCCGCTGATAGCCTTCTCTGGAATTCCTGGGCCCGGGACCATACGAGTGCCCGCTGAATAGGCACGTCATAGGCTAGACATCGATAGATTATCTTGGTCAGAGCCCAACACCCGTGGAGCACATTTTTCTGCTTCTTGTTCCACCGTTGATGGGCTAGGTGAATCTGATCTATGATCCAATGTGGTACGTTGATAGGGAGGTTTTCTGTCTCTGCCAAATACAAGCTAAACCATATCTTCTTTGGGGGCATGGTGAATCTTTCCTGGGCGGGGAAAGCAAAATGCTGCATGACGGTCTGTAGGTGAAGAGCGATGGTCGGTGTCATTGCTACCATATCCTTCAGCTTATTGAGATCTTTATGTTTCATTCTGCCTGGAACCATTGTTTCCTTTTCAGTAGGAATGTGCATACCATACATGCCCAATGCTTCTTGTACCAGATTGAGGGTCAGTTTGAATCTTTTAAGTTCGTGGCCCGGCAATAGTGAGGGTAACACAAAAGTGCTATCGCCTCCCTTGGCTCTGCTAGGAGTGATGGTACTGATAAGATAAGAACAACGTAAGAAATCTGGCTTCGGTAAGTGGGCCCTGAAATAACTGTCCAGGCCAGCTTTGGTCCATACTGAACGCATTACTTCGGCATTCTGATAGCTCTCAAATTCGCGCATGAAAAAATGGTAGCGTCCCCATTTACCATTAAACTCCAATTCAGCTTCCCAAAAATAGGTTCCATCACCCAATGGTCCTGCAACATCACTGAACCAATGAGTGTGTTTGCCCACTTGAGAGGTGTGTCCCTAGGGAGGATCCTGAACTGGGAGTACATGGACAGCTTGAAGTTCTTGCGGTCTTTCGGTGAGATGTGGTTCGAGGAGGAGTGTTTCTATATCCACAATCTGTGCGCTGGATCCGGCGTGAGAACTGGCACCTCCGGCTTCTGCCATGGCCCTGCTTGCTTGTTGGTTCTGTGAGAATATAGAACCATGTGTTAACATTGTAATGGATAGAATAAACCCGTCGTTGCCTCGTTACAACAGTAACATGAGGTAGATGATGAGTCAGTGGTTAGTAAGTGCACGATGACAGTGTGTGTAGTTAATGCTTAGATAGTCCTAGGAGCTAGATGGAAAGATGCACTGTCTGACTAATGCAGTTAGTAAGTGGAGATGAATTCACAGATTGGGGTCGGGAGTTTTATTACAAGTCTTAGGTTGCCAAACACCATGAATGGCTTTTGGTCTTGGTTTTGTGGAGATTCGGGAGGGTTGCATGAGTAATTCTACTGGGAGTTGTTGTGTCATCGGGACCCATTTACGAGTGAGTCTGTGCGTGCTTCTAGGCGGCAGTGTGTTCGAGTGTATCAGACAAGAGTGGATGGCGGCTGCTTGAGCGAGTGAACCCTGTCGTGTATGATGTGAATTGTGTGGGAATAGTTGAGCCCGCAAGCAAGCCTTAGGCACCCAAATTTGTCTTGATTGTGGGTCAGCCTTCATCGACTTCTTGGGTACCCAAATGGATTTCACTTTCTCAACAGAGGTTTTAGGAGTCCTCTTATTAGCATCAAGTCGTTGATTACTAATAGGAAGTTGAGACCGTTGTTGCGACTTAGTTACGGTCGGCAGCTCGTCTTTCCGCACCCACATTTGTTTCATCGGCTGAGTTGTTCTGCTTCGCGCGTTCTTTTGGTCTCTCGCTTGGAGAGTCTTCAGTGATTGATCTGCCCTTAGTTGCTGCCTCCTTCTGGTGTTTGGAAAAGAAGGGAGTTCCATTGTGGTTCTGACTCCTTTTTTGAGATCTTCATTCTTCTGCATCACATAGCCTTGGACAAGAACAGCATGGTCAACTTCATGTGTACCCCTGGAGGGACCAGGAGTCTGTGCCTTTCCTAGTTCCTTGAGTGCTCCATTATTTAACTCAATTGTAATTCTAGTTTGATCCACCCATACCTGAAGAAGTCCACTCCTTAGGTTTAAGTTGACTGCTTGGTCATAGATCCAGTCTTGACCCAAGACAAGGGGTTCAGTGAGGTCCTCATCTTGACATACTAGTACTTTAACTGTCATTGCCTCATCATGAATATAGAGGGGAAGTTCCACCTCGCCCATGCAAGGGGTTTCCACGCCTCCCAATCCTATGAGATATGCTTCCACAGGATTGACAGTTAATTGCAACTCTTGACAGTAGGACAATTTAACAGCACTAGTGGCTGCACCTGAGTCAATCAAGGCTCTTACAGTCCTTGCACTCTTTCCTTGTCCTATATCTAAGGTTATGAAAGGACGTCGATCAATTATCCTATGTGAGCTAATACCTGAAACTTCACACATAGCCACATCATATCCTTGATCTGCATATGCATCTTGCCTAGGGTGCTCTCTACCTTGTCTTCTTAATTTCATTCTCCGTATGCGCTCTAGGGCTTCTGCTTGAGCTTCTTCTCGAATTCGCTCTTCTTCCTCTTTGCGTTTCTTAGCAGTATTGAGTCGACTTAGCATTTCCTCTATGAGAGGTTCCTGATACAACTTGACTCTGCATCCGCTGATATAACTTGGGAGAACATCGCCTTCTAATGTGGCTAGTTGCACTGCTCCACTTGTTGAGATTCTGTTAATGATCATGGGTCCGTAGCCTCTCTTCTCCAGTTTCCTCGCATGTTGCTTCAATGTGTAGACTAAAACTAAGTCGCCTACCTTTAAACCTTTATCCTTAACGTGGGCATCAAAGTATGCCTTCTGTCGGTTCTTTGCTGCATATATCCCTGCAGCTGCTCTCAGTCTTGTTTCTCCTAATCGTTCAAGGTCAAAAAGTCTAGAGGAGAGTTCATGACCCGTCCATTCGTGCTCTTGTGCTACTTTCAATGTAGGTATTAAGAAGTCCAAAGGTAGCACGGCGTTTTGGCCAAATACCATCTGAAAGGGGGTGGCTTGGAGTACCGTTTTGTAGGCGACTCGGTATGCCCAAACAGCATGGTGTAGCTGTTTGTCCCAATCAGAGCGTTTATTGTTCACTAATTTCGTCAATACATTGCATAAGATCTTGTTGGTGCTCTCTGAAAGAACTTGGAGAAGCTTGTCGAAGGTAGAAAAGTGCGTTTCGAAGCGATGAAGTTTGGTCAAGCCAACCGGCACACGACCAGCCCTTGAGCTTTTGGAGACTCAAATAGACCTTATAGGCATGCTATAAGTGCAAAGAAACACACTATGTACCTTGGAGCATCAAGGAGAATGAGTCGATACAAAATAGATAGGTTCGCGGGTCGACTAGCTCAAAAAACTTACAATCTATGGAAGAGACAATGAACTTCAAATGCTCATAGCGACCAACATGATTACAATTAGAAAAAATCCTTTTATGGGAGTGATACACATAGGGTTGAGTGTATGGAATGCACAAAATTATAAGGAATAAGCAAAATATGCTATAGGAATGAATGCGACATGCACCGGTGGTACTTCCTATTTTTCAGGAATACGTAGAGATTGACCTCGAGGCAAAAAAACTAAGATTTCTCCAAATCTGCTGAACCAAATGCTTTGAAAATTTACAGGCATAAACTAGACAGTGATACCTTTCCAATGAGTCCTCTTGCACTCAATTTGGAGCTCTGAGGAGAGAGCAGCAGCCTCTGCAAGATTACTGTTGGTGAAGAAGATGATGCAGAAAATTGAAGGAGCAAGACAATGATGGTCACAAGTGTATGTATATTGCTTCCATGTAATGTACAAGTGATTTCAACTCCTTATATAGCCTCTAGGAGTGTTCCACGACTTTTACAACTTGAATTTGAATTCAAATGAAGGTGGGAATGGTTGTTGGAGGGAATCAATTCACTTCCCTACAATCTAGGAAAAGTGAAGATCTTGATTGATCTACTTTTAGGTGATTGATTGCTTGATTGAATGCAACTTCAACCACCAAAATTTCGTGGGATTTTGGCCCTACATTTGTACCTTTACATGTGTACAACTCAAGGCTTTTACAACGGTAAATGAGCCATCAAAATATTCTCAAAAAATACAACAAATGAGCATATGAAAAAGAATTCTCCAACGGATATTCTTTCGACGCGATAGCCTTTGATGTAGATCAAATCCACCTCAAGCATAGTGTAAGCTTGATGTTCCAACAGCTCCCCCTCAAGCTAAATTATGCTTGAGTCTTCATTCTCTGATAGGTTGAATACCTGCCATAGCTTTGAATCTACAAAGCTTTATTCCATCAAGTGCCTTTGTCATCATATCTGCTACTTGCTTTTCAGTCAGAACAAAAGAAATGTCAATCTCCTTTGCCATGAGCTTCTCCCTGATGAAGTGGTAATGGACTTCTATGTGCTTGGTTCTCGCATGAAAAATAGGATTTGCCGCTAGATGCATGGAACTTACATTATCTCCAAATATGTGAGGTTTGGAACTCACAAGTCCCAAATCTGTATACAATGCTTTTAACCATATTGCCTCTTGAGTTGCTATGGTCAAGCCTCTGTACTCTGCTTCAGTTGAGGATAAAGCAACTGTTGGTTGCTTCTTGGAACTCCATGACACTAGCTTCGAACCTGCAAATGCTAAGTAACCAGATGTACTTTTTCTATCATCCTTAGCTCCTGCCCAATCTGCATCTGAGTAGATTTTGATATCCAAATCGGAAGAGTAAGGATAGAATATACCTTCGTTGATTGTACCTTTGAGATACTTAAGTACTCTCTTAGCCGCATCCATGTGTGGTCTTCTCGGTGAGTGCATGAACTGACTAAGCACTCCCACACTATATGAGATGTCTGCCCTTGTGTGAGTAGCATATATCAAGCTACCTACCAAGCTTTGATACTCTTTAATGTCTTCAATTTTCTCACCTTCATAGACACTAAGTTTATGATTCATCTCCAAAGGTGTACCTGCAGGTTTAGTGTTCTCCATTTTGAACTTGAGAAGAAGATCTTGAATGTATCTTCTTTGAGTCAAATACATTCCTTCATCTGTATATATCACCTGCATACCTAGGAAATATGTGAGCTCACCTAGGTCACTGATTTTGAACTCCTCTTGCATGTGTCTCTTGATCCTTGAATGCCATTTAGATCATCACCTGTCACAATAATATCATCTACATATACACATAGATAGATAACCTCATTGTGATCCCTTTTGATGAATAGAGAAGGATCGGAGCTGCTAGCTTTGAACCCTTGGTCTTGAAGATATGTAACCAACCTGTAATTCCAAGCTCTTGGAGCTTGTTTCAATCCATACAATGCTTTCTTAAGTCTGCAAACATAAGATGGATGATTAGGGTTTTCAAAACCTGGTGGTTGTGACATGTATACCTCTTCACTTATCCAACCATTTAAGAATGCATTTTTCACATCAAGTTGGAGGAGTCTCCAATTCCTTGAAGCAGATACACTTATCAATGTCCTGATTGTAGTCATCTTTGCAACTGGTGAGAATGTTTCCTCATAGTCTATACCATGAGTTTGTGAGCATCCTTTGGCAACTAATCTTGCCTTGTACCTGCAAACTGATCCATCTGAATTTCTTTTAACTTTATATACCCATCGGCAACCAATTACCTTTTGATTCGGTGACATTGGAACCAAATCCCAAGTGTCCATTTCCTTCAATGCATCTATCTCTTCGTTCATGGCCTTTTCCCAATTAGGGTTTCCCTTTGCCTCTTCATAGGTTGAGGGTTCCTCTGAAATAGAGTCTTTTGCCAAGTAGATTGAATGCTTTGTAACAAATGTGGAATCATATCCATACCTTTCTGGTTGTTTCTTCTCTCTTGCTGATCTTCTAGGTGCTTGTTTGGAGCATTCTCCAACCTCTTGCATCTTTGCTTTGCCTCTTGACTTCCATAGCTTGTAATCCCTTTCTCTTTCATCTTGGTCATCGTCTGTATCACTTCTTGGATCCTGGACTTGTGTATCATGCTTCCTTCCTAATTGATGAGAGTCAGAATCAAGATCATATGGTAGTGTTACCTTTTGTTTGTCTTCATCATACCAAGACCTGTGTTCTTCAAACACAACATCTCTACTTGTAGTGAATTGCTTGGTTGAAGGATTGAAGAACCTGTAACCCATCTGAGTTGAATCATATCCAATAAACACTGCCTTTGTTGCCCTTTCATCTAGCTTACCTCTTATTTGTGATGGTACATGAACATAAGCTAAACAACCAAAAACCTTGCAATGTCCAAGACTAGGTTTTCTTCCATGCCATGCTTCATAAGGAGTCATACCTTGAAGTGATTTGGATGGTAGTCGATTGACAAGGTACACTACAGTTGAAATAGCTTCTGCCCATAGATAATGTGGCAACTTCTTCTCTTCAAGCATTGTTCGGGCTGATCCAACCAATGTCTTGTTTCTCCTCTCTGCAATTCCATTTAGTTGAGGAGAGTACCTGGTAGTCACTTCCCTTTTGATACCTTTATCCTGCAAGAACTCATCAAAATCTTTGGAGAAGTATTCCCCCCCTCCATCAAATCTGAGCTTCTTTAGTGATCTACCTGTATGATTCTCGACATGCGCAAGATACTTCTTGAAGCAATCAAACACTTCATTCTTACTCTTGATAAAGTATAGAACAGTCCATCTACTATGGTCATCAATAAATGAGACATAATACCTTGATCCTGCCAATGAAGGTTCTTGACTTGGTCCCCATACATCTGTATGTACTAAGTCCAATAAGTTGTTGTGGATGTAGCCTTTGTGGTTGAATGGTTGTCTTTGTGCCTTCCCAATCTGACATGCATCACACCTGTTGATCATGTGTTGCTTTGATATGTTCGACAGTCCTAGAACACTTTGATCCCTGCATATATCCTTCAAGGTTCTTTCATTCACATGAGCAAGTCTCTTATGCCACACTTCAAGCTCACTTAGGGTTTGAGACCCAAAGTTGAATAGAGCTATGTTCCTGGTATCTCCTACTTCAAAAGTAAAGAGCCTACCATGCTTCTCACCTCGGGCTATCTTCTTGAAGCCTTGACATGGATCTTCCACAAAAGCTCCATGTTGGGTGAACCTAACTTGCAAGCCTTTTTCAACTATTTGGCCTACACTTATTAGGTTTTTAGTGATAGTGGGTACATAGAGAACCTTACTCAGAATGTTTGTCCTGCCATTGGAAGCTTTGACATTACCAATCTTCTCAACATTGTGCTTCGTGTCATCCCCTGTTTGTACTTCATGTCTATGCTTTGGACTTTCCAAGTCAGATAGAAGAGCAATGTTGCCTACAACATGATTCGAGCATCCTGAATCTATGTAGAACAAATGATCATCTTCTTTACCTTCTTTGTGGCTTAGGTTCATAAGAAGTAATGAGTCTTCATGTGGTTGATCTTCTGAATAATTGTTGTAGTCCCTTCTATTATAGCTTCTATTGTTGTTGTTGAAGTTGTGTCCACCTCTGCCTCTATTGCCGCCATATCCACCTCTTCCACTTCCTTTCTGGGTCTTCCCATTGAACCAACAGTTCTGAGTGGTGTGGTTGGTCTTATCGCATATGGCACAAGGTTGAACATTCTGACCTTTGGCTTTGTCTTGCTTTGGTCCTTTCTTCTTCCCTTTCCACTTGCTCTTGCTTGCGAAGTTGGCTTGGGAAGTCTCTTCTTCGTCTTCTTCCTTCTTCTTGCCTTTCTGCTTCTTATCCTTCTTATCTGCATATAGAGCACTCGTTGAACTACCATGATAAGAGTTACCTTCCTTTATGCTATTGTTGGCTTCTTGATTGAAGAGTTGTCCAAGAAAGATGTTGAAGTCTGGAGTTTGCACATCCATGATGAGATCGTAAGCCGTCGTGAAGGATTGCCATTGCTTATCACTTTGAATGCCGTTGAGAATTTGCCTCATGATGACCTCTTCTTCAATCAGCTCTCCAATGGATGCTAACTGATCCGCAACCTCTTTGACCTTGGTAACAAACTCTGTGATGGTTTGTTTAGGTGTCTTCTTCATTTGGTTGAACTCGTTCCAAAGATGATTCTTTCTTGCTTTGGTACTAGCAGAAAAGAAAGTCTCCAGGGCATCCCAAGTCTCTTGAGATGTCTTGCATCCTCTAATATGTGGTAATAAAAAGTCAGAGATAGAGTTTAGTATGTACGACCTTGCTTGAGTATCCCTTGCGCACCAAAGTGTGAGCTTATCTGTCTCCTCTTGTGTAGGTCCTCCTTTGGATCTTGGAATAGGCATAGCTTCATCACCTGCTACAATTCCATAAAGATTTCTACCTTGCAAGTAGGCCTCCATTCTGATTTGCCAAGCCGCGTAGTTGTGTCGATCCAGCTTCTCGATCATTGAGGGAAAGCCGTCACCCATCTTGAACTAGCTCTGATACCACTGAAAGAACTTGGAGAAGCTTGTCGAAGGTAGAAAAGTGCGTTTCGAAGCGATGAAGTTTGGTCAAGCCAACCGGCACAAGACCAGCCCTTGAGCTTTTGGAGACTCAAATAGACCTTATAGGCATGCTATAAGTGCAAAGAAACACACTATGTACCTTGGAGCATCAAGGAGAATGAGTCGATACAAAACAGATAGGTTCGCGGGTCGACTAGCTCAAAAAACTTACTATCTATGGAAGAGACAATGAACTTCAAATGCTCATAGCGACCAGCATGATTACAATTAGAAAAAATCCTTTTATGGGAGTGATACACATAGGGTTGAGTGTATGGAATGCACAAAATTATAAGGAATAAGCAAAATATGCTATAGGAATGAATGCGACATTCACCGGTGGTACTTCCTATTTTTCAGGAATACGCAGAGATTGACCCCGAGGCAGAAAAACTGAGATTTCTCCATATCTGCTGAACCAAATGCTTTGAAAATTTACAGGCATAAACTAGACACCGATACCTTTCGAATGAGTCCTCTTGCACTCAATTTGGAGCTCTGAGGAGAGAGCAGCAGCCTCTGCAAGATTACTGTTGGCGAAGAAGATGATGCAGAAAATTGAAGGAGCAAGACAATGATGGTCACAAGTGTATGTATATTGCTTCCATGTAATGTACAAGTGATTTCAACTCCTTATATAGCCTCTAGGAGTGTTCCACGACTTTTACAACTTGAATTTGAATTCAAATGAAGGTGGGAATGGTTGTTGGAGGGAATCAATTCACTTCCCTACAATTTAGGAAAAGTGAAGATCTTGATTGATCTACTTTTAGGTGATTGATTGCTTGATTGAATGCAACTTCAACCACCAAAATTTCATGGGATTTTGGCCCTATATTTGTACCTTTACATGTGTACAACTCAAGGCTTTTACAACGGTAAATGAGCCATCAAAATATTCTCAAAAAATACAATAAATGAGCATATGAAAAAGAATTCTCCAACGGATATTCTTTCGACGCGATAGCCTTTGATGTAGATCAAATCCACCTCAAGCATAGTGTAAGCTTGATGTTCCAACACTCTCAGCCTGGCCATTTGCTTGAGGGTGATAGGGGGCAGACTTCTTATGCACTACCAAGAATTCTTGGAGCAGATTTTCAATAACTTCATTCAAGAAGTGAGTGCCTCTATCACTAACTAGCTCTATAGGTAGCCCGTATCTAGTGAACACATTCTCAAATAAAAACTTAGCTGTTGTTTGAGCATCGTTCTTCGTTGTGGCTTTTACCTCTACCCACTTTGTTAGATAGTCTGTTGCAACAATGATATATTCTGCATGGGAACCCTTAGCTGGGGGATTAATAGGACCTACGAAGTCTATTCCCCACTTAGAGAATGCACGTCCACCCATCATAGGTTTCAGTGGCATCTCATCTTTACGTATAGGATACTGAGTTCTCTGACAGACATCACATCGTTTCACATAGGTATGTGCATCCATGTGAAGGGTCGGCCACCAGAAGCCCGCAAATAGTATTGCCTTGATCACCCGATCTGGTCCAAAGTGTCCTCCTGCTACACCTTGGTGAGCAGTGTCCAAGATCTTAAGATATTCACTCTCATGGACACAGTCTCAGGTAACCATCCTTACCACGCTTGTAGAGATTATCACCAATGAGTGAGTAATCCTGGGCCTCTTGTTCTAAACTCCTTTTCCTTGCCAAAGTCATGTCTGGAGGGCATGTTTTCGTCCTCAGGAAGGATACTAGTGGTTCACTCCAATCTGGCACTATGGACACTTGATAAAGAGTGGCATGTTCCACCGGTGGTTTAGTGCGACAGATTGGGCATTCTTTGCACAACCTTTGGACATCTGCTTCCATAGTTGGCCAATGCACTCCGAGTCTCCTTAGTGTCTGTAGGGTTCGTTGTTTTGAGTAGTGTTGCTCTAATGCACCTACATGTGCTAATTGCAACCACTTCGCATACTCGTCCTCTTCTACACAACAAGCCAAGATCCCTTGATCTGTGTGCTTGTACATACTTCCAGCCATGATGTGGTACTTTTGGGCTTATACTACCTCTCTATTCTGTGTGGCTATTACTGGGTGGTTAGGTCCATATGTTAACACTGGTACCAATGGCTTAGCCCACTGCGGCACCACTTCCAAATTAAACAAGTAAGCATCAGGAAGGTCATCTGACACTCCTTGTGGGACTTCTCCCGATGTGAGCCTAGAAAGGTGATCTGCTCTCAAATGAGTCCTACCTTTCCTTACCACAACCTCAAAATCATATTCCATTAGCAAGAGAAACCATCTTACTAATCTTCCTGTATTGCATGGCTTGTTTACGAGATATAACAATGCTTGATGGTCAGTAAAAAATTTAAACTTGTTTGCAAGCAAATAGTGTCTAAATTTCTTAACTGAATATACCATGCCTAAGCCTTCTCTCTCCGTAGTGGTGTAATTTCATTCAGCTGCATTCAATTGTCTACTAGCGTAGGCAATTGGAAGATCCATATTACCTTCACCAGTAGGTTGTGCAAGCACACATCCAATGGCATAATTGGTGTTGGAGAAACAATCACTAACTGGACATATATTTGAAGGTCAAATCTTAGGAAGAAAACCCCATGCCTATGTGAAGGGACAAATTCACAAATGTATTATACTTGTAAAGTTAGTTCACTTTAGTTCTAGAAGTTTTTCAAAAGTCACAGGAATGAGAAAGTCTATATAAGTTAGTTAGTATTAACTGACGCGGTGAGAAGAAGAAGGAAGAAGACAATGAGAAAGTGAGAAGAACTCATTTTTGTATGACTGAGTATAGTCGGGCTTCTCTGAGCGAGAAAGCACTTGTAAACTTCTGAGTTTTCATAGTTATGACAAGAACTAGTTAAAGTTCTGTGTATAAGTCTTCTTCCTCCATCTCCAGTGTTTGTCTTCTGTGTAATGATTTGAAAGGTTGAAGTTTTCCAAGCAAGTCGATGCGTGGCATCGAATCTCACTTGATAAGTCCTTATCTTCATATCTGATTTTTATCTACTGCCAAATCTTCTTGAAAAGATGATGTTGTTGGAGCAACTCGATGCCTGGCATCGAATTCCAGTTGGTAAGTCATATTGTAAGTGTGCATGAAATCACCTATAGTTTTGGTGTCCAGAAGATCAAGACTTTATGCGGGAAGTCGATGCCCGGCATCGAATCCCTGCTGAAGAGCATGCGTTAATAGCCTTGCTAAGAGAATACAGAGATGCATTCGCTTGGAGCTACAAGGATTTGAAGGGTGTTGACCCAGACATATGCTCACACACAATTCCCATGACCTCAGATGCAAAACCCTCTAAGCAAAAGCCGTACACATATAATGATAACTATGCTGCTAAGATCAAAGAGGAGATAGATAGACTGGTAGAAGCTGGATTCATCTATGAAATTGAGCACACTGAGTGGGTATCCCCCATTGTAGTGGTGCCCAAGAAGAATGGAAAGCTGCGTGTATGCATTAACTTGAAGAAGGTGAATGCAGCCACAATTCGAGATAACTATCCGCTTCCTATCACAGAACATCTCTTAGAAAGAGCAGCAGGCAAGGAAGTGTACAACTTCCTTGATAGATTTTCGGGCTACAATCAAGTAGCCATAGCTCCAGAAGATCAGCATAAGACAGCTTTTGCCAGAGAGTGGGGTATATTTGCCTTTCGTGTAATGCCATTTGGGCTTACCAATGCTCCTACAACCTTTCAGAGACTGATGTGGCACGTGTTTAAAGAGTTCTTGAGGAAGAATTTGGAAGTCTATGTTGACGACCTCTGTGCTCATTCCAACATTAGACAGACACATATACCAGAACTCAGGCAAATCCTTGACAAATGTAGAGAGTATCAAGTCTGCTTGAACCTAGAAAAGTGTGTTTTCATGGTCAGGCAAGGCAAGATTCTAGGACACATAGTGTCAAAGAATGGCATATCCACCGATGAAGAGAAAGTACGAGCCATAGCCGAGTTATTTAGGCCAAAGAATGTCAAGGAAGTACAAGCTTTCATGGGGCATTGTGGTTATTACCGACGGTTTATACACATGTATGCCATCATAGCAAAGCCTCTGTATGGACTTTTGACTAACTTCGAGTAGACTGACGAATGTGAAAACTCCTTCAATGAGCTTAAAAGAAGATTGCGTTCAGCACCAATCTTGACCATACCGGATTGGAATAAGCCCTTCCATGTTCATGTGGATGCATCCAATTATGCTATTGGATGTGTACTTGCACAACCTACGGGTGAAGGCAATATGGATCTTCCAATTGCCTATGCTAGTAGACAGTTGAATGCAGCTAAACGAAACTATACAACCACTGAACGAGAGGGATTAGGCATGGTATATGCAGTTAAAAAGTTTAGACACTATTTTCTTGCAAATAAGTTTAATTTTTTTACTGATCATCAAGCACTGTTGTACTTGGTAAACAAACCATGCAATACAGGAAGATTAGTAAGATGGTTCCTCTTACTAATGGAATACGACTTTGAGGTAGTGGTGAGAAAAGGGAAGACCCACTTAAGGGCAGACCATCTCTCTAGGCTCACATCGGGAGAAGCCCCACAAGGAGTATCAGATGACCTTCATGATGCTTACTTGTTTAATTTGGAAGTTGTACCTCAGTGGGCTAAACCATTAGTGCCAGTTTTGACCTACGGGCCTAATCACCCAGTCATAAACACTCAAGGTAGAGTAATAAAAGCCCAGAAGTACCATATCATGGCAGGAAGCATGTACAAACAGACAGATCAAGGGATATTGGCTTATTGTGTGGAAGAGGATGAGTACGCTAAATGGTTGCAATCGGCACATGTAGGTGCATTAGAGCAACACTACTCAAAACAACAAACCCTACAGACACTAAGGAGACTCGGAGTGCATTGGCCTACTATGGAAGCTGATGTACATAAGATATGTAAAGAATGCCCAATCTGTTGCACTAAACCACCTGTGGAACATGCCACTCTTTATCAAGTGTCCATAGTGCCAGATTGGAGTGAACCATTAGTAGCCTTCTTGAGGACGAAAACATTCCCTCAAGATATGACCCTGACGAGACAAAGAAGTCTAGAACAAGAAGCCCTAGAGTACTCACTCATTGGTGATAATCTCTACAAGCGTGGTAAAGATGGTTACCTCAGACTATGTGTCCATGAGAGTGAATATCTCAAGATCTTGGAAATGGCTCACCAAGGTGTAGCAGGAGGACACTTTGGACTAGATCGGGTGATCAAGGCAATACTATTTGCGGGCTTCTAGTGGCCGACCCTTCACATGGATGCACACACCTATGTGAAACGGTGTGATGATTGTCAGAGAACTCAGTACCCTATACGCAAGGATGAGATGCCACTGAAACCTATGATGGGTGGACGTGCATTCTCTAAGTGGGGAATAGACTTCGTAGGTCCTATTAATCCCCCGACTAAGGGTTCACATGCTGAATACATCATTGTTGCCACAGATTATTTAACCAAGTGGGTAGAGGTAAAAGCTACGACAAAGAACGATGCTCAGACAACTGCTAAGTTCCTATTTGAGAATGTGTTCACAAGATACGGGCTACCTATAGAGCTGGTAAGTGATAGAGGCACTCACTTCATTAATGAAGTTATTGAAAATCTGCTCCAAGAATTCTTGGTAGTATATAAGAAGTCTGCCCCCTATCACCCACAAGCTAATGGCCAGGCCGAAAGCACAAACAAGATTCTATGCAATGTACTTACCAAATTGGTGAATAATAAACGCTCTGATTGGGACAAACAGCTACACCATGCTGTTTGGGCATACCGAGTGACCTATAAAACGGTACTCCAAGCCACACCCTTTCAGATGGTATTTGGCCAATATGCTGCGCTACCTTTGGACTTCTTGATTCCCACATTGAGAGTAGCACAGGAGCATGAGTGGACGGGCCATGAACTCTCTTCGAGAATTCTTGACCTTGAATGATTAGGTGAAACCAGACTAAGAGCTACAACAGGAATATATGCAGCTAAGAAACGACAGAAGGCGTACTTTGATGCCCATGTTAAGGATAAAGGATTAAAGGCCGGAGACCTAGTTTTAGTCTACACTTTGAAGCAACATGCAAGAAAATTAGAGAAACGTGGCTATGGACCTATGATTATAAATAGGATTTCAACGAGTGGAGCAGTACAACTAGCCACCTTAGAAGGTGATATTCTTCCGAGCTATATCAGCGGGTGCAGAGTCAAGTTGAATCAGGAACCTCTCACAGAAGAAATGCTCAGTCGACTCAACACTGCTAAGAAACGCAAAGAAGAAGAGAAAAGAGTTCGAGAAGAAGCTCAAGCAGAAGCTCTAGAATGCATCAGAAGGATGAAGTTGAGACAGCAGGGTAGGGATCAACCTAGGACAGGTGCCTATGAGGATCCAGGACATCATGTGGCAATGTGTGAAGTCTCAGGAATAAGTTCCCAAAGGATAATAGATCGACGTCCTTTTGTGACCTTAGAGTTAGGACAAGGACTTAGTGCAAAAATTGTGCGAGCATTGATTGACTCAGGTGCAGCCACTAGTGCGGTGAGACTTTCTTACTGTCGAGAATTGAAATTAAAAGTCAATCCTATAGAAGCATATCTCATAGGATTGGGAGGTGTGGAAACCCCTTGCATGGGCGAGGTGGAACTTCCCCTCTCCATTCAAGATGTTCCAATGACAGTTAAGGTACTAGTGTGTCAAGATGAGGATCTCACTGAGCCTCTGGTCTTGGGTCAAGACTGGATCTATGACCATGCAGTCAACTTAAACCTAAGAAGTGGACTTCTTCAGGTATGGATAAATCAGAGTCGAATTACAGTTGAGTTAGATAATGGAGCACTCAAGGAACTAGAAAAGGCACAAACTCCTGGTCCTTCCAGGGGTACACATGAAGTTGACCATGCTGTTCTTGTCCAAAGCTATGTGATGCAGAAGAATGGTGATCTCAATAAAGAAGTCAAGGCCTCAACGGAACTCCTTTCTTTTCCAAAGGCCAGAGGGAGGCAACAACCAAAGGCAGATCAATTACTAAAGACTAGCTATGCTGGAGGCCCAAAGAACGTGCGAAGCAGAATGGCGCAGCCATTGAAACAATTGTGGGTGCGGAAAGGCTAGCGGCCTATTGGAGTCAAGTCATCCATTCATTAAGAACTATCCATTCATTAACTACACACACAGTCATCGTGCACTCACTGACCCACTGACCCATTACTCACATCATGATAATGTTGTAACAGGGACAAAAAGTGTTCTATCTTATCCATTACAATATTAACGCATGATCTATATTCTCACAGAACCAGCAAGCAAGCAATAACAATGGCAAAAGCAGGAGGCACCAGTTCCCAGGCAGGGTCTAGCGCACAGATTATGGACATTGAAACTCTCCTCCTGGAACCACCACTCACCGAAAGGCCTCAAGAACTTCAAGCGGTGCATGTTCTCCCGATTCAGGACCCTCCTCAGGGACACACTTCTCAAGTGGGGAACCATGCTCATTGGTTTAGTGATGTCGCAGGGCCATTGGGTGATGGCACCTACTTCTGGGAAGCAAAAATTGAATTCAATGGAAAATGGGGACGTTACCATTTCTTCACTCGCGAATTTGAAAACTATCAGAATGCAGAAGTAATGCGATCGGTTTGGACCAAAGCGGGATTGGATAGCTACTTCAAAGCACATTTGCCTAAGCCATATTTCCTTCGTTGCTCCTATTTTATCAGTACCATCACTCCTAGCAGGGCCAAGGGAGGCGATAGTACTTTTGTGCTACCCTCACTATTGCCAGGCCACGAACTCAAGAGATTCAAACTGACCCTCAATTTGGTACGGGCAACATTGAACATGCAAGGAATGCATATTCCCACTGAGAAAGAAACAATGGTTCCAGGCAGGATGAAGCATAAGGATCTCAAAAAATTGAAGGACATGGTAGCAATGACACGTACCATTGCTCTACACCTACGCACTATTATGCAACATTTTGCTTTTCTCGCCCAAGAACAATTCACTATGCCACCAAAAAAGATATGGTTCAGCTTGTACTTGGCGGAGATAGAGAATCTCACCATCAACATACCGCACTGGATCATCGATCAAATACACCTAGCCCATCAACGGTGGAATAAGAAACAGAAAAATGTACTTCATGGATGTTGTGCTCTCACAAGAATAATTTACAGGTGCTTAGCGTACGACGTGCCCATTCAAAGAGCACTAGTATGGTCCAGGGCCCAAGAGTTCCAAAGGCGACTATCAACGGCGGGCCCTCCATCGAAGAAGACGAGAGGGGGAGTTCAATTACCATGCGCTCAACCAAGGGGAGCCACTACCACACTCGAGGTGACTCCTCCACAAACGAGGCGTGTCCGACCATTCACCATTCACCTACCCATACCAAGTGCAGAAGGACCCAACCTGGTGTTCCCTCCTATTCCTTCAGACTTGGAGTTCCCTCAAGGTTACACCCTTGCTGATCTAACAGATGAAGAAATCGCCCGTTTGATCAATGAATCTAACCTGGGGACAGAAGCAGAGCAGACCCAAGGACAACAACCCACGACTACAACTTCAGCCCCGACCCAACTGGGAGTAGTAGAAGTAGAAGACGATGAAGAAGAGACAGAAGAACAAGAGGCACACGAAGAGTATGATCAAGAATATGAAAAACTTTCAGAACTAGCAAGTGCCCCGGCATACTCGGCCCAAATAAAAAGATTATACGAAACCATGAAGTGGGTCCAAGAGCAACACAAACTGTCGCTCGAAACAGGAAAGATGATCATGAGCCAAATGTTAGCCGAGGAAGGTGTGGATGACATGTTCATCGAATCAATGAACCTGCACGCTGACGCAGTGGGCTTAGATGAGGCTGTTCATGCAACCATGACTTATATTCATCGATTTGAGAAACATGTGCCTACCCGTCCCATGCGATCTGGCAAACAAATACACATCAATGTATCAGAACCAGGAGGTAACACACAAACAGACGAACATCAGGAGGAACCACTCTGACCACCAACCTCACCTCTCACTACACAAGTCACCTCACCACCTGGCACTACCACACCTATTTCTGCCATTACCACAGTCTTCATGGGAATTCCTCTCTCTCCCGGCATCCAATTCGGAGGAGTTACCATGCCCACCTTCACAACACTCTTCACAAATATCACAGCCACCCCACCCACCATTCCCATCTACACAGTCACACACACGTTCGACACAATGGAAACATCACCAGCCACAGCACCACTCCCACCCCCCACGCAACCTAAATCTCCCATACCCCCTCCACCTACCTCACCACTTGACTCCACAGCATTCACAACTCCCTTCCCCTTCCCCATTCCCCCTGCATCTTCATCTTTCCTTGCATCGTTTAATGTAACTAGTATATTCATGACATTACATCAATGTGTGTATCAACTTCAGAGTGAGTATCAGGCTCTTGAAGACCGTCATCATCAACTGATGACGAATCATCAACAACTACAGAGACGGCTTACAAGTATAGAAGAAGAAAATGCAGACCTCAATCAACGCTACACCACTCTTGAGCAAGCTCATCAAACCCTCTTGGAGACACCCCAACCATCACAAGAGTCAGGCGTCAAACAACTCGAAGCCTTACTGGAGGTTTACCAAACAGATAATCTGAGAGTTCGACGAAATTTGACTCTACTCAGAAAACACATGGCTACAACCCTTGAAGAAAACAAGCGTCTGCAGAAACAAAACGAAGAAAACCTGGAAGCTGCCATGGAAGGCTCTCCCCATGAAATCGACCCAGAACAATTCAAAGCAGTTCCCTCAGAAACAATGAAAACAATCTTGGAAAGCTATGCTGATTTATTAGAAGCACATGACGATTTGGAAAGGGAATGGGATGAACTATGTAGCCAGCTCAGGGAATAGGAGGTTAAACCCAAAGTCATAGAAACGACCTTGACTTCAGCGGAAGTAAAGGTATTGATAGAGCAGGTGGCGGAACTGTAGAAGAAGTTACTAGAATATGAAAGGCAGCAATCTCCAGCTGTAGAACCAGAGCCTGAGGAATTGGTACCCATTGAGGTGGACGAAACGTATGAGGAACTATATGTTCCTATGCCGATGCCAGGTGGTGAACAGACCTCTGAAGGAATGGACACCCTAGAAATCGAAGTACGTGAATGGCTCCAGACACTAGAAAAAACAACAACAACCCATGAAGATCGAGTGGCAATTCAAATCCAATCAATGGCAAAATTAGAAGACACCATCATAAAGTCAGAATAGTTCCGCAGTATGTCTCATCATAGATGGATCGGCACCAACGACGATCAGTATGTGCCATATTGTGTACTCCTTGTAGATTACAATGCGGAGATCCAACGGAGATGTGGCAAACCCCCAACTTTCGCCACACAATTTGGGCCCGATGATATCCCAGAGAGTGCTAAAAAAGGATCCATTCATCAACCCACCTGGAGGATCCATCTTCTTGAGACCTACCCAGAGATGGTTCGTACTTGGACTAACGTGCCACTTTTTTTTAAATACAATCCCTGTTATGTTCCAGTCTTCCGTAGGCGCACCTAGCCCGAGTTTACAATTGATGTCAAGAACATCAAAGGTTGCGCAAAGTGGTTAAACTATGTTTATCTAGAACCTCCTCAAGGACCTCCCACTGTGAATTATATGATTTCTACCATCCGTCACTGGAGCATTCGACTACGGAACACCCCCGATGTGATGGCCCAAATGTGCATGAAAATCTTTGAACTAATGCTAATCACATTCAGGACATTCAAGAATATTAAAGACCCCCACTTCTCAGGAGTTGGCTTTCTTACAGGCAACCAAGATCTGGTATACGACATGAGCACCACCCCATCAATAGAGGTAATATATGCTTGGCACGCCAGAATCAAGTAACTCCCAGCTTGCTTTAAACAGACATTCGAGGAGATGTTCGTAACATGATTCTGGGAATATCACTCATAAATATTTGTACCTAGGCCCTCACATCTCCTCCACTTATTTGTTGTGGAGAGAACCATCCATTCAAAACAACTGCGGGTGCCACATCCGGACGTCCCAGGACCAGTGAATTGGGATGCATTGTTAACAGACCTAGCACGGGGGCTACGATTAGAAGAACACCACCTCGCTGCCGATGTTGTTCAATATTATGTCCAATGCACAGCTAGACAAGGGTCTGCTAGAGACGACAGACGCGAGACAGGGGGCAAAATTTGGTGTAGCTCAGTGATGAGTAGCACCTCCTTGAATGTCAATCCGGGAAGACGTGAGGATGGTATGATGACCTCAAGCAAGTGAAGGCACAAGTGCGTGAGTGAGAAGCACACTAACATGCACACACATACACACACACGCGCACACATGGCAAGACAAAGAGTGAGAAGCAATGGAGTTCTTAGATTACTTTCAAAAAGCTCATACAAGTTCAATTAAGTTACAAGCTAACCTCAAAAATGAGCTCTTTAGCTCTATTTATAGTTTTTGACTAGGTTTTGGCCTTGTCCAGGCCTAGTGTCCGGCCTAGTTAAAAATTAGGTTCTCTACCCTATTTGGAGGTTCAAACGGAGTCTAAAAAATGTGAAAACTGATAGGTAGGTACTTCTAAAGCTCCTCAAGCTCAAGGACTTCTTGGCTTGCACAAAATGGAGCTACAAAAATATGAAATGGTATTTATAATGGTTTTTAGTGATGAAAATCACTATTTTTGTAGGAATTTCTTCTAACATTTTGACATACATTTCCTGGAGCTCCCTACTTGCTCCTTCTTCTTGTGTGCCCAACTCTTTGATGCCTGAAAAATTTAAATGGCCTACTTGCCAGATCTTCTTTGACTACTGTGTCTGCTTGTGCTGTCTCTTTGTTCTGACTCCCTACGTAGGCTTCCTTGTCTTGTGACTCCTTTAGTTCCTTGACTACTACCAACATCTGGTTTGTAGATCGGGAGTTCAAAGTACTTTTGGATACCAGCTTTCTTCATAATGTCCACCGTTGATGGAAGTTCATGCACTACTTTGAAATCCTGGGTCATTACTGGGAACTGATGGTCCGTATCCATAATTTTAATTGTTACCAACAACAAGTAGTCCCCAACTGAGCATCATTTTTTCTAGTTGCCTTTGCCTCTACCCATTTAGTCAGGTAATTAGTTGCTACTATTATGTATTCAGCGTGTGATCCTTTGGCTAGTGGATTAATGGGTCCGATGAAATCAATACCCCATTTGGAAAAGGCTCTCGCACAAACCATGGGTCTTAATGGCATGTCATCTCGTCTAATCGGATATTTAGCTCTTTGGCATGTCTCGCAACTTCGTACATAGGTCTCTGCATCCATATGTAGAGTTCGCCACCACAAGCCTGCAAAGAGGATCATTTTTACAGTTCTTTCAGCTGAGAAATGTCCTCCGATCGCGCGAACATGTGCCATTTCTAATATGGGTAAGTACTCTCCTTCATGCACACATAGTCGTAACTGATTTTCCTTCCCTCTCTTGAATAATTGTCCTCCCATGATATATAGTCCTTACTCATTTCTTCCAGGGATCGTTTCCTCGCTAAACTGATTCCATCCTCATGCTCTCGTGTCTTTAGGAATTTCACTAACGTCTTACTCCAGTTGGGTGTTATTGTAGAGAAAGGTAAAGATGTATGATCATCTGGAGTGGTTTCCTGACATTCCGTGCAACTACTGACATACTCATGAACATCCTTAGGCATGTTAGGCCAATAGACTCCTAATAGTCTCATTTCCCTTAGAGTTTTATGAGTTCCCTTGTGCATTATCCACTTGTTTATGTGTGCTTGTTCAATCAAGTTCTTCTTTTCGTCTTCCTCTACGCATCTAGACAATACACCGTTGGATTCCTTATGATACATACTTCCTGCTACAATGTGTAAGTTACGCGATTGTAGAATTTCCTTTTTACTCCCCCTGTTAATTGAGTGTTGTGGTCCATGAGTGAGTATTGGAATTAGCTTTTCTACCCACTTAGGACACACTTCTAAATTGAATAGGTAAGTGTCCGGGAAATCGTCGGGTACTCCGCTCAGTGGTTCTCCATGTGTTAACCTAGAGAGATGATCAACTCTCACATGGGTATTTCCTTTTTTTACAATTACCTCAAAATCGAACTCCATTAATAATAGAAACCATCTCACTAGTCTTCTCGTATTACAAGGCTTATTGACCAAGTACAGTAAGGCTTGATGATCTATGAAGAATTTGAACTTGTTGGCTAAAAGGTAGTGTCTGAATTTCTTAACCGCGTACACAATCCCTAATCCTTCTTGCTCCATAGTTGTATAGTTTCTTTCGGCTTGATTCAGTTGTCTGCTTGCATAGGCAATAGGATGGTCCAATTTTCCTTTGTCTGCGAGTTGAGCTAATATGCATCCTATTGCGTAATTGGAAGCATCCACATGAATATCGAAGGGCTTGTTCCAATTGGGTGTTTTCAAGATTGGTGCCATGCTAAGTCGCTTTTTTAGCTCATTAAATTTCTCGCATTCGTCCATCCATGTGAATTGAGTCAACAATCCATACAATGGCTTGGAAATTATAGCGTACATGTGGATAAATCGGCGATAATATCCACATGTACTTTGCCTACAACTCTTTCGAATAGGTGATCGGTGATAGGTAATGGGTAGCTATCATGCATTGTGGCTGCATTGACTTTCTTTAGATTAATGCACACTCTCAGTTTTATATTCTTTTTCGGCACAACTACTAATGGTGACACCCATTCGGTATGTTCTATCTCGTAAATGAATCCGGCCGCTAATAATTTGTCTATTTCCTCTTTAATTTTTGCTGCATAGACATCATTATAAGTGTAAGGGTGTTGCTTTGATGGTTTTGCATCAGGTGTCATTGGTATTCGGTGAGAACAAATGGAGGGTTCCACACCTTTGAGATCCTTGTAGGTCCATGCAAACACATCTCAATAGTCTCAAATCAGTCTTATCAATTCATCTTCCTCCTTAGGTGAAACATCCTTTCCTATGTATGTGCATCTGTCTTCTCCGTTTTCTACAGTCACTATGATTTTTTTCGTCTGTTCCTTATTGTCATAAGCTTCTCCTTCTCTAGCCACTCTCTTAGGCATCTTAATGGCTATTTTCCTTTCCTCTACTTCGTATCTTTTGAAGCGTTCTGGAACTTCAAATAGATTCGGGGTTGGTTCGGTCTTACTCATGGTTTCCTCATGGTTCGGTACTATAGGGGATGCTTCTATGACTAACACTTTGGGTGTTCCACACTTGTCTTCTGCTTGAATGGCTTCTAGATAGTGTTCCTCTGAATCAAACTCCGGTTCCATCTCTATAATCTCATATTCTTCCTTCCATTCTTTTTCTAATACTTCTCCTGCCTCAACCTCCTGAAGGACTACCATGTAAAAGTTTACGTCATAGCCTTCTTTGTCCACACATTCATTCATGGTTAACACTTCTTCGTTTACACATACGTCTAAGGTTGCTAGGATCTCCATCCAACCATGCGGTTTGAATGCTTCATCACGCAAAACTTGAGGCATGTACATTGGGTTTGGTGTCCTAAGTGCGATAGTTGAAGTTTTTTATCCTCTTTCTTTGCTTCCTTACACATCCATAATTGAACATCCTCGTGGATCCATGAATGATCACTTGATCCGACACTATGGATGGACAAATCATCTTCTTCCTTGTGTACGAGATTCCATTGTAATGGGGGTACATCCTTGTACGCAAAGGTATGCAAATTTATCTTGGTAGTGGTTCCTTGATGTTGAAGGTATAATGAGTCTCCTCCCCAGTCTTGCACTACCCTGAGTTGTCTCATGAAAGGTCATCCTAATATCATTTCATAATTATTTGCCTTTCCAAATTGACAGATAGCTAATGTATGCTCAAACTCGACTCCACAGGTGGCTAATCTAATTTTTTCCAATATTCCCAGGGGTTTCTCTTCATGACCATCTACTAATTGAAGCTTCATATGCATTGGTCATAGGGCTGGCTTTCCCCATTTCTCCCAAATCTCTTTGGTGGCGATGCCCACTCCTGCTCCAGTGTCTAGTATGGCTTTGGTATGTACCCATTGTACATGACTGGTAAACATGTCTTGCCCTCATCTCCTTCGCTAAATTCTCCAACCTTATCCACTGGAATTTGTATAGTAGAGGGGTTTTCAGTTTCCTTGCTTTCCTTTTCTTTCTTCTCCTGGTCTAAGTTCAACTGTCCTGCTAATTGTTTCCACAATTGTGGTTTGACATGAAGTAATTCTTCCACAGTCAACTGACATTGTACTTTGGTCTTTTTAAGTTCTGCTAGATTGTGTGAGGTCTTATCTGACGACTCCTTTTCTTTTCCTCGTACTGTGGGAGCACGGAAGATCATGGATTCCTTCTCATATTCTCCCATGTAGTTTGGTAGGGTGGAAAGGCTCTGTGCTTCCTCCCTATTTTGGTCTAGCCTAGAGACTTCTTCATATACTTCCTCCA
The DNA here is from genome assembly GCA_020310875.1 of Ceratopteris richardii. Lineage (NCBI taxonomy): Eukaryota > Viridiplantae > Streptophyta > Polypodiopsida > Polypodiales > Pteridaceae > Ceratopteris > Ceratopteris richardii. The sequence continues at coordinate 29,110,740 of CM035434.1, read as the reverse complement.
AATTTGGCGTCAGTTGATAGTCTTCCACATCGAATTCCTCAAAAGGCAGTTTTACAACTCCATTCTTTTTCCATTGATCTTCTCGAATTCTAGTCCACAACTCTTTTGGCCAATCCGCCTCTAAATCAGGGACTATGGACATGGACTTGTCTTGGGTATTTAGTAATTCTTCCTTATCATCCCTCTCTTTTGGTTTCTAGTCCTTGGTTTTAAGACAATCATTGTATTGATTCTTGGATATTCTTGCCTCCGGGTGGACTGGGATAGTCTTTTCTAGAGTGGCATGAGCCACCTCTATGAGTTTTCTGCATATCCCAAGTCTCTCCTTTTCTAACTCCCCTTGTGGGTAAAGCTTTTCGTGCTGCTCTACATTTGGTCCATTTGAGATTCTAGCTTGGTAAGCTTTCAACCACATGTCTAAATCATATGGTCTTGGGTCTGCTAGAATTGACCCTAGCTTATCCGATTTTAGTGTCTGCGGTGTAATGGGAATTTCCTCCTGAATTTTAGGTTCTTTAGGTTTCTTATTGCCTCTTGTGTCCTTCTTGTCTTCCTTATTTTTAGTTTTCATCCACTTTTCCTTGAGTTGTTCCCTTCTATCCTTCCACTTTTGGCTTTTTGTTGTTTGGGTATTTTCAAGTGGGTCCTCTGAATCTTCCACTACTTGTACTCTGGGTTCTAGGTTTTTACTCTTTTCTTGCTCTAAGTCTACTCGTTTTCTTTCTTTTCCTTTCATTTGTGCTCATGTGATGGCCTTCAATGGTACTGTGTACTCCTTGTCACTTCCTGACGATTCAGTTACTTCGATCACATTAATAGGTGCAGTGTCATGAGTGTTATTGGGATTTTTTGGGCAGTCTCTAAAGAGATGTTCCTTTCTGTAGTCATTGCAATACCCTTCCCATGTCCTAGGGGGTGGTGGGTTGTATGGCCGAGTGCATTCTCTTATAAAGTGATCTCCTCCACATCTATAGCACGGTCCTTTTGGCATGGGCGGTCTGATGGGTGGTCTCATGGGTGCTGGTGCCTTGGGTGTAGTGTACATTAGTGTTGCCAGCTCCGGTCCATAGACATTGTCATATCCCTCATACCCATAGTATTGCGTGTCATAATCTTGCTCGTATTCTATCATATTGGTGTCATATGGATAGTAATCTCCTTGGGTTTGCTCATATCCTAGGTTCGTTGATTCTGTACCAGCTAATGGTGATGCTGGTACTATGGCTCTCTCCAAATTTTCCTCTGCTTGAGCATATTTAACTGGAACTACGTTCGGTGGAAATGGCAGTTGCTATCCTAACACTGGCTGAGGTTGTGCATATTGTCCTTGCTCATATGGCCTAGGTGTCACTTGTGGTCCTGGATAGGGATTATATCTTGGGATCTCCCTTCTTGGCTCTCTAGGTGGATATCCATACGGTCTATACTAAGGTTGATTTGAGGGTCGTGTCTGCCTATTGAATGGAAAATTCTCAGTGGTATGATTAGTGTATTTTGGTTCTATATGGCAATACAGAGCGATTCCCTGATGTGGTTGTCTATTGTAAGGGTAGGCTTGAGGCAAGCCTGTTCCTCCTCTTACGCACGTGTGAGTAGGATGGTCTCCTCCACATAGGCTACATCTTCGTAACATGGGTATTGTCATGGGTGGATGCTGGTAGTTCCACTATCCGTGCACTCCTAACTTCTTGACGACCAGCTCCACTAACTCCTCTACGTTACTAGAGTTGGATGTCCCTGTGCTTCTAGTGTCTTTTGATTTCGTAGGGCTTGGTGTATGTTTGAGGTCATCAGCTAGGTTTTCCTCCAGTCAATACACTCTTGAAGGCATTCACTCAATGTTTGTAACCGTTTTACATAGATTAGAGTTCTCAAAGTCTCATTCATTAGCCCATCTAAGAATAATGATATCATTTTTGGCTACGTGGGCCTTTCTGTTACTGGGCATCTATCGACATATTGATTGAATCTTCAGGCAGTTGTTTTCACAGTTTCATTTGGGTTTTGTTTGAAGTTATGGATTAGAGAGGAAGAGTTAAGTTAAATCCCTCTCTTAGTGAATTCCCCAATGAACTCTTGAAAGAATTGCTCAATATCTCCAAATTGGTTGGGATCCAATGGCTCAAACCAGGTCAAAGCCGTTCCTATGAGAGTAAGTCCAAAGGACTCATACTACACAAAGAAATCATCCACTTGTTCAACTCGTAGAACTTGTTTAAATTCAGCTATGTGATCGTAAGGTTCTCCCATCCCGTCGTAATGGTTTCTCATACACTTAGCCACTTGAATCGGTCTTAATCTTCTTATGGGTTCTCGATGTCTAGGCATTACAGGAATTGCTGATCTAATTGGAGGCATTCCAGGCTGCACTCCTAGAGGTGGTCTTGGCCTCACTGGTGGCCGATGTTGGTTGCCTAGTCCTAGGTGAGTTTGATTATGTGATTGCAGCCTTGGCATTGTGAATTGCACATGGGTTCGGTTTGGAATGCTCCGATGGCTTGCCTGTCCCGACATTGTATTTTTGACTCCTGTTGTGTCCCAAAGGGATTATGAGAGGTAGTTGCTTATTCTCGCGGAGGGAATACAGGCAACCCCATATACTTCAATTGAGCTCTATCCATGGCATCAACTAGCAAGTATCGTCTTTGGTTCTTGTCTAGGTATGTGACTCTAGTCTCCTCTTCCGGATCTTTTAACTCATAAAAGGTCATTGGACTTTCCTCATGTCCTCGTGTGGGTGAGTCAGTTTGTAACGGTAAGTCTCATCCATGGATCAAGTATACCTCTAATAGGTAATCATCTTGAGGTATCAAATCTCCTCTCAAGACTCGGGTCACTACTGATTTGCCTCAGGGTGTAGTTACTAATTCTTCAGGGTCCGGTCTTCCTAAGATTCCTTCTCCTTTCAATCCCCCTCTCTCATTAATCCAATTTGGGTACTCTGTTACCACGTAGATGTGACCTAACTTTTCCATGTACACTCCTCCTTCATACTTGACTCTAGGTCTAGGCACTATGGCTGAATCAGTGGAATTCACGATCCTGGCTACTGATCTATTTAAGCCATCCACATAGATGGGAATCCCCTGGGAATTAGTGGACACTTATTGCAGAGAGGTACGGTATTCCCCCTCTACTATGGACATGAAGTTTCTGCTAGGGAGAGAACCATGCATTTCTTCTAAAGCCATTGGTATCTCTTCTTCTGAGTTACTAGAGGTGTCAGAATAGATAGAGTGATGACTTGCCTGAGTTGCACTTCCTACCGATGAAATAGCACTCCTCCGGCTACTTAGCACCCGTCTTGATCTCAACTTCATCCACCCTCCTGGGGCTATTTTGGTTTCTCACTATCCCATAATTGGCTCCTCAAATACCTCTAATTTTGCCCTTAAAAAGGCTTAAAATATTCTAGGTGATACCACTCTGGGCGATACCACTTTGGGCGATACCATTTGTCTGCTGATGCAGTCCACCTGTTCGCTGATGTAACCCACCTGACCGTTGATGGAAGAGCAGGGGAAGATCTCCTGACATCCCTTTGTCTGGCAGCTATCCATCGCTAAGCTCTCATGGGTTGACTTTGGAAGGAGCATGCTTAGCCGAGGGATTTGGCCGAAAATCTTCTAGTCCTCCATCGCATGTAGTTCATATGGTCTAGGGTTACATACCTCAGGCGGAGTGCTATTAGGGAAGTCAAGTGGTATCACTCGCTGTTGGTCAAAGGTTCCAATATGCAAGGATCCTTGTCTAAGATTTAGGTCCACTGCGTGATTGTATAGCCAATCTTGGCCAAGGATTAGGGGTTCTATTAGGTCATCATCATGGCACACTAAGAGCTTCATTGTCATGGTCACTTCATGTATGGGGATAAAAAGGTCAAGCTCACCCATGCAAGGGGTTTCCATGCCTCCTAGCCCTATGAGGTATGCCTCAATTGGCCGCATTTCTATTCCTGAGTCCTTATAGTGGGACCATCTAATTGCACTAGTCACAACACTTGAATCAATTAAAGCCATGAGCTCATGGCAAGGGTTGCCATGCTCTAGTCTCACTGTAATGAATGGTCTCCTATCCACTATGCTAAGATGAGTAGTTGACTTTGCTTGACACATGGCCATGGGATATCTAGGTGTTGTTTCCAAATGGTTATAATGTTCTCTCCGTAGCCCTTGTCTTCTCAGCTTCATGCACTTAATGTGTTCTATAGCTTCTGCCTGAGCTTTCGCGCGTACTATCTGTTCTTCCTCCTTACACTTCTTTGCCAACGTGAGTCATCTAAGCATATCCTCTGTAAGAATTTCTTGATAAAGCTTGACTCTACAGCCACTAATGTAATTAGGCATTATCTCTCCTTCTAGGGTGGCTAATTGTACTGCTCCACTTTTCGAGGGTCCGTTAATGATCATAGGTCCATAACCTTGCTTTTCTAATTTCCGTGCATGTTGTTTCAGCATATACACTAGGATTAAATATCCTATTTTTAAGCCTTTATCTTTCACATGTGCATCGAAATAGGCGCTACATATATGCTGTTGGCATACAAAGCAACAGAGGAGTCATGCACAATATGACAACAAGGCCAAATCATTTTTTTCCCATGGATTATTTACAACTCAAGTGATTTTAATCACTACACAAACATTGTAAATCCCGTTTTTGGTAGAATAGACTCCATTTTGTGCAAGCCGAGGAGTCCTCGAGCTTGAGGAGTATTAGAACTAGCGACATATCAAATTTCATAATTTTTAGACTCTGTTTGAGCCCTCAAATAGACTCTAGAACCTAATTTTTAACTAGGCCGGACACTAGTCCTGGACAAGACCAAAGCTAGTTAGAAAACTATAAAAAGAGCTAGAGAGCTCATTTTTGAGGTGAGATTGTTTGTGAATTGAGCTTATGTAAGAAACCTTTTGATTAATGCAAAGAACTCCATTGTTCCTCTCCTTGTTCCTGCCTTGTGTGCGCGTGTGTGTGTATGTGTGTGCATGCTTGTGTGCTTCTCACTCACGCACTTGTGCCTTCACTTGCTCATAGTCCTCATACTAGTCCTCACGTCTCCACGGATTGACAATTATGAGGTGAATCTTCTCACGTTGGTACTCACCATTGTGCTAGAGTGACACCAAATTTGGCGCCGTTGCCGGGGAGAGAGCTTCGAGGACGAGCGTGTGATGGTAAGACGTCGAGTTGAGACATTGGAGTTATAGGTCTATTGAGAAGCAATTGAGAGCGTCCAAGCAAGGGTTTTGCACAAGCTTGAGAATAAACTTCTCGAGCACTAAAGAGCAAGGTTCGGTAAGAAAGGTCGGAATACTCTCAACTCCTCTTCGTCAATCCCTAGCTTAGGCTAAGAACGATTAGAAGTAGGAGTAAGTCAGGGCGACGATAGGCCACTATCAAGTTGAAGCATACCTAAACTTTCAAGCTCAAGCTAAGGGCATAATCCTTGTACTGTCGAGAATTTTAAAGGAAAAGAACTTAACGTGGAACGATCAACTGTAAGTGCCAAGCTACACTCAAATATACCTTACGACGCGATATCAGACAAGGATTTTAACAACGGGGTTGTACTCTGGGCAAAGAATTGGGCTACTTAGATAGGCATATGAACCTTAGATCAGGACGACATCTAGTAAGGGAGAGACAAAGCCTTAGATCTTCAGAGGCTAGTGTTAACCACACTGCTAGGTCTTGGGCCCAGCAGTTGAGCCACCACTCGTACTACCCTAGCTCTGAGACCAGTGAGTCAGAGATGTCTCAAGGCATGGACAGACCTATGGGGAGTTCAGGTGTGCCATACTTGTACAGGGTGGAAGGCCCTTACAAAACACAGTTGGGATACCTTAGGACCAACCGATTAGGTGCTAGCATCTATGAGGACGGCCTAGGAAGATCTGTGGTACAGATTAAGAATCCCGATCAATCCATAGGACTAGAGCACCCAGCAGTCAAGTTTGAAAATGGTGCATACCTGGACAAAGAAGGAACCATATACGTAGTCACCAGTCACACAGATCGGACAGATGAATTTGGAAATGTAATCTCAGAAGCGGACTTAGGTGACTTGGAACAAGGAAACATGGGAGTAGAACCTAGAACACCCCGAAGCAAATCTGTTCTCACTAGGATTATCACACCTGAGTGGGTTCCCCAAGACAACAAGAGCATAGAGTTGCTCCTCAATCGAGAAACTGATGAAGCCTTCTGGAGGTATAAATCTAATCAGCCAACTGATATAGAAACTATCATGATCTATGAGTTTAAGGATCCGGATAGCCCAGGTAGAGTGACCTACTTAGATCACACTTCGGAAAGGATCTTTGTGGTGACAGAAAATGATAGGCATGCTTACACTTGGAAGGGTGAATTTGTTTTCACTCAACCAAGAGCGAATGTATCCTATGGTCACCCTAGAGCTGGAACATCCCAAGCTCATGGAATGCAAAGAGACAGAAGCAGAGATAGACCAGAAGTAAGCTTTGCCAATCCAGTGGGCAGAGAAAGAACGAGGACGGAGACGAATAGGGTAGAACCTGAAGTGCTTAGAGCTCACAGGAACCAAAGAAATGTGGATGGATTCCCTCTGCCGAGACCTAGAGAGCATGCAAGAACTCTGAGACCGACTTAGCTAGTTAAGTCCATGAAGAATTACTTTGATGGCACAGGAGATCCCTATGATCATGTGGCGGAGTTCAAGCAAGTCTTGAGAGCTGAACAAGTGGAGGATCTATTCACGCAGTACAATGCCTTCGGTCTAACCCTTAGGAACACAGCACTTACATGGTTTCAACCATTGGATGAGCGCCAGTTCAGGAGCATAGACCAACTCCTAGAAGCATTTATTATTGAATTCTCCAAGAGTGGCATAAGACACAATACTTCCTCACTGATTCACAGCTTCAAGCAAACCCCTCAAGAGACTGTGAGACTTGCAGGAAGAAGATTTAGGCAATACCTTGAAAGATGTCCTGTTTCGGAGCTACCCACATCTGCCAAACAAGTAGCCTTATTCCTTGATGGATTGCTGAGTACAAAATTGAGATCCTATGTGTATCTGAAAGACCCTAGGACTATAGAAGAGTGTGTACGCATGTGCATTGACATTGAAGATAACCTAGGGGAAGAACTAGAGCTTTCCAAAATCTACAAAGATTCAGATAGTGCATCCAGTCACTCTTCCACGCAATCCACATCAATTGAGGAACTCGCAGAGAAAGTAGCTCAGAAATTAGGGGTAACTAGTAAACAAATCCCAAGGTTTGCCCCTGTGAAAAGATGCTATACTTGTGGTGGCGATCACATGGCGAACGTCTGTCCCATTAAGGCTCCACCCTGAATTATGGAAACATGTCGCCAAACAAGTACCAGAGATAGCAAAACCTCGTTCCCAGGTAGGATCCCATAGGACAGTGCCAGAAATTCCCTTGGATAAGATAGGAGATATGTGTGAAGGTGAAGAAGGGAACACCTATCTTCCCATCACCTACCAGGAGTACACCACCAAGGCAATTTTGGACTCAGGTGCAGGAGTTGCAATTGCCACTACTTCCCTATGGAAGCGTTGGGGCAAGCTGGCACTCAGGCCAACGAGAATGAAATTGCAGATGGCCGATGGTCACATAGAGAGACCCCTAGGATTGCTAGAAGGAATAACTCTCACCACTTGTGGTGTCGAGTTTGAGCATACATTTGCCATATGCGACTTCAGCAAAAATCATGCCTATGAGATGATTTTGGGAAGACCATTTATGCAACAGTTGCAAGTGGTACAGGATTGGGGAACCAACTCCTTGTATTTGCAACACTTGGGTGTTACGACCAAAGTCAATCTCAAGGATTATTCTCATAGAGATGTCCCTCCTATCCAATGGAATCCCATCCATAGAGCCAAAGATGATACAGAATCGGTGCATTCCATAGGGTCAGAATCCTCTTGGATGCATGAAGACACTCACCTATGGATGTGCAAGGTAGCAGTAGAAGAAGAGAAGAGAGAGAAAGCCAGAGAGGTAGGTGCGAAAGAAACCCATAGATCAATCCAAGACCCAGCCTATGCACCTGTAGTTTTTCCAGACGAAGAATTTGAACCTCACGGTTGGGCAGAAATTTTAGCAACAATGGACGTAGCCATCAATGAAGAACAATGGACACCTCACTGTGATGAGGATGGCTATGACATTTCAGTCTTCTCCATAGAGCCAATCATGGGAGAGGCAGTTCTAGAAGAATGCGAACCTAGCCCTGATGCATTTGAGGATGCAAGCGACTCCGATCTAGAGTCAATCATTATGGACCCACCATTTGCATCAGATGAAGAATACTTCCATGAAGTAGAATTGCAACCCCAGAGGCATGGAGAGGTTACAAACGATGTAAGATTAGCAACACATGTGACCCCGAAGGAAGAAGGAAAGAAACGAAAGAAGAGAGAAGCCTCACCAGAAGAGGAAGAATCTTTGTTTGAGGTCCCAGAAAATTTTAAGAAGTATGAGATAGATGATAGGAGAGTCATGATAAGAATGCCTAAACGAGAGGCACAATCAGGAGAGGCCTATGATAACAAAGAAACCACCAAGAAAATAGTAGTGGCCCTAGAAGAAGGAGAGGAGAGATGCACGTACATAGGCCATGACCTAACAGAGGAAGAAGAGCATGCGTTGATAGCCTTGCTAAGAGAATACAGAGATGTATTCGCTTGGAGTTACAAGGATTTGAAAGGTGTTGACCCCGATATATGCTCACACACTATCCCCATGACCTCAGATGCTAAACCCACTAAGCAAAAGCCCTATACTTATAACGATAATTACGCTGCTAAGATCAAAGAAGAGATAGATAGATTGGTTGAAGCTGGATTTATCTATGAAATTGAGCACACTGAATGGGTATCCCCCATCGTAGTGGTGCCCAAGAAGAATGGCAAGCTGCGTGTGTGCATTAACTTGAAAAAGGTTAATGCAGCCACGATTCGAGATAACTATCCGCTTCCCATCACAGAACATCTCTTAGAAAGAGTGGCAGGCAAGGAAGTGTACAGCTTCCTTGATGGATTTTCTAGCTACAATCAAGTAGCCATAGCCCCAGAGGATCAGCATAAGACAGCCTTTGCCACAGAATGGGGCATTTTTGCTTTTAGAGTAATGCCATTTGGGCTTACCAATGCACCAGCTACCTTCCAGAGGCTGATGTGCCATGTGTTTAAGGAGTTCCTGAGAAAGAGTTTAGAAGTCTACGTTGATGATCTTTGTGCTCATTCCAACATTAGACAAACCCATATCCCTGAACTCAGACAAATCTTTGACAAATGTAGAGAATATCAAGTCTGCCTGAACCTAGAAAAGTGCGTTTTTATGGTCAGGCAAGGCAAGATTCTAGGACACATAGTGTCAAAGAATGGCATATCTACTGACGTGGAGAAAGTGAGAGCCATAGCAGAGCTACCTAGGCCAAAGAATGTCAAGGAAGTACAAGCTTTCATGGGGCATTGTGGCTATTACCGACGATTTATACACATGTATGCTGTCATTGCAAAGCCCATGTACGGACTTCTGACAAACTTTGAGTGGACGGATGAATGTGAGAATTCCTTCCAGGAGCTTAAACGAAGATTATGTTCAGCACCAATCTTGACCACACCAGATTGGAATAAGCCATTCCATGTTCACGTGGATGCATCCAATTATGCCATTGGATGTGTGCTTGCACAACCTACTGGTGAAGGTAATATGGATCTTCCAATTGCCTATGCCAGTAGACAGTTGAATGCAGCTGAACGGAATTATACCACTACAGAGCGAGAGGGATTAGGCATGGTATATGCAGTTAAGAAATTTAGACACTATTTGCTTGCAAATAAGTTTAAATTTTTTACTGATCATCAAGCATTGCTATATCTCGTAAATAAGCCATGCAATACAGGAAGATTAGTGAGATGGTTTCTCTTGCTCATGGAATATGACTTTGAGGTTGTGGTAAGAAAAGGGAGGACTCATTTGAGAGCAGATCACCTCTCTAGGCTCACATCGGGAGAAGCCCCACAAGGAGTATCAGATGATCTTCCTGATGCTTACTTGTTTAATTTGGAAGTGGTGCCGCAGTGGGCTAAGTCATTGGTACCAGTATTGACATACGGGCCTAACCATCCAGTGGTAAACACACGGAATAGAGAGGTTGTAAAAGCCCAAAAGTACCACATCATGGTAGGAAGTATGTACAAGCACACAGATCAAGGGATCTTGGCTTGCTGCGTAGAAGAGGATGAGTACACTAAATGGTTGCAATTAGCACATGTAGGTGCACTAGAGCAACACCATTCAAAGCAACGAACTTTACAGACACTAAAGAGATTCGGAGTGCATTGGCCAACTATGGAAGCGGATGTCCAAAAGTTGTGCAAGGAATGCCCAATCTGTTGCACTAAGCCACCTGTGGAACACGCCACTCTTTATCAAGTATCCATTGTGCCAGATTGGAGTGAACCACTAGTATCCTTCCTAAAGACGAAAGCATTCCCTCCAGACATGACTCTGGCGAGGAAAAGGAGTTTAGAACAAGAAGCCCTGGATTACTCACTCATTGGTGATAATCTATATAAGCGTGGTAAAGATGGTTACCTGAGACTATGTGTCCACGAAAGTGAATATCTGAAGATCTTAGAAACCGCTCACCAAGGTGTAGCAGGAGGACATTTTGGACCGGATCGGGTGATCAAGGCAATACTATTTGCGGGCTTCTGGTGGCCTACCCTTCACATGGATGCACATACCTATGTGAAACGGTGTGATGTCTGTCAGAGGACTCAGTATCCTATACGCAAAGATGAGATGCCACTGAAACCTATGATGGGTGGACGTGCATTCTCTAAGTGGGGAATAGACTTCGTAGGTCCTATTAATCCCCCAGCTAAAGGTTCTCATGCGGAATACATCATTGTTGCAACAGATTATCTCACCAAGTGGGTAGAGGTAAAGGCTACGACAAAGAACGATGCTCAAACAACTGCCAAATTCTTGTTTGAGAATGTATTCACAAGATACGGGCTACCTATAGAGCTTGTAAGTGATAGAGGCACTCATTTCTTAAATGAAGTGATTGAAAATCTACTCCAAGAATTCTTGGTAATACACAAGAAGTCTGCCCCCTATCACCCTCAAGCTAATGGACAAGCTGAGAGCACTAATAAGATCTTATGCAATGTACTGACGAAATTAGTGAACACTAAACGCTCTGATTGGGATAAACAGCTACACCATGCTGTTTGTGCATACCGAGTTGCCTACAAAACGGTACTCCAAGCCACCCCCTTTCAGATGGTATTCGGCCAAAACACTGTGCTACCCTTGGATTTCCTGATTCCTACGTTGAGAGTAGCACAAGAGCACGAATGGATAGGTCATGAACTCTCCTCTAGGATCTTTGACCTTGAACGATTAGGAGAAACAAGACTGAGAGCAGCTGCAGGAATATATGCAGCTAAGAAGAGACAGAAGGCATATTTCGATGCCCATGTGAAGGATAAGGGCTTGAAAGCAGGAGATCTAGTTTTAGTCTATACACTGAAACAACACGCAAGGAAGCTAGAAAAGAGAGGCTACGGACCTATGATTATCAATAGGATCTCCACGAGTGGAGCAGTACAATTAGCCACGTTAGAAGGTGATATTCTCCCAAACTATATTAGCGGTTGCAGAGTCAAGTTGTATCAGGAACCCCTCACGGAGGAAATGCTCAGTCGACTCAACACTGCTAAGAAACGCAAAGAGGAAGAAAAGCGAGTTCGAGAAGAAGCTCAAGCAAAAGCTTTAGAACGCATCAAAAGGATGAAGTTACGAAGGCAAGGTAGAGATCAGCCTAGAACAAATGACTATGCAGATCAAGGATATCCTATGGCCATGTGTGAAGTCGCAGGAACAAGCTCGCACAGGATAATTGATCGACGTCCTTTCATAACCCTAGATATAGGACAAGGAAAGAGTGCAAGGACTGTAAGAGCCTTGATTGACTCAGGTGCAGCCACTAGTGCTGTTAAATTGTCTTACTGTCAAGAGTTGCAGTTAACTGTCAATCCTGTGGAAGCGTATCTCATAGGATTGGGAGGCGTGGAAACCCCTTGCATGGGCGAGGTGGAACTTCCCCTCTATATTCATGATGAGGCTATAACAGTTAAAGTACTAGTGTGTCAAGACGAGGATCTCACTGAACCTCTTGTCTTGGGTCAAGATTGGATCTATGACCAAGCAGTCAACTTAAACTTAAGAAGTGGACTTCTTCAGGTTTGGGTCAATCATAGTCGAATTACAGTAGAGTTAGATAATGGAGCACTCAAGGAACTAGGAAAGGCACAGACTCCTGGTCCTTCCAGGAATACACATGAAGATGACCATGTTGTTCTTGTCCAAAACTATGTGTTGCAGAGGAATGATATTCGCAAAAAAGGAGTCAGGGATGCAAAGGAACTCCCTTCTTTTCCAAAGGCCAGAAGGAGGCAACACCCAAAGGTGGATCAAAGGCAGAAGAAGCAGAGTACTACCTATGTCAGGGATCCAAAGTACCTGCGCAGCAAAATGTCCCAGCAAGTGAAACAAGTGTGGGTGCGGAAAGGCGAACACCCGGTTGCACTCAAGCCAACCACACGGGCAAAGCCTCTTATTAGTAACCAACAACACGACACTAATAAGAAGTCTTTCGTAAATTCTTCTGCTAACGTGAAATCTATTTGGGTGCCCAAGAAGTCGATGAAGGCTAGCCCACAATCAAGACAAATTTGGGTGCCTAAGGCTTGCTTGCGGGCGCAAATAGCTACGCCGAAGCCACAACCTATACAGCGTAACCCATTCACTCGCACAACCGGCATCCACTCGTTTTCAACACTCACGAACACACCAAGGCCCATGAGCACGAACAGAATCATTTGTAAATGGGTCCCTAAAAGGCCTCATGTTCAAGCTGACACACCTATAATGTTCTCTAGCGTCTCGACGAAACCAAGGGAAAAACCCATCCACTGCATTTGGAAGCTTAAGACCTGTAATAAACCACCCGACCCCAATTTGTAAATTCACCCCACTTACTAACTGCATTAGTCTCCTAGGAATACCCAAGCATTAACTACACACACTGTCTTCGTGCACTTACTAACCACTAACTCACCATCTACCTCATGTTAATGTTGTAACGGGGACAACAACGGATTTATTCTGTCCATTACGATGTTAACACATGATTCTATATTCTCACAGAATCAGAAGGCAAGAAGTAAAATGGCAGAAGCGACAGGTTCGGGCTCACAAGTAGGGATACTTACTGCAGGAATTGATGTGGATAGTCTACCTGTGGATGTGCCACCAACTGAACGACCAGTGGAACTGCAGCACCTTCAGCAAATCCCGGTGCCGGATCCACCTACAGGGATCACGGAAAGAGTCCATGCCAATTCTCATTGGTTCAATGGCATGCCAGGTCCATTAGGAGAGGCCAAGTATATATGGGAGTCTAAGTGCGAGTATGACAGATCATGGGTTCGATTCCAATTTTTCTCCAAGGAGTTCGAGACTTTACAGAACACCGAGGATCTCCAGACCATATGGCAACGAGCAGGGCTGGCAGAATACTTTGAAGCCCCACTACCTAAACCCGATCTCCTCCGATGTTACTATTTGGTCTCCACATTACAAGCTAATGAAGAAAAGGACAAACCCGGATCATTTGTTCTTCCCTCCTTGCTGGGCAACAACGAGTTGAAGAGGTTTGAACTTACTGTGGAGTTGGTAAGCGACGCTTTGAATATGCACGGCACGCATGTACCCTCTGAAAAGGATGCTCTTGTTCCCACTAACATGAAGGATAGGAAACTATTGAAGCTTAAAGACATGGCAGCACTCACCCCAAATGTGTCCATCCCTCTCCGCATGTGCATGCAACATTTCGCCTTTCCCGGCCAAGACCGATTCACACAACCACACAAGAGAATCTGGTTCGCTCTCTACTTAGCGGAAGCAGGTGCGTTACCCATTAAGCTACCGGTATGGATTATAGATCAATTGTATGAAGCAAACAAACGGTCTTCTAGGAAATTAGTGGTGAACGGATGCTGTGCAATCACACGCATTATTTACCGGTGCCTAGCATACGATGTCCCCATTGAACGTGCCTTAACTTGGGCACAATTACAAATGTTTAAAAGGCTCAAGACGTCCACACATCAATCCAAGCGCATGAGGGGTGCGATCCCTTGTGTCCAGACAAGGGAAGTTCTGACTACTCCTGAGGTATCGCCACGACGGGAGGCCACTGTACCTCCCTTTACCATTAGGATACCCGGGTCGGGATCTGAAACTACGACACAAGCTACCCCATCGGCTCCCCCTGTTCCACCTGAATTCGAATTTGCTGCCACTGGAGATGCTCAAGGAATGGACTCCCAGGACTTCGAAGCATTCCTACAAAGTACACAATTCTCTGATGTGGAGTTTTATTCAGAGGCAGAGGAGCAAGGCACATCCTCACGAAGAAGAAGAAAGTCTACAGACGGTCGACATGTACATTGGAGTGACGCTCAGCAAGGTCAACAACAAGGACACCTAGAAGAAGAAGGAGCGTATGAAGAGGAGACCACTGAAGCCCCAGCCTATACAGCAGAACTCCGAAGGCTGTATCAGATTATGGAAAGAGTACGATCGCAACAACTACTCACCGAACAGAGTAGCAGAGTACTCATGACTCAGTTGTTGGAAGAAGCAGGAGTTGACTCAGAGTATAGGGAAGGTCTCTTATTGATGGCAGAAACATATGGGGTAGTGGAAGCAGTGCGCACTGCCATTCGGAGGTCTCCAGTTCAATATGACCCACGAAGGTTCCAGACACGACCACGCTCAGGTAAGAATATCCAGATTCCCATTACAACTGCAGAAGAGCCAACTATTACATCTGAACCTATCAGGACAACCTCCCAAGCAACCGAAACGGCTAGCCAACAGCACCCAGTCACCCATGAGGAGTCCACCGAGCCACTACCACCCACACCCCCACCATCACCTCCTAGAGCAGAAACAGTGGAAATCACCTCGACCACTCAACCCACCGACCCAACCTTCATCTTCCGTACTCCCATCTCTAGTTCCACCCTATTCTCTACCACTGATAACCCAATCTTTGAAGCAACCCCCATCACTACACAATCCACCGAACCGCTCCTAGAGCCTGCCCTAGGGCAACCATCCCCCATGCCCTCAGCCATAGGTCATCCTGACCCTAGATCCACATTCATGGGTTTCCCTGCTACCACGCAACCCTTCCCGCCCTCCTCAAATTTACGACCTCAACCCCCGACCCCTCTCTCTCCATTTCTACAATCCCTCCATGACCTCCTGGCTAGAGCTTTTCAACCAGGGTCTCAACCATTTCCTGTCTTTTCAGCTCCCCACCCCACTTCGCATCTATTCACCACTTCCACACACACACCACCTACCATCCCAATTTATATGGCAGACCCCACACTCACACCCACTCCTGAAGGTATGGACATTTCACCACCCACAGCACCTCCCCCCACGATTTCACCTCCTCCCATTCCCCCTCCACCAATTTCACTCACACACACGACTTCCATAGACACATCATTCACTGTTCCCCTTCCCCAATTCCCTTCCCATGCATCTCCCACTGTAAACACCACCCACTCATCTATAGGAAATGCATTGGACACCATGTTGGCTTGTATATCAAATTTAAGGGCAGATTACATTCAGCTCCAGCAACAAAACGAACGCCTGCACGAGCACTCAGAGACACTACAGCACCGCCTCGCGGCACTAGAGGAGGAAAATGCTCGCCTCCACACACAGTTCCAAACTCTCCAAGAAGCTCATGGCATATTGGAGGTACAGTTACAGAATACAGATCAGGAAGCGATACAGGTGGTAGAAGGTCACCTACGGACACAGCTGGAACGCAACTCAAAACTTCAGCGAAATATGGCTCTACTCAAACGCCATCTTGTGGCCGCTCAGGAAGAGAATAGACGCCTGCAAATACAAAATCAAGAGAACCTGGAGGCAGCTATTGAGAGCACACCGGGGGCACCCATCAGCCCATCCAAGTTCCAGGCAGTGACCCCCGATAATATCAAGATCATATTGGAAGACTATGCCATGCTGCTTGAAGCACATGATAAGCTATCGGAGGAACTGGGACAATTGAAGCAGAAACACCAAAAAGGACCAACAGCAACCTCTCCAACCACCCCCTCCACGGCTTCACTTCTCACAGACGCAGAGGCCATAAAAGATCTCCAGAAACAGGTCACTGAATTGCAAACACGTCTACTACAATATGAGAGACCACCTTCCCCTCCAGAGGCTCCCACGGACGAAGAAGTTGTGCAAATTCCTGTGGAACAAACGTTTGACAAAGAATACGATCCACAACCATTCCCAGGAGGCCAACAAACAGAAGAAGCTCAGGACACATTCGAGGCACCACGGCCCCCATGGCTACGTCAAGTGGAGGAAATCGGGAGTTCGCACGAAGAGCGCACAGTAGTGCAAAATCAGGCCATGAGGGTCATAGAGGAAACTGTGCTACAATCGGCTTACTTCAAGAACCTGTAATCGAGACGCCTGATCCTCTCATCTGAACTCCAATACAGGCCGTATTATATTATCTTGGCTGATTATAATGCAGAAATACAAAGAGTCACGGGTCAGATTCCTACCTTTGCAACCCAATTTCAACCCGAAGACCTTCCTCCAGAGGTGCAAAAAGGCAAAATTCGTCAACCCACCTGGCGGCAGAAACTTCTAGAGACATATCCAGAAATGCTACGCACATGGAACAACGCGCCTTTACACCTCCTATACAATCCATGCTACGGTCCAGTCCCACGCCGCAGGTCTTGGAAGGCATTCAATATCAAGGTACAGAACAACGCGCAATGCAAGGAATGGCTGAACTACCCGTACATTGCACCACCACAAGGACCACCGTCGGTAGCATATATGATGGGAACCATTCACCACTGGATGCTGCGCTTGAAGCCCATGCAAGATGTAGCAGCGCAAATGATGCTTAAAATCTTAGATATGATGCAGGTAGTCCTGAAAACTTTTAGAAATGCAGCCGCACCACAGGTACGTCTCCCGGGGTTCAGCAATGGAAATTATGACTTGGTGTATGACATGAGCACCACCCCCAGTATTCGTGTGGCTTACGCCTGGCATGCGCGCATCAAATACCTCCCTGCCTGTTACAAACATACCTTTGAAGAAATGTTCAGATCAGGTTTCTGGGAGTATCACTCGGAGATTTTCGCACCGAAGCCAACACATCTGCTCCAACTTTTTGCTTGTGAACAAGCATGTACTCTGAGTACTACACCACCCCGCAACCAGAGGCCCCTGGTGCAATAAATTGGGATGCATTGGAAGCTGATCTAGCAAGAGGCTTAAGGATAGGAGAACATGAACTGGCCACCAATGTCATCCAATACTATATCAACGAACCGAGAGAACAAAGGTCTGTCAGGGGCGACAGACGCTAGGAAGGGGGGCGTGTTGGCATACAAAGCAACAGAGGAGTCATGCACAATACGGCAACAAGGCCAAATCATTTTTTTCCCATGGATTATTTACAACTCAAGTGATTTTAATCACTACACAAACATTGTAAATCCCGTTTTTGGTAGAATAGACTCCATTTTGTGCAAGCCGAGGAGTCCTCGAGCTTGAGGAGTATTAGAACTAGCGACATATCAATTTTCATAATTTTTAGACTCTGTTTGAGCCCTCAAATAGACTCTAGAACCTAATTTTTAACTAGGCCGGACACTAGGTCTGGACAAGACCAAAGCTAGCTAGAAAACTATAAAAAGAGCTAGAGAGCTCATTTTTGAGGTGAGATTGTTTGTGAATTGAGCTTATGTAAGAAACCTTTTGATTAATGCAAAGAACTCCATTGTTCCTCTCCTTGTTCCTGCCTTGTGTGCGCGTGTGTGTGTATGTGTGTGCATGCTTGTGTGCTTCTCACTCACGCACTTGTGCCTTCACTTGCTCATAGTCTTCATACTAGTCCTCACGTCTCCACGGATTGACAATTATGAGGTGAATCTTCTCACGTTGGTACTCACCATTGTGCTAGAGTGACATATGCCCATTGGTACTTTCAGCCTGGTATCTCCTAATCGTTCCAAGTCCATTATCATTGATGATAATTCATGACCGGTCCACTGGTGTTCTTGTGCAACCTTAAGACTGGGTATCAAAAAGTCCAAAGGAAGCACAACGTTCTAACCAAAAACCATCTGAAAGGGAGTTGCATTGAGTACGATCTTGTAGTCCACTCGATATGCCCAAACAGTGTGATGTAGGTGTTTGTCCCAATCTAAACGTTTGTTGTTCACGAGTTTTGTCAGTACATTACAAAGGATCTTGTTAGTACTTTCTGCTTGAACATTGGCTTGAGGATGATATGGTGTGGATCTCTTGTGAATCACCATAAAATCCTGTAACAAATATTCAATGACCTGATTTAGAAGGTGAGTTTCTCGATTGCTCACTAGCTCTATAGGCAGTCCATATCTTGTAAAGACATTTCCAAATAAGAATTTTGTGGTCATGTGTGCATCATTCTTTTTTGTGGCCTTGGCCTCTACCTATTTGGTAAGATAATCTGTTGCTACAATGATGTATTCTGCATGTGTTCCTTTTGCAGGGGGGGGGGGGCTAATGGGTCCTACAAAGTCTATGCTCCACTTGGAAAATGCACGTCCTCCCATCGTGGGTTTCAGTGGCATTTCATCTCTACGAGTAGGAAACTGATTTCTTTGGCACACATCACATCTCTTAACATAGGTATCTACATCCATGTGAAGAGTGGGCCACCATAATCTTGCAAAGAGGATGGCTTTGATTATCCTATCGAGGCCAAAATGACCTCTTGCAACACCTTGGTGTGCAATTTCTAGTATGCTCAAATAATCGCTCTCATGAACACATTGTCTTAGGTATCCATCTCGTCCTCGTTTGTATAGATTGTTGCCAATAAGTGAATATTCTTGAGCTTCCTGCTCTAGACTACATTGTCGTGCTAAAGTCATTCCTTGAGGGAATGTTTTCGTCCTCAAGTATGTCACTAATGGTTCACTCCATTCTAGTGTGAGAGACATATGATATAATGTGGCATGTTCTACCGGTGGTCTTTCACAACAGACAGGGCATTCTCCACACAACTTGTAGACATCTACTTCCATAGAAGGCCAATATACTCCTATCTATGCAGAGTCTGCAATGTACGATGTTTTGAATGATGTTGCTTTAATGCACCTACATGTGCTAATTGCAACCAATTTGCATGTTCTGATTCTTCTACACAACAAGTAAGAATATTCTGATTATCCTATTTATATATATTTCCTTCTATTATTTGATATCTTTGTGACTTGGTGATATCTCCTTCTTTGATCCTTATCCTAGGGTTCTTGGGTCCGAACGCAAGAATAGGGACAATAGGCGTAGCCCATTCTGGTACGATCTCAAGGTTAAACAAATATGCATCGGGTAGTTCATCCGCTATTCCTTGAGGAGCTTCTCCCGAAGTTAATCTTGAGAGGTGGTCAACTCTAAGGTGTGTCTTTCCCTTCTTGACTACGACTTCAAAGTCATAATCCATGAGTAATAGAAACCATCGTATCAATCGTTCGGTGTTACAAGGCTTATTGACTAAGTACAATAAGACTTGATGATCCGTGAAGAACTTGAACTTATTTGCCATCAAATAATGCCGGAATTTCTTTATTGCGTAGATCATTGCTAATCCTTCTCGTTCTGTAGTGGTGTAATTTCTTTCTGCTGCATTCAACTATATACTCGCGTAAGCTATAGGGAGATGTACATTACCTTCATTCGTAGGTTGTGCCAACACACATCCTATGGCATAGTTGGATGCATCCACATGTACGTGTGTTAGCAGTAGTCAAGGAACTGAAGGACTAACAAGACAAGGAAGCCAACGAAGGGAGTCAGAGCGAAGAGAAGGCACAAGCACACAGAGTAGTCAACGACGATCTAGCAAGTAGGCCATTATTTTTTCAAGAAGCTAAAGCATATCAAAGAGGTGGACACATAAGGAGAAGGAGCAAGTAGGGAGCTCGAAGATGTGTATGTCAAATCGTTAGAGGAAATCCCTACAAAAATAGTGATTTTCATCACTAAAAGCCATTGTAAATACCATTTCATATTTTTGTAGCTCCATTTTGTGCAAGCCAAGGAGTCTTTGAGCTTGAGGAGCATTAGAAGTAGCTACCTACCAGTTTTCATAATTTTTAGACTCCATTTGAGACTTCAAATGGGACCTAGAACCTAATTTTTAACTAGGCCGAATACTAGGTCTGGACACGGCCAAAACCTAGTCAAAAACTATAAATAGAGCTAGAGAGCTCATTTTTGAGGTTAGCTTGTAATTGATTTGAACTTGTATGAGCTTTTTGAAAGTAATCTAAAGAACTCCATTGCTTCTCTCTCTCTCTCTGTATTACCTTGTGTGCGCGTGTGCGTGTATGTGTGTGCATGTTTGTGTGCTTCTCACTCATGCACTTGTGCCTTCACTTGCTCGAGGTCATCATACCATCCGCACGTCTTCCCGGATTGACATTAAAGGAGGTGCTACTCATCACTGAGCTACACCAAATTTTGGCGCCGTTGCCGGGGATCGAGCTTTGAGGACGAGCGTGTGATGGTAAGACGTAGAGTTGAGATGTTGGCGTTGTAGGTAATTTCTTTACCCTTTTTTGTTTTTCTCTTTCTTACTTCATCATCATCATCACCATCATCATCCTCACCACCTCCCACCTCCATCTCCACCATCGCGAAAAATTTCAGTTTTTGATCATATCACCTTCTTCCTTCCATTTCCCTCACTTCACTTGTGAGAGAGAGCGAGAGAGCGAATTGTGTGCACTGTTTTTTGCTTGTTTTCTGAGTGATCTTGCAGGTACAGCTGTACCATCCCCTCCAGCATGCTGCGCAGGTACGGACAAGCTCAAAACTGTCTCTGTGTCGTAGACCTCTGTCGATCGCGATCGACAGAAAAATCGCTCATTTGGTAAAACAAAGCACACCACAATGACATCACAAGGAGCACATTCCAAATCACTAGAAAAAACTAAAAAATTCCGTGTTTTTTTGTCAATCGCAATTGACACCGTCGATCGCGACCGACAGCCACGATCGACAGATTCTGTCGATCGCGACCGACAGAGACAACCGACTGACCCTGTCAATCGCGGTTGACACATCGATCGCGATTGACAGCCACGACCGACACCCCTGTCAGTCGCGATTGACACCGTCGATCGCGACCGATTGAATTTTGATGATTGACTGAATTTCTCGCGTTGCCACGTGTCCATCGCAATGGACACATCCCTGATTGATTGAAATCACGACGAAAATCCCAGAAAAAGTGTCGATCATGATTGACATCATCGATCACGATTGACAGGACCCATGATCGACTCTATCAATCACGATTAACACTGTCAATCACGACTGACGTGTCGATCGCGACCCACAGGCCCGACGGACACCTCTGTCAATCGCGATTGACAGACCTGTCGATCGCGATTGACAGGCTTTTTCAGCCAAATTTCTAGGGTTTTTAATACCAAGTTTTGGGGTAATTTTTGGCATACTTATCAACCAATTAGTGATTTCTGAGGTCCCTACAAGTGTGTTTTGAGAAAAATCCAGGGATTTGTTAGCTTGTTTGAGCCTTGTTTTAACCCCAAAACCCTGAACTGTCATAACTTCCTCATACGAAATCCGTTTGCTGTAATTCTTGTCTTGTTGGAAAGCTCGTGGAGAAAACTGAAGGATCCTTGGGATTGTTTTCCATAAAGGCAAAGGGAAATTTGGTCTGTGAATTACATGCATGAAAGTGACATGTCTGTCATTTGAATTGAAGTCTTGAACTAAGTTTGGGACTTTTACAAGTCCATTGAGAGCACTTGAGGGCATCCAAAGCAAGGGTGATTTGCAAGCTTGAGAACCGGGTTCTTGAGCACCAAAGGGCAAGGGATCAGCAAGCAAGGTTGGAATACTCTCAACTCCCTCTGTCAATTCCTAGCTTAGGCTATAGTGCTAGAAGTAAGTCAAGGCGACGATAGGCATTTATCAAGTTGAAGACTACCTAAATACTCAAGTTCAAGCTAACAACATAATCTTTGTGCGGTCGATAATTTTAAAGGAAAAGACTTAACATGGAACGATCAACTTCAAGTGCGGAAATTAACTCAAGTATTCCTGACGACGTGGTATGAGACAAGATCCTAAACACGATAATCGACTAAAAAGAATCAAGTAATGATACAAAAGAACTCAGCAACGAGGTTGTACTTGGGTAAAATTGGGGATTGCTCAATAAAGCATATGAACCTTAGATCAGGACGATATCTAGGGAGGGATAGACAAAGTCTTAGGTCTTCATAGGCTAGTGTTAATCACACTGCTAGGTCTTGGGCCCAGCAGTTATGCCATTATTCACACTACCCTAGCTCTGAAACTAGTGAGTCAGAGATGTCCCACGATATGGAGAGACCTACAGGAAGTTCAAGTGTGCCATATTTACATAGGGTAGAAGGCCCTTACAAGATGCAACTCGAATACCTTAGGACCAACTGATTAGGTGCTAGCATCTATGAGGACGGCCTAGGAAGATCTGTGGTCCAGATTAAAAACCCTGACCAATCCATTGGACTAGAGCACCCAGCTGTAAAGTTTGAAAACGGAGCATACCTAGACAAGGAAGGAACCATATATGTAGTCACCAGTCATCCAGATAGGACATATGAATTTGGGAATGCGATCCCAGAAACGGACTTAGGTGACCTGGAGCAAGGAAACATGGGTGTAGAACCTAGAACCCCCCGAGGCACATCTGTTCTCACCAGGATTATCACACCAGAGTGGATTCCCCAAGACAATAAGAGCATATATCTACTCCTGAACCGAGAGACTGATGAAGCCTTTTGGAGGTATAGATCAAATCAGCCGAATGAGTTAGGAACAATCATGATATATGAGTTCAAAGATCCTGATAGCCGAGGCAGAGTGACCTACTTAGATCACGCTTCAGAGAGGGTCTTTGTGGTTACAGAAAATGATAGGCATGCTTGCACTTGGAAAGGTGAACTTATTTTCCCCCAACCAAGATCGAATGTGTCCTTTGGTCACCCAGGAGCTGGAACATCCCAAGCTCATGGAGCTCAAAGAGACAGACATAGAGATAGACCTGAGGTAAGCTTTGCCAATCCAGTGGGAAGAGAAAGAACGAGAACGGAAACAAATAGAGCAGAACCTGAGGGACTTAGAGCCCCAAGGAACCAAAGGAATGCTGATGATTTCCCTCTGCCAAGGCCTAGGGAACACACCAGAACCTTGAGACCCACACAGCTGGTTAAGTCCATGAAGAACTACTTCGATGGCACAGGAGACCCATATGATCATGTGGCTGAGTTTAGGCAAGTCTTGAGAGCTGAGCAAGTTGAGGACCTATTCATGCAGTATAATGCCTTTGGTCTAACCCTTAGGAACACAACCCTTACATGGTTTCAACCATTGAATGAGAGACAGTTCAGGAGCATAGACCAACTCTTAGAGGCTTTCATCACTGAATTCTCTAAAAGTGGCATAAGGCATAATACTTCCTCATTAATACATAGCTTCAAGCAGACCCCTCAAGAGACCGTGAGACTTGCAGGAAGAAGATTTAGGCAATATCTTGAGAGATGCCCCGTTCCTGAGTTGCCCACACCAGCTAAACAAGTGGCCTTATTCTTAGATGGATTGCTAAGTACAAAGTTGTGATCCTATGTGTACTTGAAGGACCCTAGGACCATAGAAGAGTGTGTACGCATGTGCATTGACATTGAGGATAACCTAGGGGAGGAATTGGAGCTTTCAAAAATCTACAAAGATTTCGATAGCGCTTCTAGCCTCTCTTCCTCACAATCTACATCTATTGAGGAACTGGCAGAAAAGGTAGCTCAAAAACTAGGTGTCTCTAGCAAACAAATTCCAAGGTTTGCCCCAGTAAAGAGATGCTATACTTGCGGTGGTGACCACATGGCGAATGTATGTCCCATTATGGCTCAACCCCAAGTAAATCCTAGTAGCCAGTACTGCACCATAGAACGGAGGTACACAAATCACACCACGCAAGATTGCCCCTACAATAAGCAAGCAGTTAGGCAAACCTACCCCCAACCCTATCCACAACAGGGAAGATACCAGAACCAGTACCCTCCACAGCAATATGGTAGGCCACAACAACCTTATCAACAACCCTACCAAAACCAACAAAGGCCTCAACCTGTGTTAGCTCAACAACCTCCAACCCCAGCAAACGTGATTCCTGTAAAGTATGCAGCTGCTGAGGAAAATTTGAATAGAGCCATAGTCCCAGTGACTCCATTGCTTTCAGAAAGTGACCCGAGTGATCATAGTTTTGATTCCACACATATTGATAGTCCCCAGGCTTACTTCATGCAATCTCCTGAACATGGTGAGTCCTACTACAGTGAAGAACCAAGTGAACCTAGTTGGGAGCCAGAGTACACAAATGTAATGTACACAAACCCTAACTCTAGACCCCAACCTAGGCAGGTAAGACCCCCATTCCCTAGAGGACCATGCTACAGATGTCAAGGAGATCACCTCATTCGTGATTGCCCCTTACCTCCACCTACACAACCCCAGTCAGTGACAATTCAAGGCTTTTGCCAAGATTGTGGAAAGGAGCATCTCTTACGAGATTGTCCAAAGAACCCCAATAATATGCCAAAAATTACTCCTATCAATGTTATTGGGTTAGTAGTAGACTCTACAGGGAGTGTGACGTCCACTGCACCAGTACAGGTAGTCACTAGAGCTCAGGCATTGCAGCAAAACCAAGGGGTAAGCCAGGAAAAGAGCTTAGATGTTAGTGAAACAGAGAGCATGACCAAGAAACGGACTAGAGCTTGGAGAGATAGTAGAGAAAGAATGAAAAGGCAATGGGCTAAGAAAATGAGTGAGCTCGAGGAAAGTCTCAGAGAAACCAGAGCCAAGATAGTTCAACTCACATCTCAAACTCCCTCTCACACTACCCCACCCCCACCATTCCCATCACCATCCGATCCAACACCTTCCAACCGACCTCACACAATTCCACCACCCCCTAGAGTAGGATTAGTCCTAGCAGATCCCACTCCGGAGGACCTAAATATGATGATCAAAGCATATCAAGCCAGAATCCAGGAAGGGCCAAACGTAACCCATCATGAAAAGTGTTACCCTAGAGCAGAACTAGAGCTTGAACGAACCAAAATCTGTGCTAAGATGGTGGAATTGGCTCAAACCATGTTTGAAGCCAGTCGCCTCTTCAACATCTCTAGTTCAGCTAAGACGCAGTTGCACTTTGATGGACTGCTAGAAAGATTGGAGAGGTTAATTGCGCAATCAGAAAAGGAACCCTCCCCTTCAAGTAAGGGCAAGGCAAGTAAGAGGGTAAGCCTTCCTGCCCCGGAAGCCTATGTGCCCAACTCCACAGAGCCAGACACCTCTTCTTCTATGAATCGGTTCACGCGAGAATTCCTACGAGAGATTCAAGAAGACAAATGGGCTAAAGAAGGTGAAGTCCCTCCTCCCATCAAACTTGTGGATGATGCGCATGATCAATTCCCACAAGATATTCCCTCCATTTATGGAGAGCAGGAGAGCACCCAGTCTCAAGAGAGATTAGACTTTGAGTCTAATTCTTTACAAGAACTACCCCATTTCACAGGTCCATGGGAGGCAAAGTCTACGTGTATGCGAGCACCCACTGTCATGGTAAGAAATGAAGATTCAGTCTTACCTAGGAACACAGAGGTAGTGAAAAACACTAAAGTGCAGTGTAACCTCACTTGAGAAGAGCTACTCAAAGTAAGGCCAAAGCTATGGAAACATGTAGCCAAACAAGTACCAGAGATAGCAAAACCTCATTCCCAGGTAGGTTCTCATAGGACAGTGCCAGAAATTCCTCTAGATAAGATAGGAGACATGAGTGAAGGAGAAGAAGGAAACACCTATCTCCCCATCACCCATCAAGGATACACAACCAAGGCAATTCTGGACTTTGGTGCAGGAGTTGCAATTGCTACCACTTCCCTATGGAAGCGTTGGGGCAAGCCAGCACTCAGGCCAACGAGAATGAAATTGCATATGGCGGATGGTCACATAGAGAGGCCTTTAGGACTACTTGAAGGAATAACTCTCACTACAGGTGGTGTAGAGTTTGAGCACACGTTTGCTATCTGTGATTTTAGCAAGAACCATGCCTATGAGATGATTTTGGGAAGACCATTTATGCGACAGTTGCAAGTGGTACAAGATTGGGGAACCAATTCCTTGTACTTGCAACACTTAGGTGTTACGAACAAAGTGAATCTCAAAGATTACTCTCATAGAGATGTCCCTCCTATCCAATGGAATCCTATTCATAGGGCCAAAGATGATACAGAGTCTGTGCACTCCATAGGATCAGGATCTTCATGGATGCATGAAGACACTCACTTATGGATGTGTAAAGTGGCAGTGGAAGAAGAGAAGAGAGAAAAGGCCAGAGAGATAGGTGCAAAAGAAACCCATAGATCCATTCAAGACCCAACCTATGCACCTGTAGTATTTCCTGATGAAGAATTTGAACCCCACGGCTGGGCAGAGATCCTAGCAACCATGGATGTAGCCATCAATGAAGAACAATGGACACCACACTGTGATGAGGATGGCTATGACATATCAGTTTTCTCCATAGAGCCAATCATGGGAGATGCACTTTTAGAAGAGTGTGAACCTAGCCCTGATGCATTTGAGGATGAAAGTGACTCCGATCTAGACTCAATCATTATGGACCCACCTTTTGCATCAGATGAAGAATACTTCTATGAAGTAGAATTTCAGCCCCAGAGACATGGAGAGCTTACAAATGATGTGAGATTAGCCACACAAGTGACCCCTAAGGATCAAGGAAAGAAAAGAAAGAAGAGAGAAGTCATACCAGAAGAGGAAGAATCTTTGTTTGAGGTCCCGGAAAATTTTAAAAAGTATGAGATAGATGACAGGAGAGTCATGATCAGAATGCCTAAACGAGAGGCACAATCAGGAGAGGCCTATGATAACAAAGAAACCACCAAGAAAATAGTGGTAGCTCCAGAAGAAGGAGAGGAGAGATGCAGTTACATAGGACATGACCTGACGGAAGAAGAAGAGCACGAATTGATAGCCTTGCTAAGAGAATACAGAGATGCATTCGCTTGGAGCCACAAGGACCTGAAAGGTGTAGACCCTGACATATGCTCACACACCATTCCCATGATCGCGGATGCCAAACCATCCAAGCAGAAGCCATACACTTATAACGATAACTATGCTGCTAAGATCAAAGAGGAGATAGATAGACTGGTAGAAGCTGGATTCATCTATGAAATTGAGCACACTGAGTGGGTATCCCCCATCGTAGTGGTGCCCAAGAAAAATGGAAAGTTACGTGTGTGCATTAACTTGAAAAAGGTTAATGCTGCCACTATTCGAGATAACTATCCGCTTCCTATCACTAAACACCTCTTAGAAAGAGTAGCAAGCAAGGAAGTGTACAGCTTCCTTGATGGATTTTCGGGCTACAATCAGGTAGCCATAGCCCCAGAAGGTCAGCATAAAACAGCGTTTGCCACAGAGTGGGGTATAATTGCCTTTCGAGTAATGCCATTTGGGCTTACCAATGCTCCTGCAACCTTTCAGAGACTGATGTGCCACGTGTTTAAAGAGTTCTTGAGGAAGAATTTGGAAGTCTATGTTGATGACCTCTGTGCTCATTCCAACATTAGACAAACCCATATCCCTGAACTCAAACAAATCTTTGACAAATGTCGAGAGTATCGAGTCTGCTTGAACCCAGAAAAGTGTGTTTTCATGGTCAGGCAAGGCAAGATTCTAGGACACATAGTGTCAAAGAACGGCATATCCACTGATGAAGAGAAGGTAAGAGCCATCGCAGAGCTACCTAGGCCAAAGAATTTCAAGGAAGTACAAGCTTTCATGGGGCATTGTGGTTATTACCGACGGTTTATACACATGTATGCCATCATAGCAAAGCCTCTGCACGGACTTTTGACCAACTTTGAGTGGATTGATGAATGTGAGAATTCCTTCAATGAGCTTAAACGGCTATTATGTTCAGCACCAATCTTGACCACACCAGATTGGAATAAGCCTTTTCATGTTCATGTAGATGCATCCAATTATGCTATTGGGTGTGTACTCGCACAACCTACGGGCGAAGGTAATATGGATCTTCCAATTGCCTATGCTATGCAGCTAAACAGAACTATACCACCACCGAACGAGAAGGATTAGGCATGGTATATGCGGTTAAGAAGTTTAGACACTATTTGCTTGCAAATAAGTTTAAATTTTTTACTGATCATCAAGCAGTATTGTACTTGGTAAAAAAACCTTGCAATACAGGTAGATTAGTAAGATGGTTTCTCTTACTAATGGAATACGACTTTTAAGTGGTGGTGAGGAAAGGGAAGACTCACTTGAGAGCAGACCGCCTCTCTAGGCTCACATCTGGAGAAGCCGCACAAGGAGTATCAGATGACCTTCCTGATGCTTACTTGTTTAATTTGGAAGTTATACCTTAGTGGCCTAAGCCATTAGTGCCAGTATTGACATATGGGCCTAACCACCCAGTCATAAACACTCAAGGTAGAGAGGTAGTAAAAGCCCAGAAGTACCACATCATGGCAGGAAGCATGTACAAACAAACAGATCAAGGGATCCTAGCTTGTTGTGTGGAAGAGGATGAGTATGCTAAATGGTTGCAATTGGCCCATGTAGGTGCATTAGAGCAACACTACTCAAAACAACGAACCCTACATACACTAAGGAGACTCGGAGTGCATTGGCCTACTATGGAAGCTGATGTACATAAGATGTGTAAAGAATGCTTAATCTGTTGCACCAAACCACCTGTGGAACATGCCACTCTGTATCAAGTGTCCATAGTGCCAGATTGGAGTGAACCGTTAGTAGCCTTATTGAGGACGAAAACATTCCCTCAAGGTATGACACTGGCCAGACAAAGAAGTCTAGAACAAGAAGCCCTAGATTACTCGCTCATTGGTGATAATCTATACAAGCATGGTAAAGATGGTTACCTCAGACTATGTGTCCATGAGAGTGAATATCTTAAAGTTTTGGAAGCTGCTCACCAAGGAGTAGCAGGAGGACATTTTTGACCAGATAGGGTGATTAAAGCAATCCTGTTTGCAGGCTTGTGGTGGCCTACCCTTCACATGGATGAACATACCTATGTGAAACGGTGTGATGTTTGTCAGAGAACTCAGTACCCTATACGCAAGGATGAGATGCCACTGAAACCTATGATGGGTAGACGTGCATTCTCTAAGTGGGGAATAGACTTCGTAGGTCCTATTAATCCCCCAGCTAAGGGTTCACATGTTGAATACATCATTGTTGCCACAGACTATCTAACAAAGTGGGTAGAGGTAAAAGCTACGACAAAGAATGATGCTCAGACAACTGCTAAGTTCCTATTTGAGAATGTGTTCATAAGATACGGGCTACCTATAGAGCTAGTCAGTGATAGAGGCACACACTTTTGAATGAAGTTATTGAAAATCTTCTCCAAGAGTTCTTGGTAGTGCACAAGAAGTCTGCTCCCTATCACCCACAAGCTAATGGGCAAGCTGAAAGCACAAATAAGATTCTGTGCAATGTGCTGACCAAATTAGTGAATAATAAATGCTCTGATTGGGACAAACAACTACACCATGATGTTTGGGCATGCAGAGTTGCCTATAAAACGGTACTCCAAGCCACTCCCTTTCAGATGGTATTCGATCAAAATGCAGTGCTACCATTGGACTTCTTGATACCTACATTGAAAGTAGCACATGAGCATGAATGGATGGGTCATGAACTCTCTTCGAGGATTCTTGATCTCGAAGGACTAGGTGAAACCAGACTAAGAGCCGTAGTGGGAATATATGCAGCTAAGAAAAGACAGAAGGCATACTTTGATGCCCACATTAAGGATAAAGGCTTGAAGGCATGAGATTTAGTTTTAGTCTACACCTTGAAGCAACATGCAAGAAAATTAGAGAAACGTGGCTATGGACCTATGATCATAAATAGGATCTCAACCAGTGGAGTAGTTCAACTCGCTACACTGGAAGGTGATGTTCTCCCTAGCTATATAAGCGGATGCAGAGTCAAGTTATATCAAGAACCCCTGACAGAGGAGATGCTAAATCGACTCAACACTGCCAAAAAACGCAAGGAAGAGGAAAAACGAGTTCAAGAAGAGGCACAGGCGGAAGCATTGGAATGCATCCGAAGGATGAGGTTGCAAAGACTGAGTAGAGATCAGGCCAGGGTAGATGACTATGCGGACCCAGGTTATCATATGGCAATGTGTGAAGTCTCAAGGATAAGTTCTCATAGAATAATTGATAGACGACCTTTTGTAACCTTAGAGATAGGACAAGGAAAGGGTGCAAGGACTGTAAGAGCCTTGATTGACTCAGGTGCAGCCACTAGTGCTGTTAAATTTTCTTACTGTCAAAAGTTGAAATTAACTGTCGATCCTATAGAAGCATATCTCATAGGATTGGGAGGTGTGGAAACCCCTTGCATGGGCGAGGTGGAACTTCCCCTCTACATTCAAGACGAAGTAATGACAGTTAAAGTGCTAGTGTGTCAAGATGAGGACCTCACGGAGCCTCTTGTCTTGGGTCAAGACTGGATCTATGATCATGCAGTCAACCTAAACCTAAGAAGTGGACTCCTTCAGGTCTGGGTAAATCAGAATCGCATTACAATTGAGTTAGAAAATGAAGCACTCAAGAAATTAGACAACGCACACACCCCTGGTCCTTCCAGGGGTACACATGAAGATGATCATGTTGTTCTTGTCCAAAACTGTGTGATGCAGAGGAATGATGATTTCAATCAAGAAGTCAGGCGCGCAACGGAACTCCCTTCTTTTCCAGAGACCAGAGGGATGCAGCAACCAAAGGCAGATCAAATACAGATGGAGCAGAGTAATACCTATGCTGGAGGTCAAAAGAACGTGCGAAGCAGAATGTCTCAGCCATTGAAACAAGTGTGGGTGCGGAAAGGCGAACACCCTGTTGCGATCAAGCCAACCACACGGGCAAAAATTCTTATTAATAATCAACAACACGACACTAATAAGAAGTCTTTCAGAAATTCTTCTGCGAAAGTAAAGTCTATTTGGGTACCCAAGAAGTCGATGAAGGCCATCCCATAATCACGACAAATTTGGGTGCCTAGGGCTTGCTTGTGGGCTCAAATAGTTACATCGAGGCCACACCCTGTACAACATGGTTCACTCACTCAAACATCTGATACCCTTTCTTATACAACACGCACGGACACACATTGGTCCATGAGCACAAGCAGAATCACTTGTAAATGGGTCCTTAAAAAGCCTCATTTCCAAGTAGACACTCCTGAAAAGCCCTCCAGAGTCTCCACAAAATCAAGACCAACAGCAAATCAGTTTGTTTGGAAGCCCAAAACGTGTACTAAACCCCCTGAGCCTCATTTGTAAATTCATATCCACTTACTCACTACATCACTCATACATCACATCCTTCCATTTAGCTCTTAGGAATATCCATTCACTAACTACACACACAATCCCCAAGCACTTATTGACCTACTAACCTCTCACTAAAATCATGTTAATGTTGTAATGGGGACGCATGAATGCTTGGTGTCCTTTTGCAATGTTAACATTCATTTGTCTATTCTCACATAACCGGTGACCAGTCTCTTCACCATGGCCGAGGCAAGAACTAGGTCCTAGGCAGGCACCAGCCCCCAAATCGTGGACATTGAAAGTCTTCCCATTGAAGAGGAATTGAAGGAATGCCCAGTGGCATTGAGGGCATTACACGCCATACCGATTCAGAATCCTCCACAGGGGCACACAATGCCGGTCAGCAAAAACTCACATTGGTTCAGTGATGTGGCCGGATCTCTGGGTGAAGGCACTTACATGTGGGAGGCCGAGATAGAGTTCGATGGGCAATGGGGCAGATATCATTTTTTCACCAGGGAATTTGAGAGGCTTCAAAATGACGAAGGTCTGAAACCCATCTAGAAGAAGGCTGGACTCTACGACTATTTCAAGGCTCAGTTACCCAAGCCAGATTTTCTATGGTGTTCCTACTTAATTAGCACTCTAACCCCTAGTAAAGAGAAAAAGGGATATAGTACCTTTGTTCTACCATCACTTACCAGAGGTAATGGATTAAAGCGTTTCAAATTGACAAACAACTTGGTGAGGGAAGCTCTCGACATGAAAGGCATGCATATCCCCACCGAAAAAGAGACGATGGTCCCGGATAACATGAAGAACAGGAACCTGACTAAGCTCAAAGACATGGTGGCAATGACACCCACAATCGCCATTCACTTACGAATGTTCAAGCAACATTTTGCATTCCCAGCTCAAGAGCGGTTCACCATGCCACCCAAGAAGATATGGTTCAGTCTATATTTAGCAGATGCCTTCAATTTGACAATCAACATGCCGCATTGGATTATCGACCAAATCCACTTGGCACATCAACGGTGGTATAAAAAGCAAAAGTCGGTACTGTATGGATGTTGTGCCCTCACCAGGATTGTGTATAGATGTTTGGCTTATGATGTGCCAGTTCAAAGGGCATTAATTTGGACCAGGGTACAGGAATTTCAACGTAGACTATCAACCGCAGGGCCTCCATCAAAGAAAATGAGAGGCACAGTTCAGATGCCCTGTGCACAAGCCCGCGGTGCGACACTGACACCAGAGACAACTCCATGACTTCCGAGGTCTGTACAACCCTTCACTATCAGATTACCAAGACACAGCACTGATGGACCGAATCTGGGGTTTCCACCTGTACCAACTGACCTAGAGTTTCCTCAGGGCTTCACATTAGAAGACCTAACTGATGAGGAGGTAGCCAGAATAATCGAGGCTGTTAACGCGGAAGTCGAGGCAGAGCAAGCTAGTGGGCAACAAACTGCTACAGACCAACCCCATCCTAGACAACCAGGAGTAGTTGAAGTGGAGGACGAAGAAGAAGAAGAGCAGGAGGAGGAACGAGGAGGACAAACAGAGGAAGAAGAGCAGGAATATGAACAAGAAGTTCTACAGGAACTTGAGGGTGCCCCGGCTTATACGAAGGAATTGAAAAAGCTGTATGATACCATCAACAGAGTTCAAGAACAGCACAAACTGTCCCTGGTAGTAGGAAAAGCCCTCATGAACCAAATCCTTGAAGAGGAAGGTGTGGACGAGCAATACAGAGCAACCCTGGATATGATTTTTGATGCGTTGCGGGTACTTGAGACTGTGCATACAGCTCTTGCACACTCGAGAAGATCAGAGCGACGATACGGCAGACGCCCCCCTCGATCAGGAAGACAAATGAATATATTAGTATCAGAACCATAGGGCACCACATCCACAACCACGGGCACAGCTCATATCATTCAGGAAACTAAGGAAGCCCATACATCCAGTGCACCCCCATCACCCCCTTTACCACCCCTACCTCCAACTCCACCAACTTCACCTCCCACTACCAGTGTAACTACTACTATTACCGCCTCAAAGTCCACTGCCCATACTGAAGCACAGACTGTCAGTCAATCCACACAACCCACACACCCTATCACCACCTCACTTGTATACACTACCACTGACACTGTAATTCTAACTGCACCCACAGAAAACCCCGTTCCCCCGATCACACTTCCTGGCGGTTCATATTCACAGCTACACACACCATTTTACACCTTCACCACCATCACTGCACCCACAATTCCCATGTTCACAATCACTCCCATGACTGCATCCACTTTTGACTTCATGGACATATCACCCACCTCCGCACCTCTCCCTCCCCCCATACGTCCACAATCTCCCATTCCCCCACCACCAACTTCACCCTTTTCGAGCACAGCATACACGCTCCCATTCCCCTTTCCCTTCCCTTCTGCATTCAACACCTTTCCCGCATCCACTCCCATTAATACTGTATTTAATAATATGTACCAGTGTATGTCTCAACTACAACAGCACTACGAGCATCTGGATAACCAGCATACGAGCCTCTTCCGAAGCCATGAAGCGCTACAAGCACGATTCATTGATTTAGAGAAGGAGAAGCGGATCTTACAACAGCAGTATGATTCATTGCAAGTGCAACATGACCAATTAGTTTCCAATCCACCCCAGTCAGACGCGGAAGAAAAGCAACAACTTGATGATCTGCTACACTTCCAGATAACAGAGAATCTCAAGCTTCGACGCAACCTGGCCCTATTATGGAAACACATGTCTACAACACTCAAGGAAAATAAGCGACTACAGAGACAGAATGAAGAAAACTTGGAAGCAGCAATGGAGGGTTCACCACAGGAAATCGACCCAGAGAAATTCAAGGCTATCCCATCTGAAAATATGCAAATCATCTTGGAAACCCATGCCGACCTCCTGGAAGCCCACGCAGCATTAGAAAGAGAAAGAGATGACTTATTAAAGCAACTGGCAACCCAGCAGGAGTCACCAAGCAAACTCACAACTGAAGCCGACACATCTGAAGAAGTTGCAAAACTCAGAGCAGAATTAGAAGAACTACAAAATAGAGTTCTACAATACGAGCGTCAACCCTCTCCCCTGGCGGAACCAGAACCTGAAGACTTAGTGCCAATTCAAGTGGAGGAGATCTTTGAAGACCCATATGTTCCCATGCCAACACCTGGAGGTAAGCAAACAAAAGAAGGCATGGATACGATTGAGATAGAAGCGCCTGAATGGATGCAAAGGTTGGAGAAGGTTGCTACAACCCATGATGAGAGAGTTGCACTTCAGATAGCGTCTATGTCACGATTGGAAGAAGTCGTCATAAAATTGGATTACTTTAGAAACCTCTCCCATCATAGGTGGATTGGCACGCCTGATGATCTCTATGTTCCATTCTGTGTATTAATGGCAGATTACAATGCTAAAATCAAGCAACGTACAACAAAAGAACCAACCTCGACGACACAGTTTGCACCGAATGATATCCCTGCAAGTGCCAAGCAAGGGAATATACATCAATCTACTTGGAGGATCCGCCTGCTTGAAACCTACCCTGAGATGAATCGCACGTGGAATAACATGCCTCTATATATCAAGTATAATCCCTGCTACTGCCCTGTCTTTCGAAGAAGGTCTTGGCCGGAGTACACAAAAACAGTTTTGACGGTTAAAGGATGTGAAAAGTGGTTAAATTATGTGTACCTAGCACCTCCTAATGGCCAACCCACAGTCAACTACATGATTTCAACCATCCGACACTGGGCAGTCCGGTTCAAGAATGTCCCAGATGTTATGGCACAGATGTGCCTAAAAATTTTTGAGCTCATGCTGATTACATTCAAGACATTTAAGAACATCAAAGAACCTCATCTTTTGGCTATTGGATTTAATGAAGGGAATCAGGACCTTGTCTATGACATGAGCACCACACCCTCCATTAACGTCATCTATGCCTGACAGGCCCGTACAAAGTATCTACCTGCTTGCTTCAAACAGATGTTTGAAGAAATGTTTATCACGGGGTTCTGGGAATATCATTCAGAGATATTCATTCCCAGACCATCTCATTTATTACAGTTATTTGCCATGGAACAAGCTCTCCATTCAGAAAAGCTACAAATACCACATCGAGAGGTTCTCGGGCCTGTAGATTGGGATGCCCTACTCACTGACTTGGCCAAAGGGTTGAGAATTGCATAACATCATTTAGCCTCAGACGTGGTGGAGTACTACATCCAACGACCCACTCAACAAGGGTCTGTCAGAGACGATAGACACGAGAGAGGGGGGGTGTTAGCAGTAGTCAAGGAACTGAAGGACTAACAAGACAAGGAAGCCAACGAAGGGAGTCAGAGCGAAGAGAAGGCACAAGCAGACAGAGTAGTCAACGACGATCTGGCAAGTAGGCCATTATTTTTTCAGGAAGCTAAAACATATCAAAGAGGTGGACACATAAGGAGAAGGAGCAAGTAGGGAGCTCGAAGATGTGTATGTCAAATCGTTAGAGGAAATCCCTACAAAAATAGTGATTTTCATCACTAAAAGCCATTGTAAATACCATTTCATATTTTTCTAGCTCCATTTTGTGCAAGCCAAGGAGTCCTTGAGCTTGAGGAGCATTAGAAGTAGCTACCTACCAGTTTTCATAATTTTTAGACTCCATTTGAGACTTCAAATGGGACCTAAAACCTAATTTTTAACTAGGCCGGACACTAGGTCTGGACATGGCCAAAACCTAGTCAAAAACTATAAATAGAGCTAGAGAGCTCATTTTTGAGGTTAGCTTGTAATTGATTTGAACTTGTATGAGCTTTTTGAAAGTAATCTAAAGAACTCCATTGCTTCTCTCTCTTTGTCTTACCTTGTGCGCGCGTGTGCGTGTATGTGTGTGCATGTTTGTGTGCTTCTCACTCATGCACTTGTGCCTTCACTTGCTCGAGGTCATCATACCATCCTCACGTCTTCCCGGATTGACATTAAGGGAGGTGCTACTCATCACTGAGCTACAACGTGGAATGGCTTGCTCCAATCTGAGGTTGTTAGTATAGGTGCCGAGCACAAGCATCGTTTAAGTTCATTGAATGAATTTTCACATTCATCTGTCCATTCAAATTTGGTCAAAAGAGAGTACAAAGGCTTGGCTATGACAGCATACATATGTATGAATCGTCTGTAATAACCAGAATGACCCATGAAGGCTTGTACCTCTTTTACGTTATTTGGCCTAAGTAGGTCTGCAATTACTTTCACTTTTTCTTCATCTGTAGGGATTCCATTCTTTGACACAACGTGTCCTAGAATTTTGCCTTGTCTGACCATGAAAACGCACTTTTCAAGGTTTAGACAAACTTGATATTCTCGACATTTGTCAAACACTTGCCATAGTTCTGGGATATGATTCTGCCTCATATTCAAATGAGTACATATGTCATCGACATAAACTTCCAAATTTTTGCATAGGAATTCCTTAAAAACATGACACATAAGTTGTTGGAAAGTGGTGGGTGCATTTTTCAGCTCAAATGGCATCACACGAAATGCAAATATGCCCCATTCTATGGCAAAAGCCGTCTTATGCTGATCTTCTGTAGCAATGGCTACCTGATTATAGCTTGAGAAACCATCAAGAAAGCTATAAACTTCCTTGCCCGCAACTCTTTCCAATTAGTGTTCTGTGATAGGAAGAGGATAATCGTGGCGGCATTAACTTTCTTAAGGTTAATACACACGTGCAATTTTCCATTCTTGTGCACAACCACAATGGGGGATATCCATTTGGTATGCTCAATTTTGTAAATGAATCCTGCTTCTATCAAATGATCTATTTCCTCTTTAATCTTAGCAGCGTAGTTATCATTGTACGTGTATGGTTTCTGTTTCGTAGGTTTGGCATCTGGAGTCATAGGGATTCTATGGGAGCATATATCCAGGTCTACTCCTTTCAAGTCTTTGTAAATCCAAGCAAACACATCTCAATATTCTCGCAATAGGGCAATTAACTCTTCTTCTTCTTCACTAGTCAAATCATGCCCTATGTATGTACATTTTTCTTCTCCTTCTTCTATGGTCACTATGATTTTTTTGGTTTTCTCTTGATTATCATATATTTGTCCAATGTCAGCTTTCCTTTTCCGCATTCGTACCATGATTCTTCTATCTTCTATTTCATACTTCTTGAAGGTCTCGGGTACTTCCATGAGTGGTTTTTCTTCTTCTTCTATCTTAGGTGATTTCTTTATCTTCTTTTGTTTACTTTCTGTATCTTGTAGGGATGGCTCAAGTTGTTCCATTTGACTTTCCTTTTCTTCTTCAGGGGTTTTGGCTTCTACAAAATAAAGATATTCCTCTTCTGTGGAACAGAAGGGTTCCATGATGATGGATTCTAGGTCCTCATCACTTGATTCGTCTAGTTCTTGGGTCACTTCCATGCATTCTTCTAGGATAAAGTCTTACTCAACAGGTTCAATCATAAAAATGGAAATGTCGTATCCGTCCTCATCACAATGAGGGGTCCATTGTCCTTCATTCACCACTATGTCCATCGTAGCTAGGATTTCTACCCAACCATGAGGCTCGAATTCTTCGTCTGGAAATACTATAGGTGCATAAGTTGGGTCTTGAAGGGTTCATGGATGTTGTTCTGAACCTAAGGTCCTAGCTTCTAATCGTTCTTCCTCTTGTTTTTCTACCTTACACATCCATAGATGAGTATCCTCGTGCAACCATGAGGGGTCTGATTCCAATGAGTGTATGGACTCTATTTCTTCTTGTGTCTTATGGATGGTGTTCCATTGTATTGGGGGTACATCTCGATGGGAATAGTCTTTAAGATTAACTTTAGTAGTCACTCCTAAATGTTGCAAGTACAAAGAATTAGTTCCCCAATCTTGTACGATTTGCAACTGATGCATGAATGGTCGTCCTAAAATCATCTCGTAAGCATGATTTTTCCCAAAATCACAAATGGCAAAAGTATGTTCGAACTCCACACCACAAGTGGTGAGAGATATGCCTTCTAGTAAGCCCAATGGTTTTTCTATATGTCCGTCAGCCATTTGTAGCTTCATCCTGGTGGGCTGTGATGTTGGCTTACCCCAACGTTTCCATAAAGCAGTGGTAGCGATGGCTACTTCGCCTCCTGAATCTAAGATGGCTTTGGTGGTGTAGCCCTGGTGGGTTATTGGAAGATAAGTGTTACCTTCCTCTCCTTCGCTCACATATCCAATTCGTTCTACGGGTGTCTCTCGTACCTTCTTGTGTGATTCTATCTGTGAGGGAGCAATAGCAACCTCAGGGAATCGGTTTGCTACGTGCTACCACAATTCTAGTTTAACCTTCAACAATTCCTCTCGAGTGAGATGGCACTATACTCTAGTGTTCTTGATCACTTCTGTGTTTCTAGGGATTACTAATTCTTCATTCCTTACTAGTATCATGGGTGCTCTCATGCTGATAGACTTGGCTTCCCAAGGTCTTGTGAATTGAGGTAATTCTTGCAAAGAATTGGATTCAAAATCTCTGTGTTCACTCAGTTGTTCTTCCTCTACATTGTCATAAATAGAGGGGATGTCTTGGGGAAATTGTTCTTGCAAGTTATCTATCTCGTGAATAGGAGGATGGATTTCTTTCTCTTTTCTCCATTTCTCTTCCTGAATTTCTCTTAAAAATTCATGTGAATACCTCTATATGGAAGACATGTGGTCTTCAACCTCTGTATTTGGCACTTGAGACAAGGATGGTGCACTTCTTTCCTGTGTCTCTGAGACAATAGGATTCCTTGCAGATTCTTTTTCTCATTGCTATTGACCAAGTATTCTAACCTCTCCAGTAGCCCTTGAAAGTGTAATTGAGGTTTTGCCATGTTATTCCAATTAATATAACGAGAGGCTTCGAACATATTTTGTGCTAATTCTACCATCTTCATGCAGAGCTTAGTTCTCTCAATTTCTAAATCTGCTCTTGGGTAGTTCTTACTCATTTCAGCTATCTGGGGTCCTTCTTTTAATCTAGCTTGATATGCACGAAATATCATGTCTAGGTTTTTTGGTATGGGTTCAGCTAGAACTGATCTTGATCTCTGAGCTAGATTCTCCTTATTAGATTCTTGCAAAGTCAATTATAGGATTTTGTCTCTAGACTCCTTAAGACTTCCTTCCAATTCAGTTATCATTTTACTCTACTTTCTCTTAATTCTTTCTCTCGAATCTTTCCAAGATTTCATCTTTTTATTACTAGATTCTCCAACTTTGCTAGTTTCGGCTATTTTTTCAGGATTAAGCTGTTGATTCCGTAAGAGCGCCTGGGCTTTTGTTATAGCTTGGATAGGCACGTATGTAGGGTTGGATCCATCTGCATTATGTACAATACCTATCACGTTGATGGATGTCAGTTTTGAAGCATTAGCAAGATTCTTTGGACAATCTTTTATGTCATGCTCTTTACCACACCCGGCACAAAAACCTTGTATGTTATAGTACTATGACTGTCGTGTTATCGGAGGATCTGGACAATCCTTAATGAAATGATCTCCTTGGCACCTAAAGCATGGTCCTCTAGGGCCCTGTGGTCTTTGCTGTCTTAATTAGGGCCACGGATTAGGGTTGGCATACATCACATTAGCATAGGCAGGCTCCCAATTGGGTTCCAATGATGGACTATCATATTGATATGTTTCCACATGTTCTGTTGACTCCACATAATATGCGGGTGGACTATCTACATGGGTTGAGTCAAAACTGTTAGAATTAGGGTCACTTTCTATGATCAGGGGTGAACAAGGCACTAAAGCCCTATTGAGATTCTCTTCTGCAGCAGCACATTTGACTGGGATGACATTCACTGGTGGGGGTGGCTGCTGAGCTAAAATAGGTTGTGGTCTTTGTTGAGCTTGATAAGGATAGTTCTGAGGAGGCCTACACTAATGAGGTTGAGCATCGTATTGACATTGATACCTCCCTAGCTGGGGGTATGCTTGCGGGTAGTTCTGTCGTACTACTTGTTTATTGTATGGGCAGTCCTGGGCAGTGTGATTCGTGTATCGTCTCTTGATCGTACAGTACTGACTACTAAGGTTGGGTTGCAGTTGTGTTACGTTGGGAAACACATTTGCCATATGATCACCACCACAGGTGTAACAACGCTTGTTTGTCGTTAACCTAGGCATCTGTTTACTAGAAACTCCTAGTTTCTGGGCCACTTTTTCTGCTAGGTCTTCTATCGAGCTAGAAAGTTTTGAGGCGGATAGAGATGAACAATTTGAGTCCTTATAGACCTTTGAAAGTTCCAAGTTAGCTCCTAGGTTTTCCTCAATGTCTATACAAATTCTTACATATTGCTCTAGTGTTTTGGTTTCCTTCAAGTATACATAGGAGCGTAGTTTAGAGCTCAAGAGTCCATCTAAAAACAATGACACTTGCTTGGCCTGTGAGGGTAACTCTTGCATCAGACATCTCTCAACGTATTGTCTAAATCTACGTCCTGCCAATCTCACTGTTTCTTGAGGGGTTTGTTTGAAGCTATGAATCAACGAAGAAGTATCATGTCTGATTCCACTTTTAGAGAATTCCATGATGAATGACTCTAACAAGTGATGAATATCCCTAAATTACCTTTGTTGCAATGGTTGGAACCAAGTTAAAGCTGTGTTCTTTAATGTTAGTCCAAAAGCATTATATTGTGTAAACATGTCTTCTAGTTGCTATGCGTACAACACTTGCTTAAATTCCGCAACATGGTCATAGGGATCTCCTATCCCATCAAAGTAGTTTTTCATTGACTTTACTAATTGAGTGGGTCTTGGTACCCTGGGGTGTTCACGTGGTCTAGGTAGAGGAAAATCATCCCTACCACCTGGTATTCTTGGTTCCCTTTGTCTTTCCAATCTACTGGTGTCCATGGCGGCTCTATCTCTCCCTATAGGATGAGTGAAACTTACTTCTGGTTTCTCTTTGTTCTTCTCTCATTGAGTACCATGGGCTGATGATGTTCCAACTCTCTGATGGCTCGCATTTACATTTGTTCGTAATGGGGAGAAGACTAACTCACCTCTCCATGTGTAGGTATTTCTCGCATGGTCTGGTACTACAAATACTCGTTCTGAAGTATCATCCAGGTACACAACCTTTCTAGGTGTATCTAGGTTCTTCAATTCGTAAATCATGATGGAGCCTACCTCACTAGCTTGTTCCATTCGATACCTCCAAAATGCTTCATCAGATTCCTTATTTAGAAACGATTCTATGCTTTTATTGTCCTGAGGGATCCATTTTGAGTTTAGTACTTTCGTCAGTATAAATTTCCCTATAGGCATCTTGTGTTCTTCTCCTAGTGGTTCTTTTCCTTGTGATCTCGCTTCCGTATCAGGATTTACTATATCAAACTCATTGGTATGATGTGGTTGAGTAATTATGATGTACATTGTTCCTTCTTTGGCTATGTATGCATCTCTCTCAAATTTCACCACTCGATGTTCCAATCCAATGGGTTGGTCAGGATTGTGCAATTGCACAACTGATCTTCACAAACCATCCTCATAGATGCGAGCACCTAAGTGGTTGGTTCTGTTGGATGTGTGTAGAAGTGCGAGAGACACACGAGAAGCACACACAAGGAGCACAAACACAGCAAGACACACGGAGAAGACGATAGTTGGAATAGCTCTCTCTTTTGACGATGAACTAATATGAAGTAAGAGTTGAATAATATCCCTAAGTACGAAGTACCACCACATATGAGAGTATCAAGTATGTGGTAACATGGGAAAAAAACCTCTAACCAACACAAGAGTAAAAAGTGTCCATGTATAGGGAAAAGGTTTACATCAAAGCTACTTGAGGAACACATAAGTGTAACAAACCCCCTTGGAGCGAATGATGTGAACACATACAAGAAGTGACAGATCAGCCACCACAAGGTAACAAGCCTAAAGCTTTGCAAAAAGCTTCAAAATTTTCCCATGGAAGAGCTTTGGTGAATATGTCTGCCATATTATCTTGTGTAGGCACATATACCAAATCAATATCTCCTGCATGAAGGTCTCTCTGATAATGCAACTCAATATGTTTGGTCCGTGCATGAAATACTGGGTTTCGTGCAACAGCCAAAACACTCTGGCTATTAGTGAGAATATACATAGCAGCATCAATCTCCATGCAAAGATCCATCAATAGGCATCTCAGCCATATACACTCTATTGTAGCTGTGAAAACTGCCCTGTACTCAGCTTCACAACTCGATGTCGCCACTGTAGGTTGCTTCTTACTCAACCAAGATATGCATGAGTCTCCAAGGAAAAAGCAATTACCACTAGTGGACACGCGAGTATCATAACAACCAGCCCAATCATTATTTGTAAAAGCATGCAAGCATGGTTGAATATCTCTGCCATAAAAGAGACCTAAGCTCAAAGTGCCTCAGAGATATCTAAGCACACGTTTCACCACTTGCCAATGCTTAGTGCCAGGGCTATGCATGAATCACTTCAACTGGGAAACTACATACTGTATATCCGGCCTTGTGTTGCATGCATATATAAGACATCCCACAGCTTGCTGCTAAAGAGAAGTGTCAAATGCATCACTTGAATCCTCAGTTGAGAACTTGAATCCTATCTCAACTGGTGTGGAAACTGGCTTGCAATCCTGAAAGTCAAAATGCTGAAGTAGTTTTTCAACATACTTTGCTTGATGCATAACAAGTCCCCCCTCAACATATACAAATTGGATGCCAAGATAGTAGCTCAAAAGACCAAGATAAGTGACATCAAAAGTATGCTGCAAATCAACCATAAGAATGTCAAGTTTTGCATCACAGGACTCAATCAAGAGTATTTCATCGACATAAAGAACAAGCACTATAAGATCAGCCCCATTTTTGCGTACATAGAGTGTGCTTTCAATCGGACTACATGTGAAGCCAAGAGCAATCAAGTGCTTATGGATTTTGTCATACCATGCACATGGAGCTTGCTTGAGACCATACAAGGCTTTATGCAAGCGACAAACCATATGCTCTTTCCCTTTCATAGCAAATCCAGGAAG
Source organism: Ceratopteris richardii (assembly GCA_020310875.1). Taxonomy (NCBI): domain Eukaryota; kingdom Viridiplantae; phylum Streptophyta; class Polypodiopsida; order Polypodiales; family Pteridaceae; genus Ceratopteris; species Ceratopteris richardii. Next base: position 29,066,998 of record CM035434.1, on the reverse strand, counting down.
TTGCTTCACATAAACCTCTTCTTGCAAATCACCATTCAAGAAGGCTATTTTTATTTCCAACTGATGCACTTTCCAACCTCGATGGGCAGCCAATGCAACCACGGTATGAATGGTAGTCATGCATGAAGTAGGTGCAAATGTTTCCTCATAATCAATGCCATATTGTTGCACATATCCTTTGGCAACCAATCTAGCTTTGTAGCGATCAATGCTACCATCAGATTTTCTCTTAATCTTATAAACCCACTTTGTACCAATGACATTCTTTCCTTTTGGCAATTCACATAACTCCCAAGTACCATTCCTATGTATGGAATCCATTTCTGATTGCATAGCATTCATCCATTGTGGATCTCACATGCATCTTCAGAAGAAAGTGGCTCTTCATTACATGTTGTATCAATAAGAGAATAATCCACAAAATTACTTGATGGATGGTGAGAGCTTGATCTTATTCTACCAAGTAGAGGTGCACTCAATTTGCTGTCTTGCAAAGTTTGTTTCAGCCACTTTGGCATAGTTTCTACACTCTTGATAGACATGTGTTCATTATATAAAACATCTTCAACATGTACATCATGCGTGGGCTGAATTTCATGCTCATTTTCAGCCAAATTTTGACACAAATGTTCAACCATATGTGGCTGGAAATTTCCAGCAGTTTGGAGGCTAAACATTTTTAGCCATGTTTGGTTGGAAATTCTCTACATTTTCAACCCTATTTGGCACGAAGTTTTTAGCCCTTTGAACCTCAGTTGGCTGGTCTACATGGCCATAGTCAAGTGCACCATTTTGGAACAAAGGCATGAGTGTATCGAACACATCTTGTGAGCTAACTGTTGGCTGTTTTTTGCATTCAAGTAGAGGGAAAACTGAATTTTCAGCAAATACCACATCTCGACTCACAATAATTGTGTTTACCAATAGATGGTACAAACGATATCCCTTACTTTTAGCATTATAACCAAAAAATATACAGTTCTTTGCCTTGTCATCAAGTTTGTAACATTGTTGTGATGGCACAAGAGCATATGCCAAACAACCAAACACACGCACATGACTAACCATAGGTTTATGAACATTCCAAGCCTCATAAGGAGTGATGACTCTCAATGCTTTTGTAGGGTAGTGATTCAACACATAGTTTGCACACATGACCTCTTCCATCCAAAACTTATCAGGAAGATGTTTTCCTTTAACCATACATCGTGCCATTTCAAGTAGAGTTCTATTTTTACACTCAGCAACACCATTTTCCTGAGGTGTATATGGCATCATTCATTGGTGTGAAATACCTCTTTCACGAAGAAAAGCATTAAACTCATGTGACATGTATTCACCACCACGATCCCTGCGTAGAGTCAAAAGCTTTTGTGAAGAAAAATTTTCAGCCATAGCTAAAAATGCTTTGAAGCAAGAAAATACCTCATTCTTTGCTTTCATAGGATACACCCATGTATGGCAAGTAACATCATCAATGAAGGTAACAAAATATACATGCTTCCCAAAAGATGGAGTCTTTACGGGACCACATACATCACTATGAACAAGCTTCAATTTTCTTGTAGTGTGTGTATGACCATCTTTTGGAAAAGAAGCACAATGCACTTTTCCAAGAATGCAACCTTCACATGCATGCTTTTCAATGGACTCAAGTGTATGCAAACCAATAACCATGTCCTTCTTTTGCAAGTAAAGCAAACTAGTGAAGTCCAAGTCACCAAAACGAGCATGCCAAAGCTCCATTTCAGCCATGGAAGAAGTATGAGCAATCAAGGCATTCGAGGCAACCCTCTTATATGTATTCATGCGATCAAACCATTACATAATGTACCGGACATCACGATAACATCGCCATTGCTGAAATCATGAACCATACACTTATCATCAACAAAGTGTACATGAAGTCTAGCTTTGGCAATCAACGGAACTGAAATTAAGTTGTTCTTGATATCGGGCACATACAATGCATTTTTCAAGAGAATCACACCTCCATTTGCAGCTGTAAGCTCAATTTCTCCTACTCCAATGATAGGATAAGAGGCATTGTTTGCACACAACACATGTCCTCCTTTGGGGTGCATCTTTCAAAGAGGCAAAACATATTTTGCATGATGTTATGTGCTTTGAAGCACCACTATCAAAGAACCAACCGGAATCAACCTCACTCACAACTATACATTTAGTGTTGGAATCAATGTCCAATAATTCTTTGTCCATACGAACCTGAAATTTCATAGTGTGAAACCATCTTTTAGAAAGTTAAAAGAAAACAAAATCAAAAGCAAAGCTTACGTTTTTTTTTAATATCGCATATAGAAAAGCGTAGAAGTTTTACGATATGAGTTTGCTTTTGTAATTAAATCGCAAGAGCTTTATTCATGGACGATCGTAGCTTTTTATTAAGCTTTTCAATGGATACACAACTACTATATAAGGAGGCCCTTGGCTCCTTGTATAATCACTCACTCAAAGATCTAGAGCTTGGAGATCTTCTTGAAGACAGAGTGTTCTCACACTCTTGAAGGAGGTGAAGTTGTGGTGAAGGAGAGGCTACTCTCATTGCAGCAGGAAGTCTTCTACGAGGTGGTTGTAACTATCTTTTGTGAGTTAACCTTGTGGTTGATTTACAATTTCGTTAGACTATATTGTTAGCTTCGTTGCTTCATTCTCTTCACACACACTTAGATTATTTCGACATAATCTAAATTTTGTATCATCATCTTCTTATTCTTCCATTAGTGAGTGCACCACTTTATATGGTTGAGTAGTACTCCCATGTTGTAATTTGGACATCTATTATTTTTAGTGAAGTAAGCATCTAGCTTACATTCCCTATCCTTGTCTCAAGATTTCTTTCTTTCTCTATCTCACTTATCATCTTGTCAATTAAGTTGTGTATGCTCAAGAGGTTTTAGTATTGGAACGATCCTGGGGCCCCAAATTCCAACACTTGGTATCAGAGCTACATAACTGACATACACACTTAAGATAAGATGAGTGAGATTAGAATTGAGATTCAAGACAAGTTGGATGGATCTTCTAATTATCCCATGTGGAGTTTCATGATGATGAACTTGTTAGTGACAAAGGATTTATGGAGTATCGTCAATGGATCCTTAACAAGACCAAGACGAGAAGGCGAAGGAGGGTCTACAGAAGCTTCAAGAGGTACTGGAATTGCTATTATAGAACCAACAGAAGAAGAGGTAACCACTTCGACATCCAGAGTCACTGCTAGGTCTTTACCTAGAATTCCTCCTACTGAAGATCAGGCAAGATGGGATGCTAGAGATGCTTTAGCACTTTCATTCATAGCAATGAGCATCAAAAAGCATATTCTACCACAGATCAGATCTTGCAGAAGTTCTAGTCAAGCTTGGTTAAAGCTTGAGAATCTTTTTCATAGCAGAAATCCTGCTAGAAAAGCTCACTTAAGGAGACAACTAGCAAATACAAGGATGAAAGCTGGTGAGTCAATTCAAACCCACATTACGAGACTCGTTGACTTGAGAGATCAACTTCTAAATGTAGGAGTTGAGATATCAGATGAAGAAATGGTAAATACGCTGATTAATTCACTTCCTATTTCATATCGATCTTTCATAACCTCTCTTACCCTTACCACAAGAGATAGAGAGGTTACATTTGAAGAGTTAGAGTTCTTGTTGCTTCAAGATGAAGATCAGTTGAAGGGAATGGAAGAGAATGAAGAAGCACTTTCATCTTCATCAAAGGGTAAGAAGAAGAAGGATAAGAAGAAGAAACAAAAATCCAAGAAGGAAAGAAGGTCCCTTTCACCTTCTACTTCAGATTCTGTATCTACGACATCTAAAGTGAATTCTTCTAAGAAGAAGGTAAAAATATGTTCTTTTTGCAAGAAACGTGGACATATTCAGTTAGAATGTTATAAAAGGATTGCGGCAGAAAAGAAAAAGGCATCAGGTAATCTTGCAGAAGATGATAAAAAAGGGAAATCTCAAGGTGATTCTTATGCCTGTATCACTATTGAGGAAGTAGCTTTTGATCAAGCAGCTTTACAAGTTCTTTCAGCAAGTCCTTGGATATTCGACTCAGGTGCTACTAAGCATATGACAGGTTGTAGAGATGTATTTTCTTCTCTCTCCTATTCTTCAGGTAGAAGAGTTACTATTGCAGATGGCAATGATTTGGATGTTGTGGGAATAGGTACAGTAACCCTAAAGTCAAGAGAAGGTGGTAATTTTCAAATTTCAGATGTCCTTTATGTACCTGAAATGAAGATAAATCTGCTATCTATATCTGCATTTTTAAGTGATGGTTTTAAAGTTGTATTTGAGAAAGATCTTTGTAAGATCTTATCACATAAAGAAGACAAGTGTCTTTTGCAAGGTACGCATAAAGGAGGGGTCTTTGTTTTGTCAAAAATCAGTCAAGCATATGCAGTCAAATCTTCGTCACCGGTGGAAGATATGAAGCTATGGCATGAAAGATTTGGACATATCAGTTTTGGAGCTCTCAAGAATATCAAAGACAGAGGTATGGTTGAGAGTTTACCCTCATTCAAGCTACCTGATGATTCAGATATATGTGAAGGTTGTCTTGAAGGTAAGATGCATAAACTACCTTTCAAGAAACATGGTCATATTACAGCTACCAGGAAATTGCAGATTATTCATTCAGATGTGAATGGTCCTATGAGAGCAGACTCTATTCAGGGTTTCAAGTATTTTGTCCTATTTGTGGATGATTTTACAAGATACTCATGGATCTATGGTCTTAAGTCGAAGTCAGAAGTCTTTCCTATGTTCAAGAAGTTTGTAGCTATGGTTGAAAATGAAAGTTAGGAAACTGTCCAGATTCTCAGAAGTGATAGAGGTGGAGAATACTTGTCAAATGAGTTTCAGACATTTCTCGATGAGAAAGGTATTACTCGACACCTTACTATTGCTTATACTCCTCAGCAAAATGGTGTTGCAGAAAGAAAGAATAGAGTACTTGTTGAAATGATGCGGAGCATGATGGCGTCCAAGAGGCTTTCACCGAAATTCTGGTTTGATGCAGTACATACAGCTAATCACATTTTAAACAGGTCATCTACAAAAGCTTTAAAGGTAATCACATCGTATGAGGCTTATTATGGTAGAAAACCTAATGTGAGTTACTTCAGAGTGTTTGGATCACTTTCTTATGTACATGTTGAGAAAAAGGACCGAGGCAAACTAGATGTAAAGGCAAAGAAAGCTGTTTTTATTGGATATCCTGTTGAAAGCAAAGGATACAGGTTTTATGTTCCAGAGACAGGTGAAGTTATTCTTTCACGTAATGCTTATATTGCTGAAGATAAGGTTTATGATAAAGAAGCAGAAATTCCGGAGTTCATTAGTGAAAATGACTATGGAATTTTTAGAAAGATGCTGGATATACATGTTCAGCCATATCAGGAGGGAGTTAAACCTCAAATTCCTAGTATTCAAGAAAAAATTGAAGAAAGAGGAATTTCACAACCTTCTACAGAGTCAGTTCCACAAGAAACTTTGATTCCAGAAATGGAAGAAGTTAAAGTTCCAGAAAGTCCTAGTACGTCGACAGGACAAGTTCCAGAACCTGTGGAAGCTGAAAGTTCAGAAAGAGTTTCACCACTATTCAAGGATACACCTACGTGGTTATATCAGACTTGGAAAGATAGTGGTATAAAGACTTTTACTGGAAGAACAAGGATTCAGACTAGACAACAACAACAAGATCATGTAAGAACAAGAAGTCAAACTAGACAGCAAAAAGATAATGTAAGTTTTGCTGAAGATTTCGAGATTCATGATATTTTGGCACTTACGACTGTTGAAGATGAACCTGCGTGTGTTAAAGATGCACTTAAAATTCCTATTTGGAGAAAAGCTATGCAAGAAGAGATTGATTCTATTCATAAGAATCAAACTTGGCAGCTATGTGAGTTACCAGAAGGAAAGAAGGCTATAGGTGTAAAATGGATCTTTAAAATCAAAAGGAAAGCAGATGGTACTATTGATAGATACAAGGCCAGGTTGGTTGTCAAAGGATATGCACAACAAAAAGGTATTGATTATGATGAGACATTTGCTCCTACGTCTAGGATGACTATTATTAGGTCAGTACTTGCTCTAGCAGCACATTTTGGTTGGCATATATATCAACTTGACATTAAGACTGCTTTTCTAAATGGTGATTTACACGAAGATGTGTATATTCAGCAGCCAGAAGGTTTTGAAGAGACAGGTAAAGAACACTTAGTGTGTAAGCTTATAAAAGCTTTGTATGGTTTAAAGTAGGCACCTAGAGCATGGTATGAAAAGATACATACATATCTTTTATCCATTGGTTTCCATAACTCAGATGCGGCTCCAACTCTTTATGTCAAAGCTGAAACAGGTATGATGATTATAGCAATCATTTATGTGGATGATATTATAGTCACAGGTCCCAGAGATGAAGATTTGCAGATGTTCAAAGAAGAATTGAAGCAAACATTTGATGTGAATGATTTAGGCATTCTACATTATTATCTTGGGATTCAGTTTCCGTTTCAAGATGAGTGTATCTACATGACACAGCAGAAGTACATTGAGAAACTTTTGGAAAGGTTTCAGATGGGTGATTCTAAACCTATGCAAACACCTATGGATCAGAACATATCTTTACAAATGGTAGCAGATGCAGAGCCATTTGATGCTACTCTATATAGTCAAGCAGTAGGTTGCTTGATTTATCTTTGTAATACACGTCCTGATATACAGTTTGCAGTTTCTCAAGTATCAAGGTTCATGCAGAATCCGACACTGTTACATTGGAAAGCAGTAAAGCGGATCTTTTGTTATTTGAAGGGAACTTCAAATTATGCTATGGTATTTTCGAAATCTACACATTTGTTACTAAAAGGATTTTCATATTCTGATTGGGCAGGTGATAAAGACACAAGAAGAAGTACTAGTGGATTTTGTTTTTATCTTGGAGATTGTCTTATCTCATGGTTTTCAAAAAGACAACCCACTATTGCCACTTCATCGTGTGAAGCTGAATATCGTGCAGCATTTACAGCTACTCTAGAGTCAGTATGGTTGCAGAAGATTTTCAGTTATCTTGATGTAAGAGTACATCAACCCATTCAGATATTTTCAGATAGCCAGAGTGCTATAGCTATAGCTAAAAATCTAGTGCATCATGCAAGGAAAAAGCATATAGAGGTACACTACCACTATATTCGAGAGCAGATAGCTAAGAAGCACATTGAGTTGGTTTATGTTCCATCTAGTGAGAATGTTGCAGATATTTTTACCAAAGCATTGACTAGAGATAGTCATGAGAAGATTTGCAGGTTACTGAAGCTTATATCATTGTGACATTGAAGGAGGGATTGTTGGAATCAATGTCCAATAGTTCTTCGTCCATACAAACCTGAAATTTCATAGTGTGAAACCATCTTTTAGAAAGTTAAAAGAAAACAAAATCAAAAGCAAAGCTTACGTTTTTTTTTAATATCGCATATAGAAAAGCGTAGAAGTTTTACGATATGAGTTTGCTTTTGTAATTAAATCGCAAGAGCTTTATTCATGGACGATCGTAGCTTTTTATTAAGCTTTTCAATGGATACACAACTACTATATAAGGAGGCCCTTGGCTCCTTGTATAATCACTCACTCAAAGATCTAGAGCTTGGAGATCTTCTTGAAGACAGAGTGTTCTCACACTCTTGAAGGAGGTGAAGTTGTGGTGAAGGAGAGGCTACTCTCATTGCAGGAGGAATTCTTCTACGAGGTGGTTGTAACTATCTTTTGTGAGTTAACCTTGTGGTTGATTTACAATTTCGTTACACTATATTGTTAGCTTCGTTGCTTCATTCTCTTCACACACACTTAGATTATTTTGACATAATCTAAATTTTGTATCATCATCTTCTTATTCTTCCATTAGTGAGTGCACCACTTTATATGGTTGAGTAGTACTCCCATGTTGTAATTTGGACATCTATTATTTTTAGTGAAGTAAGCATCTAGCTTACGTTCCCTATCCTTGTCTCAAGATTTCTTTCTTTCTCTATCTCACTTATCATCTTGTCAATTAAGTTGTGTATGCTCAAGAGGTTTTAGTATTGGAACGATCCTGGGGCCCCAAATTCCAACATTTAGAATGCAAAGAAGCATCATAATGACATGTAATAACACATGCCAAAAAATCTTGAGCTATGTTAGCTTCATCATTCTTTACATTTGCTGAATTTTCAGCAATAGACATGCCAGATTCCTTCTTCTTTTCATTGCGTTTAGCAAGCTTTCTACACTCATCAAGAGTATGACCAGCCTTCCGGCAATATTTGCATCTCTTCTTCTTTTGCAAATCACCATCATTGGAGGAATGAGTGGAAGAGGAAGCTTGAGGCTTTGGTTTTGATGAACCCAAAGCTGAACCGTACTTGCTTTTTCCCTTTTGCGAGATAGCAAGTGCTTGTGTTCCCTCAATCAAACCACTCCTATTCACTCTAGATTGCTCTTCTTGTAAAAGAAGAGAAACAACCTCATTAGATGCATACATATTAAGATTTCCTTTTGCAACCAATTGGAGTGTAGTAGCAAAGCTTTGAAAAGATTCTAGTAATCCTTTCAACAATGTAGAAATGGGTGATGCATCTAGAATGATCTCATCTATGTTTGCCAATTGCTCTTTCAAGTCTTTGATGTGTGTCACATACACATCCACCGACTCATTTTTAGCCATACATACATCCTCAAGTTGCTTCCTCAAGTATGCAACACATGCTTCATTATGCACGGCATACAAAGAAGCAAGAGTGTCCCATGCCTGTCTGGATGTAGAACATGACATAATGTGTGGAACTATATGATGCTTCACTGAAAGCGTAACCAAAGAATGAGCTTGTGCATCTTTTCCATCCCATCTAAGCTGCTTCTGTGTAGGTGGAGAAGGAGAAACCACTGTACTCGAAGAAGAAGCTCCATCTGTGACAATAGACTGTGAAGTAGAAGCACCTAAGGGTCTTCGATCTACATCTGCCACTATGTTCCAAAGTTGTTTAGCAACAAGAACATGCTTCATCATGTAAGACCACATCAGATAGTTGGTCCCATCGAGCTTATCTTAAGCTTGCAGCATGCCAAACAAGTCATTGCTGCCCACCATTTCACTAGGAACAAGAATGTGACAAAATCTTCACTTCGACGAAAGCTGAAATGAGTGCTGAAATTTTAGCTCACAAACCATCACTCTGATGGCAATTTTGAATACATGAATGACTTTGAAATGGGGGTAAAAGCCCAGCGCACCTGATGGAAATGTTTCTTGGCTGCCAAAATTCACAGTTTTATGCTCCGAAGTCAATTTGCATTGTTAAAAGTGCACGCATGCCGCGACACAAAAAACCGAAACTTGAGAAGGAGTTGAACCTGCTTTGATAGCACTATTGGGTGTGTGTAGAAGTGCGAGAGACACACGAGAAGCACACACAAGGAGCACAAACTTAGCAAGACACACGGAGAAGACGAGAACAGGAATAGCTTTTTCTATTGACGATAAACTGATCTGAAGTAAGAGCTAAATAATATCCCTAAGTACAAAGTACCACCACATATGAGAGTATCAAGTATGTGGTAACATGGGGAAAAGACCTCTAACCAGTACTAGAGTAAAAAGTGCCCATGTATAGGGAAAAGGTTCACATCAAAGCTACTCGAGGAACACATAAGTGTAACAGTTCAGACATATTCTAATTGGGTTCTATAGGGTCTTTTGGGTCTTTCCAAATATGCTACATTTAACCCTCCTTCTGGTCTTTCCATGCTAAAAGCCATTTCAGACTCACTGGCATTTCAGACTCACTGGCATTTCAGACTCACTGGCATCTGAGCTCAACTCGTAAGGATAACTATTCAATTGCTATGCCCACGAACGTGTGGTAGTTCCTACACTTGCCTCTGATGATCTAAGGCTCCATCGGTCTGACTTACCTATATGCTTTCCCGATCTAAGGTTCATGAATTTACTTCTTGAATCACTCAATACACACTCTGATCATCAATGTTTCTTTGTTCTTATTGCTCGTTTCTTTTTTAATTCCTTTAAATTCTTATCTTGTTTTCAATGTATGCATCAGGAGTTGACTTTTCATTGTACTTTTGATTTCTCATTCCGTTAGAATTAAATTCTTTCCTTTAGGTTCTCGTATTGCACACTTTTATCTTAGTCTTGGACTTGAAAAATTAAGTCTCTTGGACTTGATGCGTTCCTATCATCGTCCCAAGTTAATCCACAATGCTAGACATTTAGCCTAAGCTAATAATTGACTGAGGGGGTTGAGTATTCTTCCAACCTCAAGTCAGCTTCTTTGATTGCTCTGATGCCCAAGAAGTAGCACTTCCCATTCCTTGCGTTCTTCACTGCGTTGCTTTGATTGCCTTGGATAGCTCTTGCTAGACCTATAAAAATCCAATGTTTAGACAACTTCTTAAATAATGATCAAGCACTTTAATATATACACCTTTAAGGTCCCTTCTTCTTATGAAATTCCCAAGTGCCCCTTTCTTTTCTAGTCCCACAATTGGGTCAACCTCAAATTATCCTATCCAAATTTCAACAACCCTCAGGGGTAAAAACTGACAAACAAGTTTTTCTTCAATTATGAGCTAAGGGGTCTCCAATAAGCTTAATCACCCAAAATTTTACTCAAAATAGCCTCAAAATTGTCCAAAAATTTAAACCCTAATTTTGGCATTTTGGGTGGACAATCACGATGGTCTGAGATAATCGTGATGGTCCGGGACTATTGCAATGGTCTAACTAAACCGTCCCAATGGTGTGGTACAATTGCAATGGTCCGAGTGTGCGAGGCGTCACGATGGTCAAAGGTGAAGCGTCACGATGGTCTGTCTAGTGAGCAATCATGATGGCGTGAGCCCATCACAATGGTCAATGGTCAATGCAACTATCGCGATGGCATGAGCCTGTCCTGATGGTCACAAGGTGCAATGGCTTAAGCCAATCGCGATGGTTCGAACTTGAAGCGTCAGGATGGTGTAGCTAGTATCGTCGCGATGGTCTAATATGACACGCGGCAGGTGAGTCGTCGTGATGGCATGGGCTAATCACAATGGTGTGGGTCGACGAGATCTTCGTGATGGTCAGTGACCGTCGTGATGGTCAGTGACCGTCGTGATTGTTCAAGTGAACCGTCATGATGGCGTGAGACCGTCACGATGGTCCGACCAAGCTGTCGCGATGGCGTGAGCCAATCGCGATGGTGTGACACAGTCACGATGGTGTGACACAGTCACGATGGTGTGAGCCCATCATGATGGTCCACCAAAATGATGATTTTGCAAATGTGTGTGTGGATTCCTATGTGCGCAAGTGTGCTCTACACCGTGGTTTGGTCGCTTACCGAAAATCCCGAATTTTCCATACCATCACGGTGGTCTGACACACACGGCAAATTCTGACAGAACGTGAATTTCTCACCTTTTGGAAGCTTTCTTGCTGCTCTGGAGCACTGTACCTGCAAGAAAACTCAAAAAAACACATGCACATACAAGCACAAAAGCTCTCTCTCTCTTGCATGCACAAATGAGGGAAATGAGGAGCATAGGTGGATATGGTGAATTTTTTGATTTTTTTGGAGTGGAAGAAGATGATGTGGTGGTGAAGGAGTGTAGAGGAGATGAAAAACAAAAAAAACTACCTAAAAACAACAACAAAAACTGAAATTTCTACTTCCAATGCCACTTCTTGCTATACTCTTACCATCACGCATTCCTCCTAGACTCGATCCCCGACAACGGCACCAAATTTGGTGTTTCTCTAGTACGATGGTAAGCACTAATGGAGAGTGTTAATCCCCAAAAGAACAAGTTACTCTTGTATTTAGAGCACCTCTATAACAAGAATAACTCAGATCTTCACCAATTTTATAAGATCAATACTCAATTGTCAAATTTTCTGAACAAACTGTGAAGAAGGAGAATAGAGAGAAAGTCTGCTACACATAAATCACTCATTGCCTTATCAATTGTGTAAAGTTTTTTATAAAACTTTGTATGAGGTGTTGCCTATAGATTGCGCACCTTCTCCAAGTTGAATCACTCCAAAAGATTCAGTAAATCTTGAGAAATGATCTCAACAACTCACCTATGTCTAAAACTGTTCTTCTGAGAAGTCGATTTAGACACCTATGACTTTAAACCTTTGATTCTCTCAATCTAGAACCCGTTTCTAAAAATGCTTTTAGCCACAAGTAGCTTACCTTCCAACTTAAAGATTAAGTACTTGTGTGCTCAAAACTTTAAATTGTGGAAGGAGAATTGATCAAAACATTCGTATCGAATTTTGCACCTCCTGTAACTTCACTTCTTCTCATTACCATATGCAAATGTTCCTACACTTAATTCTCTCAGCCTGATCACAATTGGAAGCTAAAAATTTGTACAGAGGTCGATCACCTATAGACTTAGACTTGTACAAAAGCATTTCACAAAAGATCTAACATAGAAGGAGAAAACTTAGAAATATCGGGCGCAACATTTTCTTCATTTCTGAGAAAAATTACAACTGAGTGATGAGAGAGTCTTAACTCACTTCTAAGATGTCTAATGACACATGCAACTACTGATTACACTATTATCTTGCTCTCTCATATTTGCCCCGACATTTTCATAGTATATATACACAAAAATTACAACCTTATGACTTCTCAAAGATATAAGTGAACTATCTGTACAAATGTGTACACATCTTCCTCTTCTGAATTTATTCTTCTTCCATACTTCACAAATTGAATCTTTCCTTCAAACCTTGACTTCAACTCTTCATCAAAACATCAATTGTTGATTATCCTGCACCAAAAGCTCTCCCTCAATCATCAATTGAGGTTTTCTCTATCTTCTTTATGCCTGCCATGTCTTTGAATCTTTGTAGTTTTGGTCCATCCAAGCTTTCGGTAAGCATATCAGCTATCTGATCTTTTGTTGAAGTATGTATGACTTCAATCTCTTTATCCATCACCTTTTCTCTCAGAAAGTGATACTGAATCTCAATATGTTTAGTCCTTGCATGAAACACAGGATTAGCAGCTAAATACAATGAACTCATGTTATCTCCATAAATGATAGGTGTACTCTGTATGGTGTCAAAACTCTTCATGAGAGTCTTAAGCCATATCACTTCCTTTGCAGCTTCAACCATACCTTTGTACTCAGCTTCTGTAGATGATAAAGCAACTGTGTGTTGCTTCTTTGAACATCAAGAGATTAACTTATCTCCCACATAACACAAGTATCCATATGTTGATCTTCTATCATCAGGATTACTTGCCCAATCTACATCACTATATATTTTGATGTTTGTATCTGATGTAAAACCATAATACAAACCCTCTTTGAGTGTACCCTTAATGTACCTCAACACTCTTTGACCTGCAATCCAATGTTCTTTCCTAGGACAATGCATGAATTGAGACAAAACTCCAACTGCATATGATAAGTCAGGCCTAGTTAATGTACCATATATAAGACTACCAACCAAACTCTGATATAGCTTCATATCCTTGAATTCTTCTCCACCATATCTACTCAATTTGTGATTCACCTCCATTGGAGTAGGTGCTACCTTGCAATCATTCATTTTAAACTTGATTAACAAGTTTCTCAAATACCTTTCTTGAGTGACATACACTCCATGTTGAGTGTATGAAATCTCCATGCCCAAGAAATATGACAAGTCTCCCAAGTCACTGATTTTGAACTCTTTCTCCATTTGCTTCTTTAGGCTTTGAATGCCTTTCTCATCTGTACCTGTAAGAATTATATCATCAACATATATGCACATGTAAATGAACCCATCATCACTTGCTTTAACAAGCAAGCTACTATCTACCTTAGATACTTGAAATCCAAGTTCTTTCAAGAACTTCACAAGTCTATAATTCCATGCCCTTGGGGCCTGCTTCAAATCATACAAAGCTCTCTTAAGCTTACATACATAATCTGGATACCTTCCATCTCTGAATCCTTGAGGTTGCTCCATGAAAACATCATCTGAAATGTAACCATTTAAAAACGCATTCTTCACATCTAGTTGACATAATTTCCAACCTTTACATGCAGCAATGGCTATGAGTGTCCTGATGGTTGTCATCTTTGCCACAGGACTATAGGTCTCATCATAATCAATACCATATGTTTAAGCAAACCCTTTCACAACAAGTCTAGGTTTATACCTAGACACACTTCCATATGAAAACCTCTTTGTCTTGTAGACCCATTTGCATCCAATGATCTTCTGACTTCTGAAGAGAATCTCCCATCCTTTCTTCACCTATATATTGAATTCTTCAATCTTTATGAGTAATAGATGTACCTTTACTTCGAATAATACTCCTTTTGTCTTCCTTGGTGTCGTATGACCTTCTTCTCAAGCTTTATCCTCAAGCTTTCACCTTTTGAACCTTCAGATGTTGAATTCTTTGCACCTGCAGCAGTCGAGGTCCTCCTTCCTTCAATTCTGATGCTTCCTACTCTGATACCACTGATGGAGAGTGTTAATCTCCAAAAGAAAAAGTTACTCTTGTATTTAGAGCACCTCTATAACAAGAATAACTCAGATCTTCACCAATTTTAGAAGATCAATACTCAATTGTCAAATTTTCTGAACAAACTGTGAAGAAGGAGAATAGACAGCAAGTCTGCTGCACATAAATCACTCATTGCCTTATCAATTGTGTAAAGTTTTTGATAAAACTTTGTATGAGGTGTCGCCTATAGATTGCACACCTTCTTCAAGTTGAATCACTCCAAAAGAGTTAGTAGATCTTGAGAAATGATCTCAACAACTCACCTATGTCTAAAACTGTTCTTCTGAGATGTCGATTTAGACACCTATGACTTTAAACCTTTGGTTCTCTCAATCTAGAACCCGTTTCTACAAATGATTTTAGCCACAAGTAGCTTACCTTCCAACTTAAAGATTAAGTACTTGTTTGCTCAAAACTTTAAACTGTGGAAGGAGAATTGATCAAAACATTCATATCAAATTTTGCACCTCCTGTAACTTCACTTCTTCTCATTAACATATGCGAATGTTCTACACTTAATTCTCTCAGCCTGATCACAATTGGAAGCCAAAAATTTGTACAGAGGTCGATCACCTATAGACTTAGACTTGTACAAAAGCATTTCACAAAAGATCTAACACAGAAGGAGAAAACTCAAAAATATCGGGCGCAACATTTTCTTCATTTCTGAGAAAAATTACAACTGAGTGATGGGAGAGTCTTAACTCACTTCTAAGATGTCTAATGACACATGCAACTCTTGATTACACTATTCTCTTGCTCTCTCATATTTGCCCTGATATTTTCATAGTATATATATACAAAAACTTACAACCTTATGACTTCTCAAAGATATAAGTGAACTATCTGTACAAATGTGTACACATCTTCCTCTTCTGAATTTATTCTTCTTCCATACTTCACAACTTGAATCTTTCCTTCAAACCTTGACTTCAACTCTTCATCAAAACATCAATTGTTGATTGTCATGCACCAACAAGCACCACGTTAAGAAGTTCCACCTCCTTAATGTCAATCCACGGAAGAGATAGGAGTGATATGAAGATCATGAATGCGAGGTGTAGTGAGATTGAAGGTGAGAAGCATAGAGATGCACACACATATACACACACACAATGAAGAGACAAGCAAGACACAATGGAAGGTTGAAAGTAGATTCTATTACTCAAGAACACTTACAAGCTCAAGCTCTCACAAGTCTACACTAGCTCATACCATCTAACAACAAAAATGAGCTCTCTAGCTCTATTTATAGTTTTTTGACTAGCTTTGACCGGTTTCACATCTAGTGTCTGGCGTAGTTAAAAAATAGTTTCTAGTTGCTATTTGAAGGTCTAAACGAGGTCTGAAAATAGCCAAAATTGGTATGCTCATTCTACCTAAGCTCCTCAAGCTCGAAGACTCCTCAGCTTGCATAAAATGGAGCTATTAATTACAAAAGTTCTTGTTCTATGTTACATATGATACAAGAGTGATGAAAATCACTATTGAAGGTTTTGAAAAACTAATAAAAAACATGTTTCTTTGAAACAATAATCTGTCTAGCTCCCCACTACTTTGTTGTGATTCGCCTTCACATACTTCCTCATCGTCTGTGCCTTTGGCTACTGCCAACACTCTTGCTAGATCTATAGTTGCATCATCACATTGCTCTAACACGGGTTCAAACTTTAGAGGTTCGACCATGAAGAGCGAGATATCATAACCATCCTTGTTGCAATGGGGGGTCCATTATTCCTCATTCACTACTAGGTCCATGGTGGCTAGTATCTTTGCTGGACCATGAGGCTCAAATTCTTCATCTGGAAACACTACCAATGCATAGAAAGGGTCTTGGATGGTTCGTGGGTTTTGTTATGCATCCAGGTTTTTGGCCTCTAATCTCTTGTCCTCTTTTTTTTCTACTTTACACATGCATAAGTTTGTGTTCTCATGCAACCACAAAGGGTTTGATCATATGGATTGCACTGATTCCGTTTCTTCGTATGTTTTATGGATGGTATTTGACTGTAGCAAGGTACATCCTGATGGGAATAGTCCTTGGTATTAAATTTGGTGGTCACTCCTAAGTGCTCCAAGTACAAAGAATCAACTCCCAAATCTTGCGCTATCTGCAATTGCCTCATGAACCGTCATCCCAACATCATCTCATAGGCATGGTTCCTTCCAAACTCACATATGGCAAAGGTTTTCACCACCTATGGGTTTACTAAAAGGAATCACACCATAGGTGGTGAGAGTGATTCCTTTCAGTAAACCCAAAGGTTGTTCTATGTTGCCATCCACCATTTGCAACTTAGTTCTCATGGGTCTTAGATCTGGCTTGCTTCATTTCTTCCAAAGGGAAGTAGTTAGAAATAACAACTCCTTCTCTGAAATCTAAAATTGCCTTTGTGGTGTATCCTTGATAGGAGATAGGGAGATAAGTGCTCCCTTCTTCTCCTTTGCTTGCATCTCCAATCCTATCAATGGGTATCTCAGACACCTTTCCTTGTGATCTTTTCTGATAGTGGGCCTTAGCAGATTGTGGCAATTGGTTTTTTACATGGTTCCACAACTCACTTCTGACTTTCAACAATCCTTCTAAAGTGAGATGGCACTGCACTTTAGTGTTTTTTATTACATCTATGTTCCTAGAAAGAATTGAATCATCTTTTCTTATCAGTATGGTGGGAGATCTCATTTGAATGGACTTTGATTCCCATGGGCTAGTGAAGTAAGGTAATTCTTGTAAGGAATTGGAATCAAAATCCATTTGCTCACTTGACTGCACCTCATCTTGCTCTTCGTATATAGATGGTATATCTTGAGGAAACTAATCTCGAAGATCATCTATCTCTTGGATTGGTGGTTGAGCTTCTTGTTCTAACCTCCATTTCTCTTCTTGAATTTCCCTCAAGAATTATTGGGAATAATTGTGAACTGAGGGGGGAGTAGTGATAGAGCCCAAGCATTACATCAAAATGCATAGGTCAATCTAGAAAAAACCTTGGGGAGTAGTGAAGTAGGAGAATCTAGTGGAAGGCAAACAAAATGTTAGAAAGACTCATGCGAGAGACTTAAAAGGAAGTGGAATAAGAGGATATAAGAACTGGAAGGAAATCCGAAAGAGACTAGGACCGAAATTCTAGAATTTTCTCTCGAAGATCCAACACCAGCATCCTAACTACCTAAGCGAGGATCAGTGTTAGCTAAAAACATTCTTGAAAACCTAGACATGATGTTTCGAGTTTATGAAGCTTGATTGAGAGATTGGCCCAGCTTATAAGAGTTGGCCAAGAGTTACCCAAGAGTAGACTTAGAAATAGAGAGAACTAAGCTCTATATGAAAATGGTTGAATTGGCTCAAACAATGTTTGAAGCATCCCAATATTTTAATTGGAGCAATCTAGTCAAGCCGAAGTTGCATTTTCAAGGACTGTTAGGGAGACAAGAACAATTGGTGTCAAACTTAGACCAAGACAAACCTAAAAAAATTTCTTCCAACAAGGGCTTACAATGAGAGGTCTCCCCCTTGATGTCACAAGTACCCAACTTCACTGAAGGCGGAAACCGACTCTTCATGTATAGAATTTCATTGCTTTGATAAGTTGTAGTGGCATGAATTTTATGTTCTTATTTTTTCTTTTTTGATTTCTATATTTTACGCAATTAGGCTTGGACTTGAAACCCTTAGAGTTTCTTTGAATTAAGTTCTCATCATTCCATGAGCCTAAACTCTATGGCTACACCTTACCAAACAACGACCTTGGTTCCACTCTGGGTAAGCTCTCAAATGCACTCTTAATCTGGTAGCATGCCAACTCAACACCACTTCTTACTTGTATAGTAGTGTTTCCAGTAACCATTGGCACCAAAGGCCCTACAAACCAATGGATATTTAAAAAAAAAAAATGGTAAAAATCACAAAACCCTAATTTTTTTTATTCAAATGGGTTTTCAGAATGGTCAAAAGCAATCACGATGGTTTGAAACCGTTGCGATGGTCCAATCAGGATGCAATGGTGGGAGCCTATTGTAATGGGGTCGAGGAATCATGATAAGATGTTGATGATTGCGATGGTGCCAAAGGTTCATGAGTGTGTGCCGAGCTATGATAGCATAATCTAGTCACGATGCTATGAACCTATCACGATGATGTAGGCAAGAACGATGGTCAATATTGTCATGATGGTTCACATAGTCGTGATGGTGGGAGCCTATCTTGATGGTAATGCGATGTCGTGATGGCGTGAGCTAATCGTGATGGTTCACAGAATCATGATGGCATGTGCCTATCACGATGGTAATGCGTTGTCGTGATGGGTCACGATGGCATGAGCCTATCACAATACTAATGTGCTATCACAATGGCGTGAGCCAATCGTGATGGTCAGAATCTATTGCAATGGTCATAGCCTATCAAAATGGTGTGCCAAATACAAAATTTTGCAAATCCATTTAAGGGTGTCAGGATGCACAAGGGTTCTATACACGCTGCTATAGATGTCTTGTGAAAGTTCCAAGTTTGACAGCATATCACAATGTTCTACACACACAACAGAATGATGATGATGAAGTAGAAAGTAAAACTCTGATACTTACCAATGGCATCCTCTTGCACACAATGTTGATTGAAAATCATGAAGCAAATCTCTTAAGCTCCCAAAATCAACTCTCACAATTGCTCTCTTTCTCTTTCTCTCTCACTCACTCTCTCTCTCTCTCACACACACACACAAATGAGGGATGGTGGGTGGATATGGTGAAAATTTTGGGAATTGATGGGGAGGTGAGGATATGGATGGTGGATGTAGGGGATGTCAAATGAAGAAAAAACTGCAAAAAAAACCACAATTAATCCCAAAATCAGTATCTATGTACCTTTCAACGCTGATCTCCTTACACTCTTACCATCACATGTTCGTCCTTGAGCTTGTCCCCGACAACAATGCCAAATTTGGTGTTCCTCTAGACCTTAATTGTCAATCCACAAAAGATTAAGGATGATATGAAGATCATGAATGAGTGAAGTGCACGAAGGTGAAGGTGAGAAGCAAGCTAATGCACACACACATGTAAGAGACAATAGGAGAGGCAAATTATCTTTTGCATCATTCAAATTACAAGATTTCTTCTACAAGTCTCACACCTCAAGAACTATCCTAAAAAATGAGCTATCTAGCTCTATTTATGGTTTTTTCAGGTGAAGTGTTCGATTTCACATCTAGTGATTGGCTTAGTTAAAATTTATGTCCTATGCTAGTTTTTGAGGGTTTAATGAGATCCAAAAAATGTGAAAATTGGTAGACACGTTTCATCTAATCTCCTCAAGCTCGAGGACTCCTTGGCTTGCACAAAAGGGAGCATCGATGAAAAAAGTGGGTGATTCTATATTATAATGTTAGTGATTAAGATCACCATTGATGTTTCTATCAATGTTTCGGTCCTTATAATTCACTTAGGACTGGAAAATTTATGACATGGGCCCCCTCTCTTCTCCTTGCTTTGCTTGTCACATGCTTCCAGTGTGTCGATGCCTTGAGCTACTACCAACATGTACTTTCTTAGTTTATGGAAGCTCCAAAAAGTGAATATTTGAAGTAAGCCAAGAGATTGTCGAGATACATAAAGCATAAAATTAATCATGCTTTATTTTACAATTTTGTTGAAGAATTGGAAGTCAAAGGCTATAGCGATGTTAATTCATCAAGATCAAAACAAGATAGCAAATCAACCTAAGTTTATGTGTTCATTATAGAAAGAAAAGCTATTACATGGAGCTTGAAGAAACAACATACTAATGCACTTTCATCCGTGGAGGCTAAATATAGAGGATTAGGATTTGCTACATGTGAAGCAATGTGGATTAAAAATCTTTTGGTTGTTCTTGAAGCATAGGTCAGAACCATTCTTGTATGTGGAGATAACATGTCAACCATTTACTTGAAAACGAATCCCATGTTTCATGTGAGGAATAAGCAGATGTCCACTACCATTATGTAAGAGAAAGGTATTGAGTAAAGATGTGGAGATAAAAATGATTAGAACCAAAGAGAAGGCTGCATGTATGTTTACATAGTTTTTGGATGCTTCTACAATCAAAGGTTTCGAGGATGTAATAAATTTGTACTTGAAGATAACCCCAAAATAAATTTGAGGGGGAATTTTCAAGATATATGTGCAAGGTTACTCTCACATGAGATATACTTGGATAATTTTACTAATGGTAATGGAAAATATAAGGCTAAATATGAAGGAACCCTACACTTTTCCTCTTGTTGAGATGAAGGATTATAAGAATTTGATTGGTAACCTAAATTATAAGTGTAACACAAGACATTATCACTCTCATTGATCATGGTCTTCACTTCTCTAATTCAGTTGTTCACTTCTAAAAAGATGAGAATTTGTATGTGGTATGCTTCATGCCCAAATCATTATAAACACCATCTAGCTTTGCACGCGAGAAACTTAATCAAGTGCAAGCTTATGGAATGAATCAAAAGGGTGGAATAAAACATCCCTACCCAATTCACTGCTTTGCTCTATGAAAATTGGATATCCATAACACACACGTGACTAAGGTGGATAATCTATTTGTTCTATTGAGCATATATTATCCTTTTTCTTTGGGGAGATTTTGAAAACTTTACTTAAAGTGGTTTTTAATGTTCTTCCAAAATTTTTCTTAGTTTCGAGAGTCCAATTAAAGGGGTTGAGATCCGTTAAGATCAATCTATCTTTGAAGGCTCCAATTGGTTGAAATATATTTTAGAATTTTTTTTACTTGTCCTTCCAAAAATATTAAGATCTTTATGGCTTCCTTTCACTACCCCCAAAGAGAGAAAAAGTTTTTGGAAATATCTTATTATCTTTAAGGTCGTAAGTAATTTTCAGAATGGAATATTTCAACCAGTTCTCCAAACTTTAGATTGAACTACATCTCTATATTTTTGTATTTCACCTTCTCGATCGTCTTTAATGCTCTTTAGGTTCTTTGTGCATCTGAAACTTATGCACAAGATTCCCATCTTCCTAAGCCATTGATTCAATCATGTATGGAATACCAAGGGAAATGGGTAAGAAAATAATTAGAATAATACTGAAATTAAGTTCAAACCTCGTTCTTCCTTTGCTCCTTTGGAAGAGCGTTTCTCTATTTCAATGCCTTTATCTTTGCCCCACGATATTCCTTCACATAGCTCTTGAATGGATGCCCTCCATCTGTCTTAGCTTCCTTAAAACTTCTAACATGCTTCAACATGATGCTATTCACTTTACTTAATGCATTCACTCATATCGAGAAATAAAAGAGACAACAATGGAGTACTTCCCTAAATTCAGTTTGATGAATCCAAGCTCCTATTAGATGATGCAACTTCCTCCATGCCTCTTTTTATCCTCCAACATGAACCTCCAAGAGAGTCCTCTCTTTATTCTCTAAGAGAGCTATTAGTCTCTTTGTCTCTCTACACGGAAAACATGTGATACATGCTACTTGGAATGTTGAACAGAAAGATTTTCTTCAAGAAGAACATGGGTTTCTCTTTTTGTAAAGATAAGAGGAAGAAGCTTCCAATAATTGTTGCTCTTGCAAACAAATGGAGCAAGAGAACGTCATGGAACTCGTGTGGAGGCTACAATAGGGGAATCATCCCGTAAGTGAGGTCAAACGAGAGTGGCCAAAGTATAAAGGATGTGAGGAAGGTTATAAGCTCGCCCTTCATGTCCATTCATGAGGCTACACAAGAGCACTTTTTGTCTAAACAGGCTTGGTCTTGGGTAACCAAATGATTCCCTTTTGCTAAAAAGAGATGATTAGAGAGGTTATATGCATGGTAAAGGTGCTCATGACTTCATTGATGGGAATTCATCCCATATATGAGGATAAATGGACTAAACAAAGGCTCTATAAAGTGCAATTTCGTGACACTTTCTTCATCTCCAAAAGGGAGAGAGGAAGAATATGTGACCTCTCCTCACGTGTTCAGATGTATGTTTCATGTGGTCGAGAATTTGGCATTTTGGGCTACTTGAACACCAATTTGAAAGCTAGGCAGAGCTATATACAACCTCTTCACTTTCCCAAATCCATTTTTTTATTGCACATTTACTATATATCCCACATGAGTAAAGAAATGGGATCTTGAGACCTATGAATAACACCACAACATGTCTATTGTTGGCACTCAAGGTCAAGCATAAGGTGGGAAAACATGTCAAAGAAGTGGACACAAAAGAAGAAGGAGAAGTTAGGGAGCTCCAAGAAGCATATGTCAAATTTTCAAAAGAAACCCCTATAAAAATAGTGATTTTGATCACTAAAAACCATTGTAAATATCGTTTCATATTAATGAAACTCCATTATTATCAAGCCAAAGAGTCCTTCACCTTGAGGAGTATTAAAAATATCTATGTACCAATTTTCATAATTTGTAGACTCCGTTTGAGCCCTCAAATAAGCCCTTGTTGGAAGCAGCCAGAGGCACAGACGCCACGGAAGCATGTAAAGACGGAGCAGGGAGCCAGGCGGATCAATTTTCCAAACAAATATAATTCTTATTAATTCTTCAAACATTCAACAGTGATTGTTATCACTAATTGTAACATATGTATCATAGAAAACCCCATTTTGTAATCCATAGCTCCATTTTGTGCAAGCCGAGGAGTCCTCGAGCTTAAGGAGCTTAGGTAGAATGCTCGTACCAAATTTCATTATTTTTAGACATCGTTTACCCTTCCAAATAGCCTCTAGGACCTATTTTTTAACTAGGCCGGTCACTAGATGTGAAACCGGTCAAAACTAGTATAGAAACTATAAAAAGAGCTAGAGAGCTCATTTTTGAGGTTGGTTCATGTTGGCTAGTGTGAGCTTAGAGATAGTTTGAGCTTGTAAGAGTATTCTTGAGTAATAGAGCTAATTTCCCACCTTCCATTGTGTCTTGCTTGTCTCTTCATTGTGTGTGTGTGTATGTGTGTGTGCATCTTTGTGCTTCTCACCTTCACTCTCACATCATCTCACGTTCACGATCTTCATATCACTCCTACCTCTCCCACGGATTGACATTAAGGAGGTGAAGCTTCTTAACGTGGTTCTCACCATTGTGCTAGAGCAACACCAAATTTGGTGCCGTTGCCGGGGATCGAGTCTAGGACGAATGTGTGATGGTAAGAGTATAGCAAGAAGTGGCGTTGGAAGGTAAAAATTTCAGTTTTTGTTGTTGTTTTTACTTAGTTTTTAGTGTTTTTCACCTTCCCCATACTCCATCTTCATCATCGCATCATCATCTCCATTTACAAAAAAAAAAAATCAGAAAATTCACCATATCCACCCATTCACCTCATTTCCCCTCATTTGTGCATGCGAGAGAGTGAGAGAGAGTTTTTGCTCTTGTGTGTGCTTGCGTTCTTTGGAGTTTTCTTGCAGGTACAGGGCCTCAGAGCATCAGGAGAGCTTCCAAAAGGTAAAACATGTACTTTCTGTCAGAAATTTCCGAGTAGGGCGGACCATCGCGATGGTCTGCAACTTTCGGATTTTGAGGTAGGCAACCACACCACGAGGTAAGCGATCCTTGCGCACACACGGCACCATAGTTGCATTTCAAAAATTCGTTGTTTGGTGGACCATCGCGATTGGCTCGGACCATCGCGATTGTGTCGCACCATCGCGATTGGCTCAAGCCATCGCGACGGCTCGGCCGGACCATCGCGACGGTTCGCTTTTTCGGACCATCGCGACGGTTCACTTGAGCCATCCCGACGGTCCATTCGGACCATCGCGATTGTTCAGCTGACCCCGGACCATCGCGATTGGCTCACGCCATCGCTACGACAGTGCCACGTGTCAAGTTAGACCATCGCGACGGTTCGTTTTTCGGACCATCGCGACAGCCCAAAATCGGACCATCGCGATTGGCTCACGCCATCGCACTTGTGACCATCGCGACGGCTCACTTCGGACCATCGCGATTGTCCACCTTTGACCGTTGACCGCGCCATCGCGATTGTCCGCCTGATCACGCCATCGCGACGGTTCATTTTTCGGACCATCGCGACGGTCCATTTCCACGCCATCGCGATCGTCACTTCGGGCCATCGCAACGGTTCGATCTCACGCCATCGCGATCGTTCACTTCGGGCCATCGCGACGGTTCGATCTCGGGCCATCGCGACGGTTCGACTTCACGCCATCGCGATCGTTCACTTCGAGCCATCGCGACGGTTCACTTTTTCGTGCCCACGCCATCGCGACGGTTCGCTCGGACCATCGCGACGGTCCCAGACCATCGCGATTGTCCACCCCCATCACAAATTTTGGGCTCCAATTTTTGACCAATTTTGAGGGTATTTTTGAGAAATTTTTGGACCATTAGACTCATAGGAGACCCCTTAGCTCATATTTGAAGGAAAACTTTATTGTCAGTTTTTACCCCCCAGGGCCTGAACGCTCATAACTTTTTCATCCGAAGTCCGTTTTTCGAGCTTAATAGCTCGTTAGAAAGCTCGTGACGAGTACTACGTGACCTCAACTGTTTTTTTCATAAAGAATACATCTATTTTCGGAATAAGCTATTTTGAGGTTCACCTAGTTTGGGACTAGGAAGCCAGGGGGCACACATTGAAAATTTGGGCAAAAAGGGAAGGGACTAAAAAGGTGTGCATGCTCAAGTGCTTGATCATTCAATTGTGAATTGGTCTAAAATTGGATTTTTCCAGGTCAAGCAAGGGCAATCAAAGGCAAGCAAGTAAGGCAGTGAAGACAGCAAAGCTTGGGAAGCGCGGCTTCTTGGGCATCAGAGCAACAGAAAAGCCGACTCGAGGTTGGAAGATTACTCAACCCCCTCAGTCAATTCTTAGCTTAGGCTAAACGTTAGCATTGTGGATTAAAGACGATAGGAACACCTCAAGTTCAAGATACCTAATTCTTTCAAGTTTAAGACTTAAAGTAAAGGTGTGTGTGACGAAAACCTAAAGAAAAGAACCTAAGTCTGACTAAACGAGAACTCAAAATTATAACGGAAAGTCGAATTCCTGACGCATAAATTAAGACAAGAATCCAGAGAAAATTAAAAAGGATCAAGAAAGTAATCACAAAGGACCATTGACGATCTAAGTGTGTGATTGAGTGAGCAAGGAAGAAAATTAATGAACCTTAGATCAGGCAAACATATAGGTAAGTCGGACCGAAGAAGCCTTAGATCATCAGAGGCTAGTGTAAGAACTACCGCTCGATCGTGGGCTCAGCAATTGAATAGTAATTACCCCTACGAGAGCTCAGATACTAGCGAATCAGAAATGGCATTTAGCACAGACAGACTAGAAGGCGGGTCTCATGTAGCATACTTAGAAAAACCAGAAGGACCCTATAGAACGCAACTAGAGTTTCTCCGAACCAACCGATTAGGTGCTCGCATCTATGAGGATGGTTCGCGAAGGAAAGTGGTGCAACTGCACAACCCGGATCAACCCATTGGATTGGAAAGACCAGTGGTGAAATTTGAGAAAGACGCTTACATAGATAAAGAAGGAACCATGTACGTCCTAAGTACGCAACCAAACGATACTAATGAGTTTGGCACAATTCAATTAGAGACGGGAGCGAAATTTCAAGGAAAAGAACCATTAGAAGAACCTAGAACACCTAGAGGGAAATCCGTATTAACAAGAGTACTCATCCCAGAGTGGATCCCTCAAGATAACAGGAGCACCGAGTTGTTTGTAAATAAAGAGACAGATGAAGCCTTTTGGAGGTACAGAAAGGAACACCCTGGTGAGATAGGCATCATTACAATTTACGAATTCAAGGACCCAGATACACCTGGAAAGGTTGTATACCTGGATGAGACTTCAGAAAGAGTCTTTGTGGTGCCTGAACGCGCTAAAAACACTTACACATGGAGAGGTGAATTGATATTCCCTCCATCTAGAACGAACATGAATACAAGTCAACAAGGGGCAGGAACATCCTCAGCCCATGGACATCAAAGAGAAGGAAATAAAGAGAGACCGGAAGTAAGCTTCAATCATCCCATAGGGAGAGATAGAGCAACCACGAACACTAATAGAACGGATAGACAAAGAGATCATGGAATACCAGGTGGTAGAGATGATTTTCCTCTACCTAGACCACGCGAACACGCAAGAGTATTGAGACCCACTCAATTAGTAAAATCAATGAAGAATTACTTTGATGGGACAGGAGATCCCTATGACCATGTCGCAGAATTCAAGCAAGTACTAAGAGCAGAACAAGTCGAGGACATGTTCACGCAGTACAACGCATTTGGACTAACGTTAAAGAATACAGCTTTAACTTGGTTCCAACCTTTGCAACAAAGGCAATTTAGAGACATCCATCACTTTTTAGAGTCATTCATCACTGAATTCTCTAAAAGTGGGATTAGACATGACACGTCTTCGTTGATTCATAGCTTTAGACAGACCCCTCAGGAAACAGTAAGACTGGCTGGATGTAGGTTCAGACAATATGTTGAACGATGTCCAATGCAAGAGCTACCCTCACAAGCCAAACAAGTATCACTGTTCCTAGATGGCTTGTTGAGCGCTAAACTACGCTCCTATGTGTACCTAAAAGAACCCAGAATGCTAGAGGAGTGTGTAAGAATATGTATAGACATTGAGGACAACCTAGGAGATGAATTAGAACTCTCAAAGGTCTATAAGGACTCAGACTGTTCTTCTCTAGCATCCACAAAATTGTCTAACTCGATAGAGGACCTAGCAGAAAAAGTGGCCCAAAAACTAGGAGTTTCTAGTAAACAGGTGCCCAAGCTACCAACGAATGTACGTTGTTACACTTGTGGTGGAAATCATTTGGCAAACGTGTGCCCCAATGCACCTCAACCTCAAGCCAACCCTAGTGGCCAATTTTGTACAATTGAGAGAAGATACACGAATCATACGGCTCAGGATTGCCCATACAACAAACAAACCGTGAGACAGAACTACCCGCAAACATACCAGCAGCCAGGTAGGTATCAAGGCCAATACAATGCTCAGCCTTATTACTATAGGCCTCCTCAGAACTACCCATACCAGGCTCAACAGAGACCTCAACCCGTCTTAGCTCAGCAGCCACCCCCACCAGCGAATGTCATCTCAGTCAAATACGCTGCTGCAGAAGAGAACCTAAGTAGGGCCTTAGTGCCTTCTTCACCCTTGATCACAAAAAGTGACCCGAACTCAAACAGTTTTGACTCTACTCATGTAACTAGTCCACCCGCTTACTACACGGAGTCACCAGAACATGTGGAGACATATCATTATGATAGTCCACCAATGGAACCGAGTTGGGAGCCAGACTATACTAATGTGATGTACGCAAACCCAAACCCACGGCCCCAACTGAGACAACCGAGACCACAGGGCCCTAGAGGACCATGCTTTAGGTGCCAAGGAGATCACTTCATAAAGGATTGTCCACATCCCCCAATAGCAAGGCAATCACAGTACTATAGCATCCAAGGCTTTTGTGCCGACTGTGGCAAAGAGCACATAATCAAAGATTGTCCTAAGAACCCAGTTAACACATCGAATGTGACACCGATCAACGTGATAGGTATTGTAAACACCGCAGATGGATCCAACCCTACATACGTGCCTATCCAAGCGATAACCAGAGTCCAGGCGCTCTTACAAAACCAACAGCTTAATCAAGAGAAAGTAGCCGGAACTAGTGAAGTTGCAGAATCGAGTAGCAAAAAGACAAAATCTTGGAAAGATTCTAGGGAAAGAATCAAGAGAAAGTGGAGTAAAAAGATAAGTGAGTTGGAAGGAAGTTTAAGGGAATCAAGAGCCAAAATACAAGAATTGGCTTCACAAGAATTGAATCAAGAAAACACAGCTCAAAAATCAGGATCAGTTTTAGCGGAACCCATACCGGAAGATCTAGACATGATGTTTCGTGCTTATCAGGCTAGAATAAAAGAGGGACCCCAAGTCACGGAAATGAGTAAAAACTACCCTCGAGCTGATCTAGAAATTGAGAGAACTAAACTTTGCATGAAGATGGTAGAGTTAGCACAAGCTTTGTTTGAAGCCTCTAGATATCTTAATTGGAATAACATGGCAAAACCAGAACTACACTTTCAAGGACTAATGGAGAGGCTAGAACACTTAATAGAAAGCAAAGAGAAAAAGGATCAGCATAGGAACCCTATTGTCACAGAGACACAGGAAAGGAACGCACCATCCCTGTCTCAAGTACCCAATACAGAAAGTCAAGACAATTTGTCTTCCATACATAGGTACTCACATGAATTTTTAAGAGAAATCCAAGAAGAGAAATGGAGAAAGGAACAAGGAATCCATCCTCCCATTCAAGAAATAGACGACTTGCAGGAACAATTTCCCCAAGACATCCCCTCTATATATGATGATGTAGAGGTGGAACAACTGAGTGAACCCACAGGATTTGAATCTAATTCTTTACAAGAATTACCTCAGTTCACAGGACCTTGGGAAGCAAAGTCTATCAGTATGAGAGCACCCACGATAATAGTGAGGAATGAAGAATCAGTGATCCCTAGGAACACGGAAGTGATCAAGAACACTAAAGTACAGTGTAATCTCACTCTGGAGGAATTGTTAAAGGTAAAACCAGAATTGTGGAAGCACGTAGCAAATCAATTCCCTGAGCTTGCTACCACACCCTCTCAAATAGGATCACATAAAAAGGTACCAGAGATACCCGTGGAAAAGATTGGAGACGTAAGCGAAGGAGAGGAAGGTAACACATATCTTCCAATAACCCATCAGGGCTACACCACGAAAGCCATCCTAGATTCAGGAGCCGGAGTAGCCATCGCTACCACCGCTTTGTGGAAACGTTGGGGTAAGCCAGCACTCAGACCCACCAGGATGAAGCTACAAATGGCTGATGGACACATAGAAAAACCATTAGGCTTACTAGAAGGTATATCTCTCACCACTTGTGGTGTAGAATTTGAGCATACCTTTGCCATTTGTGACTTTGCGAAAAATCGTGCTTATGAGATGATATTGGGACGACCATTCATGCGTCAGTTGCAAATTGTACAAGATTGGGGAACTAATTCTTTGTACTTGCAACACTTAGGAGTGACTACCAAAGTCAATCTTAAAGACTATTCACATAGAGATGTACCCCCAATACAATGGAATACCATCCATAAAACACCAGTAGAGACGGAATCCGTGCACTCATTAGAATCAGATCCTTCTTGGTTGCATGAGGATACCCATCTATGGATGTGTAAAGTAGCCAAACAAGAGGAAGAACGATTAGAAGCAAGGACCTTAGGTGCAGAACAACATCCACGAACCCTTCAAGATCCAGCCTATGCACCTGTAGTATTCCCAGACGAAGAGTTTGAACCCCATGGTTGGGCAGAAATCCTAGCAACCATGGATGTAGCCATCAATGAAGAACAATGGACACCCCACTGTGACGAGGATGGCTATGACATATCAGTTTTCACGATAAAGCCAATCACGTGCGATGCAATTTTAGAAGAGTGTGAACCGAACACGGATGCATTTGAGGATGCAAGCGATGTTGATTTAGAATCAATTATTATGGACTCTCCATTCGCATCCGAGGAAGAATATTTCTACGAAGTAGAAACTCACACTCAGAGACACGAGGAAATTACTAACGAGGTAAGGTTAGCCACGGAAGTGACTACAAAAAGTGAAGGCAAGAAAAGAAAGAAGAAAGAAACCATGTCAGAAAAAGAAGAATCTTTATTTGAAGTACCCGAGAACTTCAAGAAATATGAAATCGAAGATAGAAGAATCATGGTACGAATGCCCAATAGAAAGGCGAATGACGGACAAGTATATGATAACCGAGAGAAAACCAAGAAAGTAATAGTTGCCATAGAAGGAGAAGAAGAAAAAGGCACATACATAGGGCATGATTTGACGACTGAAGAAGAGGAAGAGTTAGTTGCCCTATTGCGCGAATATAGAGATGTTTTTGCTTGGAGTTACAAAGATTTGAAAGGAGTAGATCCAGATATATGTTCTCATAGAATCCCTATGACTCCAGATGCAAAACCGACAAAACAGAAACCGTACACGTATAAGGATAACTACGCTGCGAAGATTAAAGAGGAGATAGATCGCTTGATAGAAGCAGGATTCATTTACGAAATTGAGCACACTGAATGGGTATCCCCCATTGTGGTTGTGCCCAAGAAGAATGGAAAATTGCATGTATGTATTAACCTTAAAAAAGTTAATGCCGCAACGATTAGAGACAGTTATCCTCTTCCTATCACGGAACATCTATTGGAAAGAGTTGCGGGCAAGGAAGTTTACAGCTTTCTTGATGGATTCTCAGGCTATAATCAAGTAGCCATTGCTCCAGAAGATCAACACAAGACGGCTTTTGCCACTGAATGGGGCATATTTGCATTTCGTGTGATGCCATTTGGCTTAACGAATGCACCCGCTACTTTCCAGCGACTCATGTGTCACGTTTTTAAGGAATTCTTACGCAAGAGCTTGGAAGTTTATGTCGATGACTTATGTGCTCATTCAAAGGTAAGACAGACACATATCCCAGAGTTAAGACAAATATTTGACAAATGTCGAGAATATCAAGTTTGTTTGAACCCAGAAAAATGCGTTTTCATGGTCAGACAAGGTAAAATTCTAGGACACATTGTGTCAAAAAATGGAATCTCTACGGACGAGGAAAAGGTGAAGGTAATTGCAGAATTACCTAGACCAACTAATGTGAAAGAGGTACAGGCATTTATGGGCCATTGCGGTTATTATAGGAGATTCATACACATGTATGCAATCATAGCCAAGCCTTTGTACTCTCTTTTAACCAATTTTGAATGGACAGATGAATGTGAAAATTCATTCAATGAACTTAAACGACGCTTGTGCTCAGCACCTATATTGACAACCCCAGATTGGAGTAAGCCATTCCATGTGCATGTGGATGCATCCAATTACGCCATAGGATGTGTGTTAGCACAACCCACGAATGAAGGTAACATAGATCTCCCCATAGCTTACGCTAGCAGACAACTGAACGCAGCAGAAAGAAATTACACCACGACGGAATGAGAAGGATTAGGGATGATCTACGCAGTAAAGAAGTTTAGGCACTACTTGTTGGCCAACAGATTCAAGTTCTTTACAGATCATCAAGCCCTATTATACTTAGTTAACAAACCATGTAACACAGGACGATTAATACGCTGGTTTCTATTGCTTATGGAGTATGATTTTGAAGTCGTAGTCAGGAAAGGAAAGACACACCTTAGAGCTGACCACCTTTCAAGATTAACCTCAGGAGAAGCTCCTCAAGGAGTAGCGGATGATCTACCAGATGCATACTTGTTTAACCTTGAGATAGCACCAGAATGGGCTAAGCCTATAGTCCCTATTCTGACATACGGACCCAAGAATCCTAGGATAAAGATCAAAGAAGGAGAGATTACCAAGTCTCAGAGATACCAAATAATGGCAGGAAGCATATACAAACAGGATAATCAAAAGATTCTTGCTTGTTGTGTAGATGAATCAGAACATGAGAATTGGTTGCAATTAGCACACATAGGTGCATTAAAGCAACATCTTTCAAAACATCGAACATTACAGACTCTGCATAGATTAGGAGTATATTGGCCTTCGATGGAAGCAGATGTCTACAAGTTGTGTAAGGAATGCCATGTTTGTTGTGAAAGACCACCAGTAGAACATGCTACACTCTATCACGTGTCTCTCACACCAGACTGGAGTGAACCTTTAGTGACATACTTGAGGACGAACACATTCCCTCAAGGCATGACCTTAGCGCGACAACGCAGTCTAGAGCAGGAAGCTCAAGACTATTCACTTATTGGCGATAATTTATACAAAAGAGGACGAGATGGATATCTAAGACAATGTGTTCATGAGAGCGATTATCTGAACATACTAGAGATTGCACACCAAGGTGTTGCAGGAGGTCACTCTGGACCAGATAGGATAGTCAAAGCCATTCTCTTTGCAGGATTATGGTGGCCCACTCTTCACATGGATGCACATACCTATGTAAAGAGATGTGACGTGTGCCAAAGAACTCAGTTTCCTACTCGCAGAGATGAAATGCCATTGAAACCCATGATGGGCGGACGTGCATTTTCAAAGTGGGGTATAGACTTTGTAGGACCCATTAACCCCCCTGCAAAAGGTACACATGCGGAATACATTATTGTCACCACAGATTATCTAACCAAATGGGTAGAGGCAAAAGCCACAAAAAAGAATGATGCTCACACGACTGCAAAATTCTTATTTGAAAATGTCTTTACAAGATATGGACTGCCTATAGAGTTAGTGAGCGATCGAGGCACTCACTTTCTAAACCAAGTCATTGAATATTTGTTACAGGATTTTATGGTGATTCACAAGAAATCTGCACCATATCATCCTCAGGCCAATGGTCAGGCTGAAAGCACTAACAAGATACTTTGTAACGTACTGACGAAACTCGTGAACAACAAACGTTCAGATTGGGACAAACAGTTACACCACGCTGTTTGGGCATATCGAGTGGCCTACAAGACCGTACTCAGTGCAACTCCCTTTCAGATGGTTTTTGGTCAGAATGCAGTGCTTCCTTTGGACTTTTTGATACTGACCCTTAAGGTTGCACAAGAACATCAATGGACCGGCCATGAATTATCAGCGAGAATAATGGACTTGGAACGATTAGGAGAAACCAGGCTGAAAGCAGCAGCAGGAATATACGCAACGAAGAAGCGACAGAAAGCATATTTTGACGCACATGTGAAAGATAAAGGCCTAAAAGAAGGAGATTTAGTTCTAGTATATACGCTGAAACAGCACGCACGGAAGTTAGAAAAGCGAGGTTATGGACCTATGATCATTAACAGACTTTCGACTAGTGGAGCAGTACAGTTAGCCACCCTAGAAGGAGATGTAATACCTAATTACATTAGTGGCTGTAGAGTCAAGCTATATCAGGAACCTCTTACTGAGGATATGCTTAGACGACTTACGTTGGCAAAGAAGCGTAAGGAGGAAGAAAATAGAATACGAGCTGAAGCTCAGGCAGAAGCCATAGAACGCATTAAGCGCATGAAGCTAAGAAGACAAGGACTAGGGAGAGAACATTATAACCATCTGGAAACATCACCCAGATATCCCATGGCCATGTGTCAAGTAAAGTCAACCACTCATCCTAGCATAGTGGACAGGAGACCATTCATTACTGTTAGGCTAGAGCACGGCAACCCTTGCCAAGAACTCAGGGCTTTAATTGACTCAGGTGCTGCGACTAGTGCGATTAGATGGTCCCACTATAAGGATTCAGGAATAGAAATGCGGCCAATTGAGGCATACCTCATAGGCCTAGGAGGCATGGAAACCCCTTGCATGGGTGAGGTGGACCTTCCTATCCTCATTAAGGATATGACCATGACAGCGAAGCTACTAGTGTGCCATAATGACGACCTGATAGAACCCCTAATCCTTGGCCAAGATTGGCTATACGATCACTCAGTGGACCTAAATCTTAGACAAGGCTCCTTACAGATTGGAACCTTGGAGCAGAAGCGAGTGATACCGCTTGACTTCCCTAACGGCATTCCGCCTGACGGTTGTGACCCTAGACCCTACGAAACGCATGCGACGGAAGACCGGAAGATCTTTGATCAGCTCAGTCACGCTACGCCTACACCAACCCACTCGGGCTTGGCTATGGACACTTGTCAATCAGAAGGACGACAGGAGATCTTCCCTGGGACTTCCTGCAAACTAGAAGAGACAGATACCCAACTGCAAGGGCAGATGGACACGATCAGCGGTCAGGTGGGTTGCATCAGCGGCCAAATGAGCACGACACCCTGCGGTGCTCATCCTTCCAAACTTGTTGCAGACTGGCCTAGATTAAAGTTAAAGAATGCATCACTTCCTAATGGGCAGGTCACGCAAGTCTTGGATCTCCCTTCTTTTCCAAAGCAGAGCGTCCATCCGACCTCTCACCCTCAACCACGACAGAGTCAACCACGACGAAGGAACCCAGACCAGCGGCAGTATCAGAGAACACAACAAGGAAAGCAGTCTAGGCCACCCAAAGGAAGCGGCACTAGACAAATATGGGTGCCAAAAGGGCAAAGAGCACCGAAGAACTCCAACAAAGCAGAGATCGACAAGCAAAAGGCGGGGCAGAAACAGAATCAGTATCCACCATCCCCTCGACCTTCTTCTACAGGTCCGACCATTCGACAAATTTGGATCGCCAAGAAATACCTTACCCATAGACCCACACCCACGCAGATTTGGGTACCCAAACCATGTATCATAGCTCAACCCTTAAGCCGTGTAATATATACCCCTCACAAATCTTTCCATCCCTCAATACCACCACACCCGATACTACCTTTTGCCCCTCAACAGAAACCCACCACCCACTCAAAGACTCTTAGGAAATGGATACCGAAGCGTGTCCAACCGTCTCCCCCTAACCCCATGTCTGACAAAACTACCCCCCCGACTAACATACAACCTTGTACTAAATTACTAACCTTTAAACCTTGTAATAATTCACCCACCATCATCACACATCACTCATAATCTCATCTCATCAAGAAATGTATGCATGATCTGAAACGTGTAGGAGTCTAGAGACCTGCACTAGTGTTGCAAGATACATTGCATCCATCACATCACAACACTTGGCTACACGGGTTACGCATCAGTTATGGAAAGGGATTGCGGTCTCACTTTAATGGGATCATAATTAATTTCCATGCTAATGTGTTAATCTTTTGTAGCAGATCTTTCCCATTAGCGCATCAGCCACCATGCAAATCGACGAAGGAACATCAGGAGCAGGCCCCAGTGTTGCGGCTGTGCCCCTCAATGTGCTACGAGCAGAATCCCACCCGACTGCTCCACCGCCAGAATTCCAAGGATTTCCAGGGCCCATGCCGATCGATAACCCACCTATGGGCTACACAGAAAAGATACACCGTAACTCTCACTGGTTTCAGGGACTTGCAGGTCCCTTAGCGGACGCGGACTTTATATTTGAATCCACTTTGACATTTGATGACCGCACGTGGGGAAAATACCAGTTCTTCTCCAGAGAGTTCGAAGCCCTGCAGAGCACCCAGGATTTAACTCACGTTTGGGCCAGAGCAGGCTTCACGGAGTATTTCAGTGATCCCCTGCCCAAACCGGACTTTTACAGGTGCTACTACTTAATCACTACCTTGCTGGCCTCTGAGAATAAGGATATCCCCGGAACCTTCATTTTGCCTTCTTTAGTGGATGATCCACCCTACAAAAGGTTCTACCTCTCAAAGGATTTAATCAGAGCGGCCATCAAGATTCATGGAACCCACACACCCACAGATCGAGAGAGATTAATTCCAGATCCTATGAAACGTGGGGATGTCACTAAGTGGGAGGAGATATCAGCTATTACACCTGAGCTATCAAAGCCACTACGGATATGCATGCAACACTTCGCATTCCCCGCTCAGGACAGATTCACCATGCCACATAAAAGAATATGGTTTGGTTTGTACTTGGCATGTACGGGGCCGCAGACTGTTGACCTGGCAAGCTGGATCATAGATCAAATGTATTTGGCACAACACAGATGGGAACGCAAAAAAGTGCTTAATGGATGTTGTGCACTCACAAGAATTGTGTATATGTGCTTGGCTTATGACTTGCCAATTGAGCGTGCATTAACAGGAGAAGAGCTGAAAGCATTCAAAGGAACAACGAAGAAAGCCAGGAAGCCCAGCAGAACATGGGCAGGTAAGCGCATGAGAGGCACCATTCCTTGCCTTCAAGTGCCAGAGTCACCATCACCACAACCCTCTCCAGAGCAATCACCAACAGAAGCCGCTCCCACAGTGCAACCTATTCGCATACGGTTGTCTAGACCAGTGGTCACGGAGGGCACTACTAGTATCGCTGCACCTCAGGCAGCTGCAACCACAGAACCCACCACCACGACAGCAGAAGCTCCCACCACTATTGGTGCGGAAGCCTTTTCTTTCCCAATACCACACATGGAGGCAGAACCAATAAACACAACATTCGATTTTGAAATGCCTGATGCATTCTCAAATGAATTCCAGTTTTCAGAGGCACAGATGTTCTCCGAAGAATATGAACGCCCTAGTTACCCGACCACACCGCGGGATCTGCCACAAGGACAAGCTGTGTCAAGCTCTGATGATGAAAGAACCGCCACCGACGATGACGAAGGTGATGACGAAGCCAGCCAGGGCACGTATGATTCCCAAGGGCAAGGACAGACAGACGACCAAGGCCAACAAACCGAAGCACACGGCGACACCAGCACATATGAAGATGAGACTTTCGAAGCCGCAGCGTACACGCTGGCCATCAAGAAATTATATCGTACGATGGAGAAAGTCTGGGCACGGAAGAAGTTAACTGAAGAGGAGAGCCAGGCATTAATTGAACAGGAACTCATCTTCGGAGGATTCGAAGACGCATACATCAAAGGGTTCAGAGAATTAGTTAAATCGGTCGGCTCCAATGAAGCACTCAGGTACTTACAAAGAAAACAACTACCACAGTTTGACCCCCGCCGAGTACGACTACTTTCAAAGCCCGGAGAGTATATTCGCGTACCAACAGGAGCGCAGTCTTCAGCACAAGCCAGGGAGGCACGCCTCGTCCCAGAAAGTTCATTGACTGCAGAAACCATCCTTGTAGATTCCCCACCACGTACTACCGTTGTACATACCACCACTATCCTCGAAATAACATCCACACCTTCTACTCCTCTCTCACCTCATCTTTCACCAACCCATCCTGTATCCCCCGCACACCCACCTGTTCCCCCCACATCCACACCAGTCCAAGGCAACATAGCCACACCCTTTGCCCTGCCCATTCATACCACCATGCCCACACCCAACCCTCCGCATCTACCTGTTAACCCCTTCACCCATTCATCCTTCCCAGCGTTTCCCCCACCTTTAAGACCCCCTTTCACCTTTCTAACACCACTAACCTTCTCACCAGTTTCACCTCCTCAACCCACCGTAACCCCTATTTCCCCTTTTCACCAAGCTACTCCAGCCATCCCCCCTGTAAATTACTCTACTTTTGTAAATCCCGTCTTCACACCTACACAACCACCCACTTACACACCGCTTTTCACAGTCACCGCACTGGACACGTCCAATGGCATGGACATATCACCATCCACTACACCACCACCCACTCCACTCACAGCATCATCATATTTAGGCACGTCACAATTTTTCACAATCACCACTGCATCCACCTTCCCAACCCCATTCCCCATCCCCGCTGCATCTACTTCCACTGCATCTTCAATTAGCACTCCATTACTATTATCACCCACCATAGACACGGCACTGCAACACATGTTCACATGCATGACACAAGTAAGAGATGAGTTCGCATCTCTTGGCAACAACTATCAACAGCTGCAGAGGACTACGAATGAATTACAGTCGCAGCTTAATTCATTATCAATTGAGAATGCCTCACTGAACAGCCGATACCAAGATTTACGAGAGGCCTATCACAAATTAGAACTAGAAAGTGAAGAGAAAACAAAAGAAGCCACGGCGGATTTGGACAACCTACTTCGAGCCCAAACGATTAGAAACGCGACACTGACAAGGAATATGGGCCTACTCAAAAGACACCTAGCCGCAGCCCAGGAGGAGAATGTGAGACTCCAAGCGCAGAATAGAGAAAATTTGGAAGCGGCACTGGACCATCCAGAACAACCATTAAGCCCTAGCAGATTCAAGGCAATCCCATCCGAGTCGATGCGGATGTTGTTAGATGACCATGTTCGATTGCTCGAGGACTATGATCGTATGAACGAAGAGCATCAAAAGTTAAAGGAAGATCACAAGCTACTACAGCTCAGAGAACCGGCAACACAACAAGTACAAGTAGCAGCAGAATTACCAGCACCTGTGGACCCTGCCCCTGAAATTTTAGAGGAACTCAACGCACTCCGGGCCCAGGTAATAAATCTTGAATCTAGAATTGCAGTCTATGAAGCACCACCAAGGCCAGACTCCCCACCTGAGCTACCAGCTGAGGAAGAAACCGTCACTATCCCGGTGGAGGAGACGTTTGAAGAGGCATATGAGCCGATACCCATCCCAGGCGGACGTGTCACGGCCGAAGGCCAGATGACCTATGAATTACCTACCCCCGCGTGGATGAAGACAGTTGAAGAACTCGGAACAACACATTCGGCCAGAGTAGAGGCACAGTTACATGCCATGGCCATGATTGAAGAGAGAATTTTACAGTCACCATTCTTTGCTCATTTGGCCCCGCGACGATACATATCTGGGCATGAGCTCCAATATAAACCATACTTCATGTTAATGGACGAATATCAGTTAGCCATCGAGAGAGAAACCGGCATGAAACCAACGCATGCAACTCAATTCGAGCCGGAGGACTTGCCACCAAGTGCGCAGAGAGGTGAAATCCATCAACCCGACTGGCGCAAAGATTTATTGCAAAACTATCCAGAGATGATGAGCACTTGGGTGAAAGCGCCGCTGCACTTAAAATTCAACCCGTGCTGGGGACCAGTACCACGACGCCGCTCTTGGACTGCATTCGCTATTAAAGTACAAAACAATAAGCAGTGCCAAGACTGGCTGAATTATCCCTATTTCAAGCCACCAATCGAGTTACCAACAGTAGGTTACATGATGGCGACGATCCGCCACTGGCTCCCTAGGTTAAAGCATATGAATGATATTGCCGCGCACATGACTGTCAAAATCTTTGACATGATGCAAATGATCTTTAAAGTCTTCCGACGCGTCAAGGCCCCCCATGTAAACACCCCGGGCTTTGAGCATGGCAACTTTGATTTAGTCTATGATATGAGCACAACGCCATCGCTACGGGTGTGTTATGCCTGGCACTGCAGAATCAAATACCTGCCGGCATGCTACAAACAGACATTCGAAGAAATGTTCACCACCGGCTTTTGGGAGTACCATTCAGAGGTATTTATAAGCAGGCCCACACATTTATTGCAATTATTCGCCTGTGAACGAATGGTGTACTCCACACATTATCAGCTCCCACCACCAGACGAGCCGCAACCTATTGACTGGGAGAAACTCGAGACTGATCTAGCCCGAGGCATTCGTCTCTCAGAGCACACCCTCGCTCAGGACCTCCTACAGAACTACATCCGGCAGACCTCACAACAAGGTTCTGTCAGGGACGACAGAAGTGAGAGGGAGGGGGGTGTTGGAAGCAGCCAGAGGCACAGACGCCACGGAAGCATGTAAAGACGGAGCAGGGAGCCAGGCGGATCAATTTTCCAAACAAATATAATTCTTATTAATTCTTCAAACATTCAACAGTGATTGTTATCACTAATTGTAACATATGTATCATAGAAAACCCCATTTTGTAATCCATAGCTCCATTTTGTGCAAGCCGAGGAGTCCTCGAGCTTAAGGAGCTTAGGTAGAATGCTCGTACCAAATTTCGTTATTTTTAGACATCGTTTACCCTTCCAAATAGCCTCTAGGACCTATTTTTTAACTAGGCCGGTCACTAGATGTGAAACCGGTCAAAACTAGTCTAGAAACTATAAAAAGAGCTAGAGAGCTCATTTTTGAGGTTGGTTCATGTTGGCTAGTGTGAGCTTAGAGCTAGTTTGAGCTTGTAAGAGTATTCTTGAGTAATAGAGCTAATTTCCCACCTTCCATTGTGTCTTGCTTGTCTCTTCATTGTGTGTGTGTATGTGTGTGTGCATCTTTGTGCTTCTCACCTTCACTCTCACATCATCTCACGTTCACGATCTTCATATCACTCCTACCTCTCCCACGGATTGACATTAAGGAGGTGAAGCTTCTTAACGTGGTTCTCACCATTGTGCTAGAGCAATAGCCCTAGATTCTAATTTTTAAGTAGGTTGAATACTAGGTCTATACAGGGCCAAAGCTTGTGAAAAACTGTAAAAAGAGCTAGAGAGCTCATTTTTTTGGTTGTCTTGGTAGAGATTGAAGCTTTTGTAATAGAGTTCTCTTGTAATTGAAAGCTTCCATGGTTCCTATCTTTGTTATCTTGCCTTGTATGCATGTGTGTGTGTGCATGTATGTGCTTGTCACACCACTCACATTTTCTCAACACAATTGCTCACAATCTTCATATCCTCCTTATGTCTTTGTGGATTGAAAAGTAAAGGAGGTGGTGCTCACGTTTGCGCTACACCAAATTTTGGTGCCATTCCTGCATTGTGACAATAAGATCGTAGATTTGCAATGTTGGAAGAGATGGTCATTTTTTGTTAAGTTTCTAATTTGTTTCTCCATCTTCATCATCATCATTAGTAGCATCTTTTGCCAAATTCATCTTCGCAAAAAGTTTTTGTTTTTAGTGTATATTCCTTATTTTCACCTCATTTTTCATTCATGGCTACGAGAGAGAGGGAGAGAGTGTGTTTGTGTGTGTAAGTTTTTGTGATTTTTGTGACCCTTAGCATGACACACAGGCCTCAGTGCTGGATTTCAAAGTTCCTCACAAAATTCTCAAAAAATCATGATTTTTTGGGAAAAAATCATGACTTTTTGGAAAATTCATTTTTTTTTAATTTTGCAATTTTCTTGTTCCTGCCTAAAATCAATCAAAAAATTGTGACTTTCTGGTGGACTCGAAAAAATCATGATTTTTTGGCTCTCTAAGTGTGAACAAAATGGCAATTTTCTGGCTTGCTAAGTGTGAAAAAAATATCCCGATTCTCTGGTTTTGTAAGTGTGAAAAAATCACGATTTTTTGGTTCTTTGGTTCTCAAAAAATTACGACTTTTTGGTGATCACATAATATCATGATTTTTTGTGCTTTCATTTTCTTGATGTTTACTAAGTGTTTTGATCGTTTTGAGTGAAGGAGAGGAGAATGGGGGAAAAGCCACCTCTATAGGCATAAAAAACATTATCAAAAACTTGGTATCAATGGAGTTAGAAAAAAATCACAACTTTATGAGTTGACTGTGATTATGAGAAAATCGCGACTTTTTGCAAACCAATTTTTTAGAAAATCGTGACTTTCTGCGATCCAATTTTTCATAAAATCGTGAATTTTGGAAGGCAACTTTTGAGAAAATCATGACTTTCTGCAATCCAACTTTTGAGAAAATCACAACTTTTTGGAATGCAACTTTTGAGAAAATCACGACTTTTTGAAAGAAGAAAAGAGAAAGAAATCGTGATTTTTTGGCTTTTGTCTTTTAGAACATCGTGACTTTCCAGTTCTCTGACTCTCAAAAAATCCGGATTCTCTAACACATTGTGTTTGTCTGTATTGACCCCCAGGAGCATGATTTGACATAACGTTTTCATCTAAGATCCCTTTTCTGAGCTCTAGAGTGCATTGGAAAGCTCTTTTTGATAGGGTAATTTGAAGTTGACTTTCAATTGGGATTAGAAAGCCAAGGGGGCTCCAAAGGATTTTAAGCAATATGAAGGAGAAAATGGGTCTTCAAAAATGCTTGAATTAAACTATCTATCAAATAAATTAGAGTTTAAGCTTGATCTAAACTGGGAACTTTTACAAGTCTACTGAGAGCCATTCAAGGGTATCAAAAGAAGGTGGCAAGTGCATTGAAAGCTTGGGAATGGGTGTCAAGAGCATTCAAGTGTGATCAAGGGAGAAGCAACTTGAGGTTGGAAGCATTCTCAACCCCCTCACTCAATTCTTAGCTTAGGCTAAATAGGACTAGTGATATTGATGAATTAGGGTTGCAATAGGTATGAATCAAGTCCAAGAAAACCCTAATTTCTCAAGTTCAAGCATAATTTAAGATATTGTTGTGATAAACCCTAAAGGAAAAGAACTTAAGCTGATCGATCACATCCCAAAGTGCGATTAAACTCAAGTATTCTTAACGACGATATTTGTCAGACAAGATTACACTGGAGAAATCTATAAAAGGACAAGTATCTAATTCAAAAGAACATTGCAACATGGTTGTACTTGTGAAAATTGGGACTTGTAGACAAATCTTATGAGCCTTAGATCAAGTAGACACCTAGGCTGAGATAGACAAAGCATGAAAACATCTGAAGCTAGTGTCAATCATATCGTTAGGTTGTGGGCACAACAACTTCGTGATTATCCCTACATGCTAAACTCATAAAAAAGTGATTCAAAAATGTCTTTTAGCATGGAGAGACCCACAAGTAGCTCAAGCACTACCTATTTCCAGACACCAGAAGGTCCCTATAAGACACAATTGGAGTATATTAGGACCAACCGGTTAGGTGCACACTTTTATGAGGATGGTTTGAGGCGATCAATTGTCCAACTCAAAATCTTGGTCAACCCTTTGGAACTAAACACCTAGTGGTTAAATTCAAAGAGGGTTCTTATATTGATAAGCAAGGTACCATGTATGCGGTAACCAGCTTACCAGACAAGATAGATGAGTTTGGAAACAGCATTCTCGAGAATGAGATAGGAAACCTAGAGCAAGGAGATCTAAGATGAGAACCCAAGACTCCTTGAGGAAAATCCTTGTTGACCAAAGTGATTATCCCAGAGTGGGTTCCCCAAGACAATAAAAGCATAGAACTATTCTTGAATAGAGAAGTGGAGGAAGCTTTTTGGAGATTCAAGAGAGATCGACTTAGAAAATTAGGTAGGGTCATCATCTATGACTTCAAAGATCCTAAGATACCACGCAAATTTCTCTATCTAGATAACACATCAGAGAGAATGTTCTTGGTAACAAAGCATGGTAGGCATTCATACACTTGGAAGAGTAAATTGGATTTTCCTCCACCAAGATCTAATGTCTCCCATGGCCTCCAAGGTGTAGAACCATCCGAGGCTCATGAAACCTAGAGGGAAAGAGATAGAGAGAGACCTAAGGTAAGCTTTGCACACACTGTGGGCAAAGATAGATATGCTATTGAAAGTGAAAGACGTGAAAGAGAGATACATAGGGAACATATGCATCAAAGAGATGAACATGATTTTCCATTGCATAGACCCCGAGAGTACCCAAGAACCGTTAGACCCTCTCAAGTGGTCAAGACAATGAAAAATTACTTCGATGGGTCAGGAGATCCTTATGATCATGTGGTCGAGTTCAAACAAGTGTTAAGATTTGAACATGACAAGGACTTGTTCCCCCAGTTTGAGGCATTTGGTTGACCATCAAGGGTATTGCCTTCGCTTGGTTTCAGCCCCTAAACATACACAATTACCAAAATATAGGTCAATTTCTAGAAGCATTCATCGTAGAATTTTCCAAGGGTGGCATCAACCATAATACATCATCCTTGATCCATGGCTTCAAGAAGACACCCCAAGAAATAGTTTGGCTAGCTGGATGGAGATTTAAACAATACGTGGGAGATGTCCCACACCTAAATTACCTACACAAGAAAAAGTTTCCCTATTTTTGGATGGACTTCTAAGCGGGATACTTAGATCATATATATATATATCTAAAGGAGCCAATCACACTAGATCAATGATTGAGAACATGTATGGACATAGAAGACAACTTGGGTGACGAGTTAGAATTGTCCAAACTCTATAAGGATTATGATAGTTCTACTAGTCATACATCTAGACCCTCCACTACGATAGATGAACTAGCTGAGTAGGTTGCAAGGAAGCGAGGTGTTCAAAATAGACAAAAACCTAGGGTCACCTCATTGAAGTGATGTTACATTTGGAGGAGACCACATGGCTAATGTTTGCCCGATCATGGCTCAACCCCAAGGAAACCATACCAGTCCGTATTGCACTATTGAGAGAAAATACATGAACCATACAGATCAAGATTGTCCATACAATAGGTA
The DNA here is from genome assembly GCA_020310875.1 of Ceratopteris richardii. Classification (NCBI taxonomy): domain Eukaryota; kingdom Viridiplantae; phylum Streptophyta; class Polypodiopsida; order Polypodiales; family Pteridaceae; genus Ceratopteris; species Ceratopteris richardii. Next base: position 29,022,565 of record CM035434.1, on the reverse strand, counting down.
GGATGTTAGACAAACTTATCAGTAACCTTACCAACAAGGGAGGTATCAGAACCAATACCAACACAATATTATAGGCCACAACAACAATATCGGCCTCAATATCAATAACAATATCAAGCACCATATAGGCCACAACCAGTCCTATGAAACTAACCAGCACCTCTTGCCAATGTGATTCCAGTTAAGTATGCAGTGGCAGAGGAGAAACCTAATAGAGCATTGGTTTTGATGACCCCTTTGGTCTTAGAAAATGACCCTCATGCTCAAAGTTTTGACTACACACATGAAGATAGTCAACAAGATTATTACACAGAGTCACCCGAACATAGTGACAATTATCCATATCAATATGAGGTGTTACCTATGGAACCAAATTGCAAGCCAAGATAGTCCAATGTCATGTATAAAAATCCTAACCCCATGCCCCAATTGAGAAAAATGAGACCACAAGCCCCTAGAGGACCATGTTTTAGATGTCAAGGTGACTATTTCATTCATGAATGTCCCCACCCATTGGCTTCGAGACAAGGACTGAACATCACAATACAAGGCTTTTGTCTTGAGTGCGGAAAGGAACATCTCTCCAGAGATTGTCCAAGGAACCCCTCTAGTGAGCTGAAGGTTACACCCATTAATGTGGTAGGCTTAGTGGTGGATTCAAGTTCAAGCAGTATTAATGTGGCTCCTATACAGGTAGTCACTAGGGTGCAAGCCTTAAATCAGGCTAACCCAAATAAACAATCAGAGTCAAGTGAATCAAGAGATCCTAGTAAGAGGAAAACAAGAACATGGAAGTATACCAGGGAGGATGTCAATCCTAAGTGGGCTAGAAAGTTATCCGAACTAGAGGAAAGCTAGAGAGACACAAAAATAAAAATTGTAGACATTGCATCTCAAAACCCCTCACATGCCATAACTCCATCCACTCCACTTCATCCCACCCCAATACTCAATCGGGGTCTGTTTTTGCAGATCCAAACCTTGAAGTCTTGGACATGATGTTCAAGGCCTACTAGGATCTACTTCAAGAAGGGCCAACCGTTGCAAACCTAGATAAGAGTTAGCCTAGAGCAGACTTAGAGATTGAATGGAAAAAATTTTCAACAATTTGTCGAAAGAGAAAGCTCATCATCAACAAAATTTTATGTTCTTGATTCCATGGATACTAGAACACCTCTTTCAATTGAACAGTACTCTCAAGAGTTCTTGCGAGAAATAAAAGAAGAGAAATGGGCCAAGGAGAAGGGTGATCCTCCTCCTATTCCTAAAATTGATGATCTTCATGATCAGTTTCCCCAAGACATTTCGTCTATTTATGGGGACTAAGAAGAGCAACAAGAGGACGAAAGATTAGTTTTTGAATCTAATTCTTTATAAGAGTTGTCACATTTCATAGGCCCATGGTAATCTGAATCTCTTCAGGTAAGAGATCCCAAAATATTGATAAGAAGTGAAGACTCAATGGTTCCAAGAAACACTAAGTCATGAAGAACACTATGGTGTAGTGTCATCTCACCTTAGAAGAGCTACTCAAAGTAAAACCTGAGTTTTGGAAACATGTGGAGAATCAGGTTCTAGAACTTGGTTCCAATATGTCAAAGGCAGGCTCTAAGTTGAAAGTTCGAGAGATACCTCTAGACAAAATAGGAAAAATGGGTCAAGGTGAAGAAGGTAATACTTATATTCCAATCACCTACCAAGGTTACACAACCAAAGCTATCTTAGATTCAGGTATTGGTGTTGCAATTGCGACCAACTCCTTGTGGAAGAAATGGGGCAAGCCCGCACTATGACCAACTAGAATGAAGCTTCAAATGGCTGGCCATATTGAAAGACCTTAAGGATTGCTAGAAGGGATAACTCTAACCACTTGTGGTGTAGAGTTTGAACACACCTTTGCTATATCTAACTTTGGCAAAAATAACATCTATGAAATTATCTTAGGAAGACCCTTCCTATGACAACTGCTTGTACTTCCAACTTAGGGGTCACCTTTAGAGATGTACCACCTGTATAGTGGAATCTTATCCACAAGGTGCAAGAAGATTCAATCTTTGTGCATTCTATAAGTCCTTTTGATCCATCTTGGATGCATGAAGATACTCACTTATGGATGTGAAAGCTTGCAGAGGAAGAAGAATAACACCTATAAATGAGAGAAGAAGGAACTTCTCAAGGAGTGAGACTAGTTAGAGACCCAAGCTACACATTGATGATCTTTCTAGATGAGGAATTCGAGCCTCATGGTTGGGAAAAAATCTTAGTCACCATGGACATCATTGTCAATGAAGAAGAGTGGATGCCTCATCATGATGAGGAGGGTTATGATACCTCCTTGTTCATGTGTGAACCCTTGCTAGAAGAGTGTCACTCTAATGAGGTCGTAGAAGAAGAAGAAGAGAATGGCGTCAATCTAGAGTCCATTATGATGGATAGTTGCTTTGACTCAGAGGATCACTATCTAGAAAATGTAGGAGTATTTAATTTTAAAAAAAGAAGAACCTCTCACAAGCATCAAAACTATAAATTCAAGGCAAGAAAGTCACCGAAGGTATTCAAAAGAAAAAGAAAAGAAAAGTAGTGAAACAAGCAGAGGAGGAATCATTGTTTAGAGTACTAGAGAATTTCAAGAAATATGAAGTTGGAGATCAAAAAATTTTGGTACAGGAGAAGAATATGATAATAAAGAAGAGACCAAAAAAATTGTAGTAACCATTGAAGAGAACAAAGAGCGATGTACATACATAGGGGAAGATCTAAGTGAAAAAGAATAAGTAGAGCTTTTAGCTTTATTAAGGGAATATAGGGATGTGTTTTCCTAGACCTATAGAGATCAGAAGGGAGTAGATCCGAAAATATGCTCTCACATGATCCCCATGACGACTGATGCCAAGCCCACCAAACAGAAGCCCTACACATATAATGACACTTATGCAGCCAAAATAAAAGAAGAAATTGATAGATTGATTGAAGCTGGATTTATCTATGAGATTGAGCATGCTAAATGGGTGTCCCCCATCATAGTGGATCTCAAGAAGAACGAAAAGTTGCAGGTGTGTATTGACCTTAAAAAGTTAATGCCACTATGATCAGAGATAGTTATCTAGTTCCAATCACCGAACCTTTATTGGAGTGTGTTGTAGGGAAGGAAGTTTATAGCTTCCTTGATGGATTTTCAGGTTACAACCAAGTAGCCATTGCCCTAGAAGATCAACACAAAACGGCCTTCACCATAGAGTGGGGAATCTTTGCATGTCGTGTGATTCCATTTGGGCTCACCAATGCACCTGCAACATTCCAAAGTCTCATGTGTCATGCCTTCAAAGAGTCCTTGCAAAAGAGCTTGGAAGTATATGTAGATGATTTATGTGCTCATTCCCAAGAAAGAAGAAATCACATCATAGAGATCAGACATATCTTCAACAAATGTAGAGAATATCAACTTTGTCTGAACCTAGAAAAGTGTGTGTTCATGGTACGTCAAGGAAAGATCTTAGGCCATATTGTTTCTAAGAACGGAATATCAATAGATGAGGACAAAGTAAGAGCCATAGTAGAGTTGTAGAGGCCAAGGCATGTTAAAGAGGTACAAGACTTGATGGGCCATTTTCGATATTACTATAGGTTTATCCACATGTATGCAATCATAGCTAAACCTCTTTATGCTCTGTTGAAAAATTTTGAGTGGAACGATGAATGCGAAAATTCCTTCAATGAGTTGAAGAGACATTTGTGCACAACACCAATATCGACCACTGCTGATTGGAACAAACCATTCCATGTCCATGTAGACGCATCCAATTATGCAATAGGATGTATGCTCGCACAACCTACAGGTGAAGGAAATCTAGATTTGCCTATAGCATATGCTAGCAGACAACTATAAACAGCTGAATGAAACTATACAACAATCGAAAGAGAAGGCTTAGGCATGGTATATGTTGTGAAGAAGTTTTGACACTATTTGTTGACCAACAAGTTCAAGTTTTTCATTCATCATCAAGCTTTATTATATTTGGTCAATAAACCTTGCAATACAAGATGTTTAGTAACATGGTTCCTCTTACTAATGGAATACGAATTTGAAGTGGTTGTTAGGAAAGGTAGAAGCCACCTCAAGGCAGATCAACTTTCTCGCATCACTTCAAGAGAGTCATCACAAGGAGTGTCTGATAAATTTCCTAATGCTTATCTGTTCAATTTAGAAGTTTTTCCTAAACGGGCAAATAAGTTGGCATCTGTCCTAACCTTTAGACCTACAAATAAGAATGTAAAAACATACAAAGATGAAATTGTAAAATCACAAAAATATCAAATATTGGTAGGAAGTATGTACAAACAAGATACAAAGGGTATACAAGCTTGCTGTGTTGAGGAGGATGAACATAGTAGTTGGTTGCAACAAGACCATGAAGCATTGCTAGGAAATCATTATTCGAAAAAATGAACATTGCAGAATTTGAAACGTTTAGGATTGTATTGGCCTAGTATGGACAAAGAAATACATGAGTGGATTAAGAATCATTCAAAGTGCCAATAGAACCCCAGTGGAGTGCTCCATTGGTAGAATTTATGAGATCGAGAACACTACCTAGCAAGGCTAGTCTAGCAATAAAATGAAGCATGGAGCAAGAGGCTCAAGACTATGCCTTAGTAGGAGACAACCTATATTGAAGAGGCAAATATGGTTACTTAAGACTGTGCGTTCATGAATCACACTATTTGACAATCTTAGAAATTGCACATGGTGATGTTGCAGGTGGACACTTCGGGCCTCACTTAGTAATTAAGACCATTCTATTCTCAATACTTTGGTGGCCCATTCTACATATGGATGCGCATACCTATGTAAAGAGATGTGAAACATGCCAACATGCACAATATCTAATTAGAAAAGACAAGATGTCTTTGAGGCCAATGATGAGAGGATGCGCATTCTCGAAGTGGAATTTAGACTTTGTAGATCCTATTAACCCCCCAGCTAGAAACTCCCTTGCCGTGTACATTATCATATCCATAGATTACCTTACAAAGTGGGTAGAAGTCAAAGCCACGACAAAGAACAATGCTCAAATGATGGCTAAGTTCTTATTCGAGAATGTGTTCACCAGATACGGGTTACCAATAGAGTTAGTAAGGGATAGAGGTACACACTTCTTGAATGATTTCAATGAAAACTTTCTCCAAGAATTCTTGGTGATACATAAGTCTGCCCCCTATCATCCACAAGCTAATGGACAAGTCGAGAGCACAAATAAGATCCTATGTAATGTATTGACAAAAGTGGTAAATAATAAATGCTCTGATTGGGATAAAAAACTTTGTCATGTTGTTTGGGCTTATCAAGTTGCCTACAAAATAATACTCAATGCCACCCCATTTCAGATGGTCTTGAGACAGAATGCTATGTTACCATTATAATTCTTGATCCCGACTTTAAAAGTAGCATAAGAGCACGAATGGAATGGACATGAGTTGTCCTCCAAGATATTCGATCTAGAATGCTTAGGTGAGACTAGGCTACAAGCGGCAGTAGGCATCTATGCTACAAAGAAAAGACAAAGGGCATAATTCAATGCACACATCAAGGATAAAGGATTGAAAGAAGGAGACCTAGTGTTGGTTTATACACTAAAGAAGCATGCCCATAAATTGGAAAAGCAAGGATATGGACCCATGGTCATTAATAAAATTTTCACTAGCGGCACGGTTCAATTGGTCACTCTAGAAGGTGACATCTTGCCAAGCTATATTAGTGGATGTGGAGTTAAGCTATATCAAGAACCTCTCATATAGGATATGCGAATGGGGCTCAAAAATTCTAAGAAGCAAAAAGAAGAAGATTTAAGGGTTAAAGAAGAATCACATAGGCTAGAGAGCACATTAGGCAAAATAAGTTAAGGTGACAAGGCCTTAGAACCAAGCACAAAGATCAAAAGCAGATCAACTCACCTCTTCAATAATAGTAAGAAGATAATCAACAATGGTTTGGGTTTAGAAGCCAAAAGTACCAGCACCCCCCATAGAACCCACGAGCCAACCACACGAGATACAAAATTGAAGAAACCATCCACAGATAAAGATCCCAAAAGTGATTTGTATGCCACCAAACACTATTCTAAAATGGATCCTTATAAGGAGGAATGATCAAAAACCATTCAACCATTGATTGATTGCATCATTTCAAGATCCAATGGATACCTCCAAAAAAATATTGCATCAATGTCTGTAAGTAACATCGGAGGACTCAAAAACCATGTGCCCTTGGCATAAACCCATCTTTTGCACCATTTAGGTCATGCATTTCCACAATATGCATTGATATAGGGCCACATTACAAGGCCGTGCATAGACACAATTGAGAATCCCATGCATATGAGACACATTTGAGATATGTAAACTATTTTATTAATACTAACCTCTTTCTTCTTGTTTTGTGACATTGTTCCTTTCCAAAAGAAAAGAAAAACAAAACAAGAGGAACAAGAAAAAAGAGAGAATGGAGAGGACCATGCACTCAAAGAATCTCATCAGTGAATCATCAACAAGGACATCCATCAACAAAAAAAGACAAGCCAATGGTCAATCACCGTGATGGGAGTACAACACGAAGAGACAAATATAGATCAGCCTTTCACCATGATAAGAATCCCTTACTTTGGCAACATTATAACAATGATAGATTAGGAAACCTCTGTCAGCATACCCTTGAGCGCTTAGCTCAAGACCCAATTTTTTGCACCATACTTCTTACCATGCATTCCCCAAGTAAGCATGCATAGGGTCACATTACAAGGTTGTGCACAAGGCACATATTTTCTTCAACCCATGCACTAACACACTTACCCATCATTCATTATGGGTTATGAGTACTTGGCATGAAGACTATGAAACCCACGTTTGAAAGATCTACAAGACATCAAGGTTACAACATCAATACCTATAAAGCAACTCACAGTCGACAGTTGCTCAAATCAACATTGACAACCTCTTTTGAGCAACTAGCCATTTGTGAAAGCTCACAAATACATCGTCATGTTGGAATCCAAGAATGAAGTACATACAAAGGGACTAAGACTTGCAAAGGATAGTAGCAAGAAAATTAAGAATAGGAGAACCAACCTCGCTACACTTGCAAGACAAACCGCTCTTTGGACACTACCTCTCAAAGTACTACATGGAACACCCACTCCAACAAGGGTTTGTTAGGGATGACAGATTCGAGAGGGGGGGAGTTTTGGCAATCAAGGTCAAGCACAAGGTGCGAAAATGCATCAAAGAAGTGGACACACCAGAAGAAGGATCATGTAGGGAGCTCCAAGAAGCATGTGTAAAATTTTCAGAAGAAACCCCTATAAAAGTAGTGAGTTTGATCACTAAAAACCATTGTAAATATCATTTCACATTTTTGCAACTCCATTTTCTTCAAGCAGAGGAGTCCTCTAGTTTGAAGAGTATTAGAAATATCTATCTACCAACTTAACTAGGCTAGAAACTAGGTTTGGACAGAGCCAAAGCTCGTGAAAAACTATAAGAAGAGCTAGAGAGATCATTTTTTTGGTTGGCTTGGTAGAGATTGAAGCTTTTGTAATAGAGTTCTCTTGAAATTGAAAGCTTCCATTGTTCCTATCCTTATTATCTTGCCTTGTGTGCATGTGTGTGTGCATGCATGTATGTGCTTGTCAATCACATTTGCTTACCACAATTGCTCCCGATGTTCATATCCTCCTCACATCTAGATGGATTGACAAGAAAAGTAGGTGGTGCTCACGCTTGGAATACATCTATGCAATATCCAAGTGGAGGAGCGTGTGAAGGCTCTATGCACCACCTCCTTGCAGGTGACCCTATTTGTAGGGTGGTAGAGCTTGTGCTTGGATGGGTGAAAGCTCCTATGAACCAATATTTGTTTGTTCCATCCCGATGGAGGATTTTCATTTAATGGGTGAAGAAAACACTATCTCTTCTATAGTAAAGTAACTCAAACAATGTTGTTGGCCTCCATTGGAGCAAGCTTAGCTTACATACCACTATTGTAGTATAAGTATAACTTCGTGTTGACGCTCAAGGTCAACAAAAAAGCATAAAAGCACATCAAAGAAGTGGACACACAAGAAGAAGGAGCACATAGGGAGCTCCAAGAAGTGTATGTCAAACTTTCATAAGAAATCCCGATAAAATAGTGATTTTCATCACTAGAAACCATTGTAAATATGATTTCACATTTTTGCAACTCCATTTTGTTGAAGACAAGGAGTCCTAAAGCTTGAGGAGTATTAAAAGTATCATCCTACCAATTTTCATAATTTTTAGACTCCGTTTGAGCCCTCAAATAAGCCCTAGAACCTAATTTTTAACTAGGCCAGACACTAGGTCTGGACAGAGCCAAAACTAGTCAGAAAACTATAAAAAGAGCTAGCGAGCTCATTTTTGGGGTTAGCTTGTTAGAGAGTTGGTTTGTTAGGGTTTGAAGCTTTGTAAGAGAGTTCTTTTGTAATAGAAGCTTTCCATTGTTCCTCTCTTTGATCTTGCCTTGTATGCATGTGTGTATATGTGTGTGCATACTAGTGTGCTTCTCACTCACACATTTGTGCCTTCACATGCTCAGAGTCATCATAGTGATCCTCATGTCTCCACAGATTGACAAGTAAAGGAGGTGGTGCTTATGCTTGAGCTACACCAAATTTTGGCACCGTTGCGGAGGAGAGAGCTTCGAGGATGAGCGTTGTGACGATAAGATCGTGGATTTGTGATGTTGGAAGGTCAAAAAATAGTCTTTTTCTGTTATTTTTCTTCTCATTCTTCATCATCACCATCTTCATCCATCATAATCTTCATAGAATTTCTTCTTTTTGAGTGCATTTTCACATCATTTCTCATGTGTGGGAGTGCAAAAAAGAGCTAGGAACTGCTTGGGAGTGCATGCCCTTGTGTTTTTCATGATTTTTTGCACATTTGGGCCTTTCATTATTTTTTTGCACATTCGGCGCTTGATTTCAAAATTTTCCACCCAAATTCTCTGAAAATCACAAATGTTTGCAGAAAATCGTGAATTTTTGGAAATTTCAAAAAAAATGAATCTATTGATTCTTTGTTTTCCCACCTAAAATAACTCAAAAAATCACGACTTTTTGCAAGAGGATTTTTGAGAAAATTATGATTCTTTGGCTCCAAGTGTGGGAAAAATTGCGACTTTTTGGCTTTGGGCTCTTAAGAAAATCGCGATTTTTTGCAAGAGAAACTTTGAGGAAATCGTGATTCATTGCTTTTCTCAATTGGAGAAAATCGTAAATTGTTGGTTTCCAAGCTAGAGAAAATCGCGAATTTGTGGTTTTTAGATTGTGTAGAAAATCACTATTCTTTGGTTTGCTAAGTGAAAGATTCATGAATTTTTGGAAGATAATTCTAGAGAAAATCACTAATTTTTGCAATCAAGATTTGGACGAATTCGTGAATCTTTGCAGCTCATAATTGGAGAAAATCGTGACTTTTTGCAACTCTTACATTGAGAGATTCGTGACTTTTTGGCTCTCTGAATCTCAAGAAATCGTGAATTTTTGGCCTTTATGCTCTTAAAAAAAATCGCAACTTTCTGCCATCTAATCTTTGAGAAAATCACAATTCTTTGGCTTTCTAAGTGAGAAACTCGTGACTTTTTGGGTTGAAATTGAAGAAGGAAATCGCGAATCTTTGTAAAGGCAACTATGGAGGAAATCGCAATTCATTGGTTTGCTAAGTGAAAATTTCGTGACTTTTTGGCCTTAAGTGTCAAAAAATCGTGACTCTGGTTTTTGGGCTCAAAGATTCGTGACTTTCTTGCCATCCAATCTTGGAGAAAATCGCGAATCTTTGCCATCAAGACTTTGAGAAAATCGTGACTTTTTGGGAAGGCCATTTTTGAGAGATTCGAGACTCCTTGTAATAGTGCGAGAGATTCACGACTTTTTGGATAGTTAGTGGGCAAAGAATCGCAACTCTTTGGGTTGTTAGCTTTCACAAAATCATGACTTTCTGGCCCTCTGACTCTCTAAAAATCACGATTCTCTGAAGCATCTTGTTTCTCTGTTTTGACTCCCAAGAGCCTGATTTGACATAATTTTTTCAGCCAAAATCCATTTTTTGATCTCTAGAGTAATTTGAAGTTGACCTTCAAGCACGGTTGGGAAGCTAAGGGAGCTCCAAAGGATTTTGAGCAATACCAAGGGGAATTTTGGGACTAGAAGACAAGGCTTATGAACCTGAGATCTAGTAGATACCTAGTTGTGGCCGAGTTCAAACAAGTGTTAAGAGCTGAAAAAGTTGAGGATTTGTTCACCGAGTTCAAGGCATTTGGTTTGAATCTTAAGGGTACTGCCTTAGCTTGGTTTCAACCTCTAAATAGTCATAACTATCGAGAGATAGGTCAACTAATAGAGGAATTCATCATAGAATTTTCCGAGAGTGGCATCAGGCATAACACATCATCCTTGATCCACAACTTCAAGCAGATGCCCCAAGAAACAATGCGACTTGTAGGAAGAGGGTTCAAACAATACTTAGAAAGATGCTCTGTTCCAAAATAACCCACACCAGCCAAAAAAGTGGCTTTGTTTTTAGATGTTACTAAGCACCAAGTTAAGATCATATGTGTACTTTTAAGACCCTAGATCCATAGAAGAGTGTGTGCAAATGTGCATAGACATAGAAGACAACTTGGGTGAGGAGTTAGAATTGTTGAAACTCTATAAGGATTCTAACAGTTCTACTAGTCATACCTCCAGAACCTCCACTGAGATAGAAGAGATAGCTGAGCAGGTTGCCAAGAAGCTAGGAGTTCAAAATAGACAAATGCCAAGGGTCACCACATTGAGGAGATGTTCTACTTGTGAAGGCAATCATATGGATAATGTATGCCCCTTGCAAAACTAGAATAGAGGGAAACAAATGCTCTATATTGCACTATTGAGAGAACATACACGAACCACACGGCTCAAGATTGTCCATACAATAGGCAGGCTATTTGACAAAATTATCAACAACCTTACCCACAAGGTAAATATCAAAACCAATACCAACATCCATATTATAGACCACAACAACAATATCGGGCACCATATAGGCCACAACTAGTCCTAGCAAGCCAACCACCAACTCCTGCCAATGTGATTCTAGTTAAGTATGCAATGGCAAAGGAAAACCCTAATAGAGCATTAGTGCCAGTGACCCCTTTGGTCTTAGAAAATGACCATCATGCTTAGAATTGTGACTAATCCTATGAAGATGTCCACAAGCTTATTACACAGAGTCACCTGAGCATAGTGAGACTTATCCTTATCACTATGAGACACCACCTAAGGAAAAAAATTGGGAGCCCGAATACTCTAATGTCATGTATACAAATCCTAACCCTAGGCCCCAATTGAGACAAATGAGACCACAAGCCCCTAAATGATCATGTTTTAGATGTCACGGTGACCATTTCATTCGTGAATGTCCCCACCCACCATCTCCGGGTCAAGGATAGGCCATCACAATACAAGCCTTTTGTCCTGAGTGTGGCAAAGACCATCTCCCTAGAGATTGTCCAAGAAACCCCTCAAGTGCACCCAAAGTTACACCCATTAATGTGGTAGGCTTAGTGGTTGATTCATGCGCTAGTAGTAGTAATGTGGGTCCTATACAAGCAATTACTAGAGCACAATCAGGGCAACAAGCTAAACCAACTGAACAATCAGAGTTGAGTGAATCAAGAGAGCCTAGTAAGAGGAAAACAAGAACATGGAAGGATACCAGGGAGAAGGCCACTTGTAAGTGGAATAAAAAGGTATTTGAACTAGAAGAAATCTTGAAAGATGCAAGAACAAAAATAGAAAATATTGCCTCTAAAAATCCCTCACACATAGAAACCCCATCCACTCCACTTCATCCCACCCCACCACCCATTGTAAATAGACCACAACCAGGTCTGTTCTTGCAGATCCAACCCCAGAAGGCTTGGACATGATGTTCAAGGCCTACCAAGCTCGACTTCAAGAAGGGCCAACAACTGCAATCTTAGACAAGAGTTACCCTAGAGCAGATTTAAAGATTGAACGAACAAAAATGTGCATGAAAATGGTAGAACTAGCTCAGGCTATGCTCGATACCAGTCAATGATTCAATCAGACAAAATCTATCATACCAGATTTGCATTTCCAGGGCTTATTAGATAGACTAGAGTAGTTGGTAAACAAGCCGCAAGTTTCTTTACCTTCATAGGCTCAACCACTTGTTGAAAGAGAAAACTGACCACCAATGAAAGTTTATGTTCCTAATTCCATAGATGATGGAGCACCTCTTTCAATTCCATAGTACTCTCAAGAGTTCTTGCGGGAAATACAGGAAGAGAAATGGGCCAGGGAGAAGGGTAATCCCCCTCCTATTCCTGAGATTGATGATCTTCATGACCAATTTCCCCAAGACCTTCCATCTACTTATGGAGACCAGGTAGAGCAACAAGAAGACGAAATATTAGATTTTGAATCTAACTCTTTACAAGATTTGCCACAATTCACAGACCCATGGGAATCTGAATCTCTTCATATCAGAGCTCCCACAATATTGGTAAGACATGAAGACTCACTAGTTCCAAGGAACACTGATATCGTGAAGAACACTAAGGTTCAGTGTCATCTCATCATAGAAGAGCTTCTCAAAGTAAAACCTGAGCTATGGAAACATGTGGCGAATCAGGTTCCTGAACTCGATTCTAATGCATCAAAAGCAGGCTCTAAGGAAAAATACTAGAGATAACTCTAGACAAAATAGGAGACATGAGTGAAGGTGAAGAAGGTAATACTTATCTTCCAATCACTTACCAAGGTTACACAACCAAAGCGATCATAGATTCAGGTGCTGGTGTTGTGATTTGGACCACCTCCTTGTGGAAGCAATGGGGCAAACCCACATTAAGAACAACTAGAATGAAGCTTCAAATGGCTGATGGCCATGTTGAGAGACCTCTAGGATTGCTTGAAGGAATAACTCTAACCACTTGTGGTGTAGAGTTTGAACACACCTTTGCTATATGTGACTTTGGCAAAAATAATTTCTATGAAATGATCCTAAGAAGACCCTTCCTATGACAACTACAAATAGTAAAGGATTTAGGAACCAACTCCTTGTACTTTCAATACTTAGGGGTCACCACCAAGGTCAATCTAAAGGATTATACATTTAGAGATGTACCACCCCTATAGTGGAATCCTATCCTCTAGGCACTAGAAGATTCAATCTCTGTGCATTCTGAAAGTTCACCTGATCCATCATGGATGCATGAAGATACTCACTTGTGGATGTGCAAAGTCACAAAGGAAGAGGAAAAGTGCTTAAAGGTGAGAGAAGAAGGAACTTCACTAGGAGGTAGACGAGTAAGAGACCCAACCTACACAGCGATGATCTTTCTAGATGAGGAATTTGAGCCTCATGGCTAGCCAGAAATCTTAGCCACCATGGACATTGCTATCAATGAGGAATAGTGGACACCTCATTGTGATGAGGAGGGTTATGATATTTCAGTGTTCAAGTGTCATCCCGTGCTAGAAGAGTGTGACCCTAGTGAAGTCATAGAAGAAGAAGAGAATGACAATGATCTAGAGTCCATTGTGATGGATAGTTGCTTTAACTCCAAAAAGCACTATTTAAAAGATGTAGGAGTGTTTAACCAAAAAGTAGAAGAACCTCTCACAAGCATTAAAACGGTTAATTCAAAGGAAGGAAGTGAAGGTAGTCAAGAGAAAAAGAAAAGAAAAGCGGTGAAGCAAGAAGCAGAGGAATCATTGTTCGAGGTACTAGAAAATTTCAAGAAATATGAAGTTGAAGACCGGAAAATTCTGGTATGAATGCCTAAGAGAGAGGCCACCACAAGAGAAGCATACAATAATAAAGAAAAAACCTAAAAAATTGTGGTAACTATTGAAGAGAATGAAGAGCAATGCACATACATAGGAGACAACCTAAGTACAAAAGAAGAAGTAGAGATTCTAGCATTATTAAGGGAATGTAGGGATGTTTGCATGGCACTATAGAGACTTGGAGAGACTAGATCCAAAAATTTTCTCTCATACGATCCCTATGACAGCTGATGCCAAGCCCACCAAACAAAAGCCCTACACATATAATGACACTTATGTAGCTAAACTAAAAGAAGAAATTGATAGGCTGATTGAAATTGGATTTATCTATGAGATTGAGCATATTGAATGGGTGTCCCCCATTGTAATGGTGCCCAAGAAGAATGGAAAAATGTGAGTGTGTATTAACCTTAAAAACGTTAATGCCGCTATGATTAGAGATAGCTATCTGCTTCCAATCATTGAACATTTATTGGAGCGTGTTGCATGTTGGGAAAGATGGATGGATGATCCAGGAAACTGAGTAGGTACTGCTAGACCTGCTTTGTACCAGCCCTCTCTTGCTTTATACTTGATTAGTAGACTTCCTTAGCTTTCCAATGACACCAAGAAATGGCCTATATCCTTTGGAAATGATGTGTACAATGATTGAATCAAAACAAATAACTTTGGAAGTCACAAACTCAAGAAAACCTTCTATTTTTGGTCTTGACACCTGCTGAATGTTTTGCTCAGTGTGATCAGCACAGTAGCAATTGATAAAGTTCCTTCTAGGGGTATTCAATTAACTTAGTAAGCTACCATTTGCAAGTGGAATGATGTAAAATGACAAACTATACTCAGAGAAATTAATTTAGCAAACTTAGCTATACCCTCGACTTTTTAGGACTGTAGCAGAAATAGACCAGTGAGCACCTCGATGACGATTTCTCTAAATTGGCTGAATGAAATGTCTTCAATTTTTGACATCATGGAGATGACTTTGAGCGGAATCCAACAAGCTTTGAATCACTGAATTTGGTGGAGTATTGAGTGAGATATGCCCTTGACAAGTTGACAGACTTTGGAGTAGACAAGTAGTGAACACAGAGATTAATGATGTAAATGTATCTATAAATTAACACTTGTGTACAATCCCATTGGCATGACTAGCATTGCCTAATGGTGTAGAGAGGTGTACGCTATGGAGTAGTCCTCACACACACTCAATGACAGTAGAATGAAGCTCGGGAGTGATCTCTCTACTCGCGATTTTTCATGTTCACCTTTTATGTGAAATGTGTAAGAATTTGAATTCAAATTCAAATCCTTGGCTCCCTCTAATCAAGCTTCTAAAAACTTGGAGATATTCTCTCAATCAAGTAAGCTACTTTTTCCACGACTCACTTTGGTAGGTGATTACGAAAGATTCCAAGTCATTTTGACTTTTACAAATGAGATAAAGTGGTAATTAACCACTAGCATATGTTCCTATGGTTCTTCATGTATGTAGAGTCTTCATGATATCTTCCAAGCCAAATGTGTAGGCTTGTGATTTACACCAACAGCTCCCCCTCAAGCCAAACATTTTGGCTTAAGTCTTTATCTTCAATCTTCAAGTACATCCTGCAATCCAATCATAGATTTGAACCTGCAAAGTTTGGTCCCATCCAAAGCTTTAGTCAGCAAATCTGCACATTGCATGTTGGTTGACACATAAGTCAGCTGAATGTCCTTGCTTAGCAACTTCTCTCTCACATAATGATAATGAACTTCTATGTGTTTTGTTCTGGCATGATAGATAGGATTAGTTGCAAGGTGAAGAGAACTTGTATTATCTCCAAAGATAATTGGAGGCCTAGTATATAAGCCCGATTCTGTGTACAAAAGCTTAATCCAAATTGCTTCTTGAGTGGCATTAGCTAGCCCTCTATATTCTGCTTCTGTAGAAGACAATGCAACAGTTGGTTGCTTCTTTGCAGACCATGAAATTGGTTTGTCACCTGCAAAAGAAATGTATCCTGAAGTGCTTCTCCTATCATCCTTGCATCCTGCCCAATCTGCATCTGAATAAACTTTTATATCAATATCTGAAGTGTAAGGAAAGTACAAACCATGGTTCTGTGTACCCTTGAGATACTTCAAGATTCTTTTGGAAGCCTCTAAGTGAGGTATCCGTGGCTTGTGCATAAATTGACTTAGCACACTAACTCCATATGCAATATCAATTCTTGTAAGAGTAGCATAATTCAAGCTACCTACCGTACTTTGATAACTTGTAATGTCTTGGATTTCATCACCTTCATGGGCACTTAGCTTTAGATTCACCTCCATTGGAGTGCTTGCTGCTTTAGCATCCTGCAATTGAAATTTCTTCAACATATCTTGTACATACTTCTTCTGAGTAATGTATATTCCTGAATTAGTGTAAACTAATTCAAATCCCAAAAAATACTTCAATAATCCAAGATCATTGATCTTGAATTCCTTCATCATCTGGCTTTTGATGCTTCTGATTCCATTGATACCATTACCTGTAATGATGATGTCATCAACATAGACACAGAGATAGATTACCTCTGAATTACTTCTCTTAATGAACAGAGAAGTGTCAGCCTTACTCATGACAAAACCTTGGTCTTGGAGGTATGTAGTTAGCCTGTAATTCCATGCCCTAGGTGCCTGCTTCAATCCATATAAAGCCTTCTTTAATTTGCAAACATAAGTTACCTTCTTAGGGTCTTCATAGCCAAGAGGTTGTGACATATAAAATTCTTCTGAAATCCATCCATTCAAGAAAGCATTCTTGACATCCAATTGGTACATGTTCCAATTCTTTGATGCAGCCACACTAACCAACACTCTGATTGTTGGCATCTTGGCCACAGGAGAAAATGTCTCTTCATAGTCAATGCCTTGGGTTTGTGCAAAACCCTTGGCTACTAATCTGGCCTTGTACCTGTTAATTGTGCCATCAAAATTTCTTTTTAATTTATAGATCCATCTGGATCCTATTACCTTCATGGAGTCCTTTTTGGGTACTAACTCCCATGTATCACTCTCCTTTAGTACTTCAATCTCCTCATCCATAGCTTCTTTCCATTCTAATTTGGTGATTGCTTCTTCATATGAACCTGGTTCTTCATTTGACAAATCCTTTGTAAGATAAATTGAATGTTTAGTAACAAGAGATGTATCATACCCATATCTGATAGGTTTTTTGCTTTCTCTTTCAGACCTTCTGATTGATTGAGTTGAAGATTCTGGTATGTCCTCAAGCTTCTTCATCTTCATTTTGCCTTTGGATTTCCATGCCTTGAACTCTTCAAGGTTGATAGTGTCTTCATCATCTGAACTTGAGTCTACATCCTGAGTAGGTTCCTCCTTTGTAAGTTTTGGAAATTCTTCTTCCAAATCATAGGGTAGTTTGACCTTCCTGCATTCATTCTCATACCAAGAATCATTCTCATCAAAGATCACATCTCTGCTTACCATAAATCCCTTGTTGGTAGGGTTATAAAACCTGTAACCTTTTTTATTTAAATCATATCCAATGAAAATACATTTTTCAGCCTTTGGATCTAGCTTTCCTCTTACCTATGAAGGAATGTGTACATATGCTATACATCCAAAAATTTTGCAGTGATCCAATGATGGTCTCTTACCATGCCATGCTTCATATGGTGTCATACCATCAAGTGACTTTGATGGTAACCTGTTTATGAGATAGGTGGAAGTAGAAACACTCTCTGCCCATAGATAGTTAGGTAATTTCTTCTCATTAAGCATAGATCTAGCTGTCTCAACAATTAACCTATTTCTTCTTTCAGCTACCCCATTCTGTTCAGGAGAGTACCTTGTGGTTATTTCCCTTTTGATGCCTCTGTCCTGCAAGAAGTCCTCAAATTCATTGGAGAAGTACTCACCTCCTCCATCTGACCTTAGCCTCTTCAAATTCCTTCCTGTCTGATTTTCAACTAGTGCAAGATATTTCTTAAAACAATTAAATACCTCATCCTTGTGCTTCATAAAGTATAATACAGTCCATCTGCTATAATCATCAATAAAAGACACATAGTACCTTGAACCTGAAACTGAGGGGTCTTTGCTAGGTCCCCATACATCTGTGTGTACAAGCTCTAGATAGTCTTCATGCATATATCCTTTCTTGGAGAAGGGTAACCTATGAGACTTACCAAATTGACAAGCACCACACTTGTAAATCATATGTTGCTTGGATACATTAGGTATCCCAAGCACACATTGGTCCCTGCACATTTGCTTCAAGGTCCTTTCTCCTATGTGCCCTAATCTCTTGTGCCAAATCTCAAGCTCTGAAAGTGTTTGATCTTTATAACTGTATAATGCAATGTTCTTTGTATCTTCCAACTCAAAAGTGAAAAGTCTACCTGATTTTTCTCCTTTAGCTATCCTTTTGAATCCATGTCTTGGGTCCTCCACAAATGCTCCATATTGATTGAATCTGACCTGCAACCCTTTCTCTACAATCTGACCAACACTCATTAAGTTCTTTGTAATTGTTGGTACATAAAGTACCCTGCTCAACAAATTCTGATTACCATCACTAGTTTTCACATTTCCAACTTTAATTACAAAATGCTTTGTATCATCACCTGTTTGGACTTGGTGTTTGCCTTTTGGTTCCTCAAGATCAGAGAGTAGTGCAACATTACCAGCCACATGATTTGAACACCCTGAATCAATATAAAATAAGTGATCATCATTTGTACATGTCTTTGAAGTCATGTTCATGATCAGAAGAGAGTCATCCTGCTCTTTTGTGTAGTTGTTGTAGTCCCTTCTAGTTTTGAATCCTCCTTGGTAGTTACCATTGTAATTGTTGTTGTAGTTGTTGTTGTAATTGTTGTTGTAATTGTTGTTGTAATTGTTGTTGTGGCCTTGGTGATGGTTGAACCTTCCTCTAGACTGAGAGTATCCACCTCTTTGGTAGCCTCTTCCTCTCTGATTTTTGTAATTCTTGTAACACTCATATGTGGTGTGATTTGATAAACCACAAATGTTACATGGTGATGAGTTATAGGGTCTCCCCCTACCTTGCTTACCTCCTCTACCCTTTCCTCTTGAAGATCTACCTCTCCCTGCATAGTTGGCTTGAGAGGTAGAGCCTTCATCTTCCACCTTTCTACTCTTTCCTTTATCCTTGGATTTCTTATCAGTGTATAGGGCAGAAGAGTTGTTACCTTTGGATGTATCTCCATTCTTTGTGAGCTTTGCTTCATGTGTAAACAGTTGTCTCCTGAGAGTTGTAAGATCTGGGGTGTGCATGTCCATGTAGAGATCCATTGCAGTGGTGAAGCTTTCCCACTTGTCATCAGCCTTGATTCCATTAATTACCTGCCTCACAATCTGTTCTTCTTCAATTTCTTCTCGTATGCTTGCTAACTGATCTGCAACATCTTTGATCTTCGTCACAAATTCTGAAACAACTTGCTTAGGTTGCTTTCTTAGTGTTGTGAATTCAATCCACAACTGATTTTTCCTAGCCCTTGTATTGGAGGAAAAATATGATGACAAGGTTTCCCAAGTCTCTTGGGAAGTCTTACAATTTCTGATATAAGGTAAAAGAAATTCAGATATAGAGTTGAGTAAATAAGACCTTGCCAATGCATCCCTTGCACACCATGTGTTGAGTTTTTCTTGTTCCTCCTTGGTTGGCAAACCTCTTGCTTTGAATGAGGGCAATTCCTCATCTTCTGAGATGTATCCATAGAGAATTCTTCCTTGCAAGTAGGTATTCATCCTCAGAGACCAAGCTTGATAATTGTTCTTGTCCAATTTGTCAATAAATGAAGGAAAACCATCTCCCATTTTACCTTATTTGCTCTGATACCACTGTTGGGAAAGATGGATGGATGATCCAGGAAACTGAGTAGGTACTGCTAAACCTGCTTTGTACCAGCCCTCTCTTGCTTTAGACTTGATTAGTAGACTTCCTTAGCTTTCCAATGACACCAAGAAATGGCCTATGTCCTTTGGAAATGATGTGTACAATGATTGAATCAAAACAGATAACTTTGGAAGTCACAAACTCAAGAAAACCTTCTATTTTGGTCTTGACACCTGCTGAATGTTTTGCTTAGTGTGACCAGCACAGTAGCAATTGATAAATTACCTCTAGGGGTATTCAATTAACTTAGTAACCTACCATTTGCAAGTGGAATGATGTAAAATGACAAACTATACTCAGAGAAATTAATCTAGCAAACTTAGCTATACCCCCGACTTTTTAGGACTATAGCAGAAATAGACCAGTGAGCTCCTCGACAACGATTTCTCTGAATTGGCTGAATGAAATGTCTTCAATTTTTGACACCATGTAGATGACTTTGAGCTGAATCCAACAAGCTTTGAATCACTGAATTTGGTGGAGTATTGACTGAGATATGCCCTTAACAAGTTGACAGACTTTGGAGTAGACAAGTAGTGAACACAGAGATTAATGATGTAAATGTATCTATAAATTAACACTTGTGTACAATCCCATTGGCATGACTAGCATTGCCTAATTGTGTAGAGAGGTGTAGGCTATGGATTAGTCCTCACACACACTCAATGACAGTAGAATGAAGCTCGGGAGTGATCTCTCTACTCGCGATTTTTCATGTTCACCTTTTATGTGAAATGTGTAAGAATTTGAATTCAAATTCAAATTCTTGGCTCCCTCTAATCAAGCTTCTAAAAACTTGGAGATATTCTCTCAATCAAGTAAGCTACTTTTTCCACGACTCACTTTGGTAGGTGATTACAAAAGATTCCAAGTCATTTTGACTTTTACAAATGAGATAAAGTGGTAATTAACCACTAGCATATGTTCCTATGATTCTTCATGTATGTAGAGTCTTCATGATATCTTCCAAGCCAAATGTGTAGGCTTGTGATTTACACCAACATTGCAGGCAAGGAAGTTTATAGTTTTCTTGATGGATTTTCAAGCTACAACCAAGTAGTCGTTGCCCTATAAGATCAACATAAAACGGTCTTTGCCACAGAATGGGGCATCTTTGCATTTCGTGTCATGCCATTTGGGCTCACCAATGCACCTCAACATTCCAAACACTCATGTTTCATGTCTTTAAAGAGTTCTTGCAAAATAGCTTAGAAGTATATGTGGACGATTTATGTGCTCATTCCCAAGAAAGAAGATACCACATCCCTGAGCTTCGACAGATCTTCAACAAGTGTAGAGAATATCGAGTGTGTCTGAACCCAAAAAAGTGTGTGTTCATGGTATGACAAGGTAAGATCTTAGGTCATATTGTTTCTAAGAACATAATATCAACAGATAAGGACAAATTCAGAGCTATAGCGGAGTTGTCGAGACCAAGGAATCTTAAAGAGGTACAAGCCTTTATGGGCCATTGTGGGTATTATCGTAGATTTATCCACATGTATGCAATCATAGCTAAACCTCTTTATGCCTTGTTGACAAATTTTGAGTGGAACAATGAATGCAAAAATTCCTTCAATGAGTTGAAGAGACATTTGTGCACAGCACCAATACTAACCACTCCTGATTGGAATAAACGATTCCACGTTCATGTGGATGCATCCAATCATGCAATACAATGTGTGCTAGCACAACCCACATGTGAAGGAAATTTAGATTTTCTTATAGCATATGCGAGTAGGCAGGTGAACACGGCTAAACGAAACTATACCACAATTGAGCGAGAAGGCTTAGGCATGGTATATGTTGTGAAGAAGTTTAGGCATTATCTGTTGGCCAATAAGTTCAAGTTTTTCATTGATCATCAAGCTTTATTACACTTGGTCAATAAACCTTGCAATATAGGACGCTTAGTAAGATGGTTCCTCTTACTAATGGAATATGACTTTGAAGTTGTTGTTAGGAAAGGTAGGACCCACCTCAGGGCAGATCACCTTTCTAGCATAACTTCAGGAGAGTCATCACAAGGAGTGTGGGATGAACTACCAGACACTTATTTGTTCAATTTGGAAGTTGTTCCTAAATGGGCAAATAAGTTGGTACCTGTCTTAACCTTCGGACCCCCAAATAAGAATGTGAGAAAGAACAAAGAAGAAATTGTAAAATCACAAAACTATCAAATATTGGTAGGAAGCATGTACAAACAAGATACCAAAGGTGTACTAGCTTGTTGTGTTGAGGACTATGAACATAGTAGTTGGTTGCAACAAGCCCATGAAGGATTGCTAGGAAATCACTATTCTAAACAATGAACATTGTAGAATCTGAAATGTTTAGGAGTGTATTGGCCTAGCATGGACAAGGAAATACAAGAATGGATTAAGAATTGTCCAATATGTAAAGAGAGACCCCTAGTGGAGCATGTCACTCTTTATCACGTGTCATGAATTTCGGATTGGAGCACTCCATTGGTAGACTTTATGAAGTCGGGAATACTACCCAAGGAGGCTAGTCTAAGATGAAGCATGGAGCAAGAGGCTCAAGACTACGCGTTAGTTGGAGACAACCTATACCAAAGAGGCAAAGATGGTTACTTAAGATTGTGCGTTCACAAATTAGACTATTTAAAAATCTTAGAAACTGCACATAGTGGTGTCGCAGGTGGACACTTCAGTCTTGATTGAGTAATTAAGACCATTTTATTCTCAAGACTTTGGTGGCCCACTCTTCATATGGATACACATACCTATGTGAAGAAATGTGATACATGCCAACATGCACAATGAGATGCCTTTGAAACCAATGATGGGAGGATGGGCATTCGCAAAGTGGGGTATAGACTTTGTTGGTCCTATTAACCCCATAGCTAGAAACTCCCATGCAGAGTACATTATTGTAGCCACAGATTACCTTACAAAGTGGGTAGAAGTAAAAACCATGACAAAGAATGATGCTCAAATGACGGCTAAGTTCTTATTCGAGAATGTGATCACAAGATATGGACTACCAATAGAGTTAGTGAGCAATAGACGCACAAAATTTTTGAATGAAGTCATTGAAAACCTTCTCCAAGCATTCTTGGTGATACATAAGAAGTCTTCCCCCTATCACGCACAAGCTAATGGAAAAGCCGAGAGCACAAATAAGATCCTATGTAATGTACTGACCAAACTCGTAAATAATAAACACTTTGATTGGGACGAAGAGCTTCATCATGTTGTTTGGACTTACCGAGTTTCCTACAAAACCGTACTCAATGCCACCCCATTTCAAATGGTCTTTGGAACGAATGTTGTGCTACCATTAGATTTCCTAATCCAAGCTTTAAAAGTAGCACAAGAGCATGAGTGGAATGGACACGATTTGTCCTCCAGGATCTTTGATCTTGAACGCTTAGGTGAGATGAGGCTACGATCAGCACCAGGCATCTATGCTGCAAAGACAAGACAAAACGCTTATTTTGATGCACACATCAAGGATAAAGGATTGAAAGAGGGAGACCTAGTATTGGTTTATACACTTAAACAACATGCCCGAAAATTGGATCAACGAGGATATGGACCCATGATCATTAATAGAATTTCCACTAGTGGTGCGGTTCAATTGGCCACTCCAGGGGGTGACATCTTGCCAAACTATATTAGTGGTTGTTGAGTCAAGCTATATCAAGAACCTCTTACAGAGGATATGCTAAGGAGAGTCAACACTGCTAAGAAGCGAAAAGAAGAGGAGATAAGGGTTAGAGAAGAAGCAGAGGCAGAGGCCAAAGAGTGCATTAGAAAAAATTAGTTAAGGAGACTAGGTCTAGGTATCAATCATGAGGCCCCACGATATCACATGGCCATGTGCTAAACATTAGGTGCAATTCTTCTCGAATAATTGATCGATGTCCCTTTGTGACCTTAGAGGTAGGACATGGAGAGAATGTAAGGACTATGAGAGCGTTGATTGACTCAGGTGCCACAAATAGAGCAGTCAGACTCTCATACTATCAAGATCTTCACTTGAACATCAATCCCATAGAAGCTTATCTCATAGGGTTGGGAGGTGTGGAGACCCCTTGTATTGGTGAGGTGGAGCTCCCCATCTACCTTCAAGATGTCCCAATGACAGTCAAAATGCTAGTGTGTGAAGATGAGGACCTTACATAACCAGTTGTCTTGGGTCAATATTGGATCTATTACCATGGAGTCAACTTAAACCTAAGAAGCCAACTTCTTCACATTTGGGTTCATGAACAATGCACAACATTAGAGTTAGAAAATTGTAGGCTCGCAGATCATGGTGTCACACATTCTCTTAGGACTAATCTTAGAGAAGAAGATGTTGCATGTGTCCAAAGCTCTATGATGCAGAAGGATGCTTCCTCCAACAAAAGATTCGGAGAGCCGTTGAGACTTTCTTCTTGTACGAAGTCTCAGCCATCTATAGCAGTTCAACCATACAAGCAAGCGAAATAGTACAAGACAACTACTATGTCAACTAGACAAATAGATTTCAAGAAGAAAATAGTTCTGAGCACGAAGCAGATCTGGGTACAAAAAGGAGGACAACCACCGGCCTTGCCCCCACAATTCCCATCCAGGCAAGCCAACCAAGCCAAAAGACGAACGAAGAAGCTAGGACAAGCTCAACCACAAGGTATTCGACAAGTTTGAGTGCCTAAGAAGTTAGCTGTAGCTCAATAAGGACAATTACAAATGTGGGTACCCAAGAAGCTCTTACATACACAACAACCTATGCTCTCCCACATGAGAAAAGTGTCAACAAAGAAGCGTAGGTGAGGCAAGGGTCAGAACCAAACACCAAGACCAAAAGCAAACCAACTCACCTCTTCAACAAGAGTAAGAAGACCAGTACCAATGGTATGGGTATGGAAGCCAAACGCACTAGTAGCCCCTGCAGAACCAAAGAACCAAGCATGTGGGATACAGAATTTAAGCAACCATTTGAAGATGAAGAAGCCCAAGGTGATCTCTATGCAGCTGAACATGGTTCTCAAATGGATCCCTATAAGGAGGAATGATCAGTTGTCATCTTGAGGTCCAATGGACACCTCTAAGTATAGCTTGCATCAACGTCCCCAAGTAACATCAGAAGCCTCGATGTGCAACAACCATGTGCCTTTGGCATAACCTTGTCTTTTGCATCATTTAGGTCATGCATTTCCAAAGTATGCATTAATATAGGGCCACATTACATGGCCGTGCATAGACACACTCGAGCGTCCTAGGCACAATACCACATAGACATATGTCAATTATTTTTACTCTTTCTAACATCTTTCTTATTGTTTTGTTCCATTGTTCCTCTCAAAAAAAAATAGAAAAAGAAAAAGAGAGAGAGAGAGAGAGAGAGAGCTTGTTCCCAGGTTTGGCTCATGGAACATGAATGAGTCATGCTTAGTTGAAGGTGGAATCGTTGATGATTGGGCATTTATCAGTTTGGATAGTAGAAGTGTGTCTCGACTAGCAGACGATATTATTGTTGTCTTATCTGGTAGATGTCTAGAACTTGGAATGAACATGGCATCCACAACTATTGTTCCCCCTTTCCATGGTAGGAGGGAAGAGCTTAAAGGTCCGCAACTTGAGTGATGCTTAAGTACTGTATGTACGAGAGCATCCAAGGAGATATCTACAAGGGGTAGTTTTGGTACCTTGCAAACCCTTGTATGTATACTGGGTGAGAAGACTCCTGCTTATGATGAGCTAAAGAGAATATGTGAAACTAAGCTTGGTGTAGTTACCCAATGCTATTTGTCAAGGAATATAATGAAATTTGATTCTCAATATTTGGCAAATGTTGCTTTGAAGAGAGGGGACATGACCAGGCGCTCGAAGAATCTCATCAGTGAATCATCAACAAGGACATTCATCAACCACAGAAGATGCATCATTGGTCAATCACTATGATGGGAGTACAACACGACAAGCAGACTATCCATCGACCTTTCATGGTAAGAATCCTCTACTTGGGTATCAGGACAACACTGATAGATTAGGAAACCTCTTTGTCAGCATACCCTTGAGCAATTCGCTCAAGACCTAATTTTTGCACCATGTTTCTTATAATGCATTCCCCAATTAAGCATGCATAGGGCTACACTACAAGGCCGTGCACAAGGCACATATTATCCTCAACCCATGCACGAACACACTTACCCATCATTTGGGTTACGAGTACTTGGCATGAATACTATGAACATCATCTTTGGAAGATCTAGAGGACATCAATGGAGGCTCACGATGACACATTCATGATGGAATCCAAGGAAGACGCACATACCAAGGGACTACAACTTGCAAAGGCTCGCACTCACAAATGAAGAATCAGACAACCAACCCTACCACATTTGGAGGCT
>CM035434.1:28961422-28988922 GCA_020310875.1 Ceratopteris richardii | reverse complement strand
CACCAAAGATCATTGGTGAATGAGTGTGAAGTCCCAAATTTGAGTAGAGCAATCTAATGCAAATAGCTTCTTGTGTAGCATTTGCTAATCCCGTGTATTCAGCCTTTGTTGAAGATAGAGCAACAGTTGGTTGCTTCTTGGAAGACCATGAGATGGGCTTATCACCTACAAAAGATAAATAGCCAGAAGTACTTCTTATGTCATCCTTACATCCTGCCCAATCTGCATTTGAGTACAACTTTATGTCCAAATCTTATGTGTATGGGAAGTAAAGACCTTAATTTTGAGTACCTTTGAGATACTTCAAAATTCTTTTAGCAGCTTCCAAGTGAGGTGCTCTAGGTTTATGCATGAATTGACTCAGGACACTTACTCCATAACATATGTCAATCCTTGTTAATGTTGCATAGTTTAGACTTCCAACTATGCTTTGATAATCTGCAAGTCTTCAAGCAAATCACCTTCATGAGCACTTAATTTTTTATTTACCTCCATAGGGGTGCTAGCTACTTTTGCATCCTCCAAGTGGAACTTCTTCAACATGTCCTACACATATTTCCTTTGAGTGATGTAGATTCCAGAGTTAGTGTATACTAACTCAAGTCCAAGAAAATATTTCAGAAACCCTAGGTCACTGATCTTAAACTCCTGCATCATCTGGTTTTTTATTTGTTTGATCCCATTGGCATCATTACGTGTAAGAATGATGTCATCCACATATACACATAAATATATCATTTCTGAATTACTCCTCTTGATAAACAGAGAAGAATATGCCTTGCTCATCATGAATCCTTGGTCTTGAAGATAGGTTGTTAACCTATGGTTCCATGCCCTAGGTGCCTCCTTCAAACCATAAAGATCCTTTTTTAATTTTCATACATGATTTACCTTGCTTGGATCTTCATAGCCACGAGGTTGAGCCATGTAAACCTCCTCTGAAATCCATCCATTGAGAAAAGCATGTTTCACATCTAGTTGATACATATTCCAATTTCTAGATGCAGCTACACTTACCAATACTCTGATGGTTGGCATCTTGGACACTGGTGAAAAAGCTTCTTCATAGTCTACTCCTTGGGTTTGTGCAAAACCCTTAGCCACAAGCCTAGCTTTGTACTTGTTTATGGATCCATCTGACTTCCTTTTGATTTTGTAAATCCACCTAGAACCAATTACCTTGATTGATGCTTTCTTGGGTACTAGCTCTCAAGTGTCATTCTCTTGGAGTGCTTCTATTTCTTCATCCATAGCCTCCTTCCATTGTGCTTTGGTACTTGCTTCTTCATATGAAGAAGGTTCTTCAAGTGAAAAATCCTTAGCAAGATAAATAGAATGCTTAGTGACTAATGACGTATCATACCCATATCTGTTTGGCTTCTTACTCTCTCTTTGTGATCTCCTTAAGGCTTGGTTGGATGACTCAGGTATGTCCTCCAACCTCTTCATCTTGACCTTGCCTTTTGATTTCTATGCTCTAAATTCTTCCAAGTTGATGGTGTCCTCATCATCTAATTCGATGTCTTCAATTGTGTTTGGCTCCTCCTTGGTGAGGCTTGGAAATTCTTCTTCCAAGTCATATGGCAATTTGAACTTCTTGCATTCACTTTCAAACCAAGAGTCATTCTCGTCAAAAACAACATCTCTACTGACCATAAATCCTTTGTTGGATGGATTATAAAGCATGTAACCCTTTTGATTTATATCATACCCTATGAAAATGCATTTCTCTACCTTAGGGTCTAGCTTACCTTTGATTTGAGATGGAACATGCACATAAGGAACACATCCAAATATTTGGCAATGTTCAAGTGATGGTCTCCTACCATTCTAGGGGGGTCATCCCATCAAGGGACTTAGAGGGTAACCTGTTAATAAGATAAGTGGCAGTAGACATAGCCTCTGTCCAAAAATAATTAGGCAAATTCTTTTCATTTAGCATAGATCTAGCTACTTCCACAATCATATTGTTCCTCCTCTCTGCTACTTCATTTTGCTCAGGAGTATATCTAGTTGTGATCTCTCCCTTGATACCTTTGTAATGCAAAAATGCATCAAACTCATTAGAGAAGTACTCACCTCCTCCATCGGCTTATCCTCTTTAAACTCTTTCCTGTTTGATTTTCCACAAGTGCAAGATACTTTTTGAAACAACTGAACACTTCATCCTTATGTTTCATGAAATACAAGATAGTCCACCTACTGAAATCATCAATAAATGACACATAGTACCTTGAGCCTGAAATTGAAGGGTCCTTGCTTGGTCCCCACACATCTGTGTGGACACGTTCCAAATAATCCTCATGCATATAGACTTTATTTGTAAAGGGTAACCTGTGTGATTTACCAAATTGACATGCACCACATTTATAGATCATATGTTGCTTGGATACATTAGGTACTCCAAGAACACATTGATCTCTACATATCTGCTTCAATGTTCTCTCACAAGTGTGTCCTAATCTGTTGTGCCATATCTCTAACTCACACAAGGTTTGATCCTTATAATTATAAAGTGCAATGTTTCTAGTGTCCTCAAGCTCAAATGTAAATAATCTACATGTTTTCTCTCCCTTTGCAATTCTCCTGAATCCATGTTGGGGGTCCTACTGGCAAAGGCTCCAAATTTATTGAACCTAACCTGCAAACCCTTTTCCACTATCTGTCCAACACTCATCAAATTTTTTGTGATAGTAGGTACATAAAGAACTCTACTCAACAGATTCTTATTCCCATGAGAAGTTTTAACATTTCCTACCTTGACAACTGAATGTTTGGTATCATCACTTGTCTGTAGTTGGTGCTTTCCCTTGGGCTCTTCAAGATCAGAAAGGAGAGCTATATTGCCTGCTACATGGTTTGAACAACATGAGTCAATATAGAAGAGGTGCTCATCATTCATACGTTGTTTTGAGGTCATGTTCATAATGAGAAAAGAATCCTCTTGATCATCTATATAGTTGTTGAAGTCTTTTCTTGATTTATATCCTCCTTGATAATTGTTTTTGTAATTGTTGTAGCCATGGTTGTAACCTTGATTATGGTTGAATCTTCCTCTTGATTGTGAGTAGCCACCTCTTTGGAATCATCTTCCTCTCTGGTTCTTTAAGTTCCTATAGCACTCATCTCTTGTGGGATTAGAAAGTCCACATATATTGCATGGGGAAGAGTTGAAAGGTCTCCCCCCTACCTTGCTTACCTCCTTTGCCCCTTCCTCTTGAATTCCTACCTCTCCCTACATAGTTAGCTTGAGAAGTAGCACCTTCATCTTCAAATTTTTTATTATTTCCTTTATCCTTATACTTTCCTTTATCTGTATAGAGGGCAGAAAATTGTTACCTCTTGATGGTTCACCATTTTTGTTGAGCTTGGCCTCATGAGTGAAGAGTTGTCCCATGAGAGTGGTTAGATCAGGGATTTGCATATCCATATAAAGATCCATTGCAGTTGTGAAGGATTCCCATTTATCATCTGCCTTGATGCCATTCATTATCTATCTCAATATTTGCTTCTCTTAAATCTCCTCTCCTATGCTTGCCAACTGATCAGCCACATCCTTCACCTTCATCGCAAACTCTAAAGCATTCTGCTTAGGTTGTTTCTTGAGTAGTAAACTCCATTCACAATTGATTCTTCCTAGCTCTTGTATTGGAAGAAAAGCATGAAGATAGAGTATCCCAAGTCTCTTGGGAAGTTTTGTGATTCCTAATAGGAGGAAGAAGGAAGTCAGAGATAGAGTTGAGTAGATATGACCTGGCTAAAGCATCTTTTGCACACCATGAGTTGAGTCTTTATTGCTCCTCTCTTGTAGCTTGATCTTTGCTTCTAAATATGGGCATCTCCTCATCGCCTGATATGTATCCATAGAGACTTCTTCCTTGTAGATAGGTCTTCATCCTCAAGGACCATGTTGGATAATTATTCCTATCCAATTTGTCAATGAGAGAAGGTAAATCGTCTCCCATTTTACCTCAACTTGCGTTGATACCACTGTTGGAAGAGATGGATGGATACCTCAAGGAAGTCAGGTGAAATTGCTCAAACTTGCTTTGTACCAGCCCTGATGCACTTCAGAGTTATAAAGTAGGCCCTATTAGCTTGCAAATGCCACCAAGAAAGTATCTATGTACTTTGGAGTTGATGCTTGAAATAATTAACCCAAAACATACTAGTTCAAGAATAGCTAGTGTTGAAAAACTTGCTATTTTAGTCCATACACCTACTGGCTATTTTACTCAGAGCTCACAATACATTAAAATTTGACAAAATTCCTTTTGCGATAATGAAATTAGCTTAGGTAGCTAATGATTGCAATTAGTATCATTTAAAATGATCAACTATGCTCTAAGAAATCATTTTAGCAAATCAAATCTTACCCCCAACTTTTTAGGGACTAACCAATAGATGACCAATGAGCACTTTGAAGACGATTTCTCCTAGATTCCTAAACCAAATACCTTGAAATTTTTACAGCACAAAACAGACTCTAGTTTGGTTCCAACAAGCCCAAGATTATGTAAAATAGTTGAGTATTCACTGAGATATGACTAGAAGAAGTTTACTGTTCTGAGTAGTCATAGTAGAGAAGTAAACAGAGATGTTTAATGAGGTGTATGCATTATAACACATGATTGTATAGAGTTATTGGCATTATAATTATGCTCAATGATGATGAACTAAGTGAGATTTGTTGTGAGCTGCTCAAGTCCTACAAAATGATCAAGGAGAGAGCTCTAAAAGTGAGGCATACACCCGCAAGTTTTACAAGTCCTTCATCTTGAATTCGTAGCTAATATTCCTCCTAACTCCACAAGATATAAGCTTTTACAAGATTCTCCAAGGATTTAATGATTTACAATGGTAAATGATCAAGTAGTTACAAGCTATAGTTCACATGAATCATCAAGTGCTTCCACACAATGTCTTTCATGCTAAGCAAAATGTGTAGGCTTGTACATTTGCACCAACACCTTTGATGCAAATCAACTACAAAACCTATGCTACCAATCACATGGTTCCCTTAGTGAGCAAGTCAACCCAAATGTCATTGCACTATCTACCTCTCATGGATAGAAGAAAATGAAGAGGGAGGTAGAAGGACAAGGTACTAGCAACATTACATAGAATGAACACATGGAAGAAATGTTTGAGGCATTTTATGACATGGACAAAGATCACGATGGTGGAAAAAATGTCATGGGTTCCATAGACACGATAGAATTTTCAGGATCAAAAGCTGATGAAAATCACCAGAACATGTGAACACTAGCCTATTTACCACTCTACACTAGGGCAAAGATATATGTACTACGTGCATTGTCATGATGCTCAATCTTTAGTCCATTTATGGATAGTCAGATAGTAGTGTCTCTGAATTGTTTAAGTCATTAAGGGAAAAAATGAACCCTGCATGGGCCTTGTAAGGATCCCTAATTTTTAGGGATTAAGCTTAATTCTGTTCTTGTTTAAGGGGACAAAGTGCATTTAATAGGGTGTTTTTTAGTAGGCTAGAGTAGGCTTTTTTTTAGGCTTTACTACGCCTCTCTCTTTATTCTTCTAGAGAGAGAGCAAGAGAATCTACTTTCCACATCATCAAACTCGTGCATGTATTTGAATAAAAAAATGATTTTTTTTTTTAAGTCTCATTTTGAGTATGTATTAACTCAAAAAAGCCTATTTTTTAGTATATATGTCAGAAGTCACTTTTTTGGGTCCATTTTGTAAAGTTTCTTTTAGAAAAAGTATAATTTTCAAACTCCCTCCAAAAGTAAGTGCCACATCATCAAATCCGTGACTATACTTCCCCCAAAAAATGACTTTTTTCAAATTTCATCATTTTCAGCCATACACAATGGAAAAATACACTTTAACCCAAACATATACAAGAAAACACATTTTCTGAGAAAAAATGCTTTAGAGTCCCTTCCAACTAGTTTTCCATCTTTGTTTTTGATATTGTTGGTCATTAGCAAAGATGGTGTTGACATGTATCACAAACTTCACTGTAGAACGTCCTCATGCTCCTGCATCAACAAGTATCCATGTTTGTGTGCCTATAGAGTTTGCTCCAAATACACGATGCAATAATGATGCCAATTCTCAAAATGAACGTCGTGTAGTTGGAGAAAAAAGTATTGATCTTTGGACTCATGGTTCACTATATCCTCTTGATCCAATATCTTCTTACCATCCAACATTCCATAACCTCTCAACTTTACTTCAGTTCATTGGTGCAGGTGAAGTTGGACTATTAGGTTACTGCAAGCGATTATCTACACATTCACATGCTACTACTAAGTATTGGTTCCAACAATATCAACTCCATCATATGAGGGTGGTCACTTTAGAAAGCACAATGATATCTTTACAAAAACAACTGCAGATTTTGAACGGGATATGGAAGCAAAAGAAAGCACAATTTCAAAGTTAAATGCCAATCTCAAGCACCTACTTGGTATGAGATATAGGAAAAGAGCATTGTCATCCTTTGAATCTCTTTCAGTAGGTGGTATAGCATGCAAAGGACGTATATATGCAACAAGGTGAGTGTTTGTTATACTTTTATATGTTTTAATGAAGATTTGTAATGGAATCTTTCATTGTGTAGGTCATTTATTCAAAACATAACTGCTTCATCAACAACACAAGACCAATTCAAGCTGATGAATAGTTGTATAAAGAGCAAAGAAATCACTTATGCTATAGACACACCCATAGGAAAGTGTATTAGAGTTTTTCTTGAAGCTGAGTTTTTAGAGAAGTTAAAAAACATTATCAAAGTGCAAGATGTGCAGGCATTATGTGACGAAGCGGGCATCAGTAGAAATGGGTATACTGCAATGTACACCATTTTGAGGCAAGCCTTACGAGCACAAGGTATTTCTCAAAGTATATTTCCATGCCATATAAAGTGTCTATAAAAAAAAAACTCCAAATGAGGATGTGTCTCATACTATTGGACAATATTTATTCATAGAAGACACTATGCCTGCCTCTGTTTATCATCCAAATATTCCCAAGAAGCAATCAAAGATCCTATCTACGCAAGGATTTACTTACACTAAATTCAACAATATATTTGTGGATCTTCAGAAGCTTCAACAAGCAATGGTTCACTTTTTATAGTTCAATAATCAAAGATATCCCTACTACATTTTATTTGGTGTTGAAGTTTTATTGCATTCAAGTGTCATATTAAGATAATGTTTTCTCTTTTGTGCAGACTGTAATGTTAAGTTAAAGTTCATACTAAAGCTTGATGAGTGCCAAATCATAAAGGGTCGGTGACTAGAAAGGTTGAGTGTGACGCTAATGAATGAAGTTGTGGACCATGCAATGAGTGATGAAACTTTAGGATCCACTTCCCATTTGACTTATACTGTGCAATCAAAGAGAGATATCTAGTGGTTAGGTGCTATAGAAGTTCCCCCAGAAAGAAACAATGTTATTTCGTGGATGTTTAGTAGGATTCCATGGATTACAGAAGTAATCTCTTCTCAAATACATGGGAAAAAGCTTTCTGTAGATGATATAGGTGATTTTGAGGTAGAATGGCATTTGGGTGGAGACCTTAAGAGTATAAAATTCATGTTAGCTTATAAACAAGGAGCATCTTCTCTCTATCCTTGCCCATATTGTACACAAGGTTACAAAGGATCTAAGAGACAGTCTAAACCTGCAAGGGCATTGATGAGAGTTGATGAATCTTAAGAAATTGATGAAACAGACTCATCGAATCGCAGGGAATGGGAGATATCACTTTTGAGGTGTCCAATGTTACAAGAACCGACTCGTGATAAAATAAGCAATTATTGGAACGCCATTATTCCATTTCCATTAGTCAATGTTCACTTTTGTACTTTGCATGCATTCATGAGGATCTTTGATAGGCTTTTGAAGCTCCATGTTGAATATGCATTAAGATCATTTTGAGAGTTGCTAATGGTAGATCTTTCACATTTTCACATGCTTTATCTATGCCAATGATAAAGAAAAATTGGTTTTTAGATTCATTATTAGCCAAGATTGGCTTGGTTGTCAATTTTATTGATGAAAGATGTATAGTTTATGATCTCTCAAATTGTGATGTTATTATTGCTTCTAGAATTTTATGTCATGGGCTATATAAGCTCATAGACTGTGCAACAACATGCACATTTCAAGATTCTCAGGCTATCTCAAATGCAAAGCTTCCTACACAACACTTTTAAGATGTCAGTGATACTTGACTTGATGACACTTGGACCTCATATCACGTGATGCTTGATCAATGTTAACCGCACTCAAGGAAATGATACATGATAATTGATGGTTGATGACACATGATATTCAACAGATGTTGTGATAGTTGATGGGTATCCCAATACCAACCAAGTCTTGAGAAAACCTAAACTTCATAAAACTTACTAGATTTCACAACACTCAACAAGTATCGATGACACTTGGAGTACATGAAACCTAGCTCGTATAAAAAATACTTTCTTCTAAATGATACCTAGAAGGTGCCACAATACCTGCTAAGTTTCATTAATATTCCATAGCTGTTGTGATACCCAAGAGATGTTGATTACACTCAACAAGTGTCGTGACACATAGGTGTCGATGATACCCATGAGGTTTCAACAATACTTGACAAATAGAATACCTACCCAAAGTGTTGGTGACACTGGATGAGTATCCTGATGCTTGACCAAGTGTCATGAAACTTGGGGAATCATGTGTCATGACACTTGAGTCAAACCAAATGTCATGATACTTGGGCTATTACTTATCGAAATTGTAAAATCTCTTACATTTTTAAGTTCATCTCTGGGTCTCTCAC
Source organism: Ceratopteris richardii (assembly GCA_020310875.1). NCBI lineage: Eukaryota > Viridiplantae > Streptophyta > Polypodiopsida > Polypodiales > Pteridaceae > Ceratopteris > Ceratopteris richardii. The sequence goes on along the minus strand of CM035434.1, from coordinate 28,980,101 downwards.
TCTCTCTCTCTCTCTCTCTCCCCTCTATCCCCCTTTGTGCTCACTTTCTCCAAAGACCTTTTGAAAACAAAACAATGATTATAACGAGGTTTGGTTTTCACTCATTAGTGCTTGTCAAGTGTTGCTTTGGAGAAATGTTTTTATGAACGTATTGTGCTTACCTCCAAGGTTCTTTGTCTCAAAACTTGGCCCTTGAAAGCCACTGTACAAGACAAACCAAAGCTCTAAAGATCCCATGATACCTCTAGTCTTTCTCACTCTCCAGTACTCTCACTCTTAGAAATGAGAAGTGAGGTGGATTTTGAAGCATATGCCCCTAAGAACTCAAGAAAATTTCACCCTAACTTAGACGTGTGGTCTACCCTAGTTTCTCCTTCACTCTATCTACCACAATCCTTTTTCTAGTTTTAACTAGCATTACTTAATTGTAGCAAACTCACTGCACACCCAAACAAAGAGTTGGCTATCTACTAAGTGCAAATGTAAATAATATCAGTAGTCCACTCACTCTTTCATGCACATCCACTCCACACACAAGCTACAACCATCACAAAGGCACTTTGACTAAGGCACACATCCTTAGCAATGGTGCCAAAAATGTCTAACACCCAAAGTAAGTTTTGCTTACATTTTTTTATTTGGTCTTAAACACCATGTGTATATCTTATTAACCAAATCATAGCATATTCTTTTTGCACATGGAGCATATTTTATGAATTGATATGGGTCATTGGACATTTTTAGAACACAAGGAATGGAGAAGTCACATTATAGGGCTAGAGGTGTTTACTTTAAAAACACTCATCATAGGGGTGGTCTACTCCAATCAAACTATTTAGAAGAAATGTTCAAGTAGTTTTTTTGTGCAACATTCACTAGAAAATATGTAATGGAACGAGCATGTGATTCATGAATAGCAAAGATTACACAAAAGCTACAACATGATATTGCAAGAGAGAAGTGGATGTCATCATCAGGACCGCTACATCATGCCTAATGGCGTGCACAAAGAGTTCGTGAGGGTTCTGCTTGGAAATAGTTTCCCAACTCTTAAAATGCATTATTTTTTCAAGGTTTTTATAACTCCTTTCACTTCAAAAAAACTTTCAATGTTTTTGTGAATATACTTTTAATGTTTTAAAACTAATTTTTATCCATTTAAATGTGAATAGGACAATTCTTAAGTGAAAGGCTATAAATAAAGGTGTCCTTCCTCATTTTACCACTTTACATCCTAAGAGAATGGCACAAGCAGACTGCTAGAAAGGATCATGTCGTCTACCCTAGCCATGTACAAGGTACTCAGCACCCAACATGGATGACACCCCACAAGAAGCGTCGAACCACAAGCCACTCTTCCAGATGAAACTCAGGTGTAGGGACACACTCTAGTAGCATTCTATTGGGGGGGATGAAGCTTCACAAGAGAGAGATGTAACACAAGAAATAAATTATTCCCCTCCCATATCTGATGATGAGCCCCCATTGAGGACGCCACTCAAGGCAAGGCCCGAACAACAAGGATGGATGCAACTTGTGATGGAGACAACATCAAATTTAGAGAGTTCCTCGGATGAAGAAAGTGTTAACGAGTCACCATGGACCCATGATCATATCCCTGTGAACCATCGAGTAACACAAGGAGGCAAGACACTCCCCACAGGACAAGGACAAAGACCAACCGATGAAGAAAGAGAGCAAAGTCGGGCAGAGCAAGTAAATGATGAGGCCGGATCATCTAGGCATGCTCCAAGAAGAAAGAAAAACTATCAACTGTGTCGTAGACCACAATGACCACAACCCAACATCCCCCCAAATGCAAGAGCACCGCAAAGGCACAGAAAGCAAACCAGAGCCTTTGCAAAGATTCGACACTATCAAAAGTCTGTGGAGCTTCTTATTCCACGAAGGTCATTTGCAAGAGTTGTGAAGGAAGAGATCCAAAGCTATTGCACTGGACTTCATATCCAAGGGATGAAGTCCTCCAAGAAGCTGCAAAGGTGTATCTTATCTCAATGTTCGAGGACTCTAACCCATGTGTTATTCATGCAAAGAGAGTGACAATACAACCTAAAGATTTGTAGCTAGCTAGAAGAATTAGAGGGAATAACCCTTAACAAATATTTGTACTCCCTTGTTTGGAGAGCTTTTTTTATATCCCAAATGATGAATATTTTGTAAATCCCAAATGATGAATATAACCTTTTTCTTATTATATTTGCTCTCCCAAGTGTTTGTCTCTTAGTGTACATGTTTTGAAGTCTATTTCTCCTATGTATCTAAGTGTCTTTTTCTAGTACCTCTTTAAAGTGTTTTGCATAGTTTAATCACTCTTTTTATTGTATTTCTTGTAAGCAGTGTTGTTTAGAATGATAAGCAGAACTTTTTTTTGCATTTCTAAGCCATGAAACCACATGCCATGCACATTGGATCATATGATTGGCCTTAGATAGGGTGCAATGCATGCTAACCCTCTGACCAATAGATAAACAATGTTGATGGACATTCAAATGTACTTATTTATTGGTGCATGCTTATATGCACCCAGAGGAGTCTAAATATTCTCTAATCATTGCACATAAGAAGAGTCTTCCACAATTCCCCAAGTTTAGGTTGTAATTGAGGGACATAGACTTCCAGTATAGGGAACCTAGTGCATGGAATGGCCTAGGAATGCAAAAAAAAAGGCCTGCCACAGAAACGCGGGGATGAGCCCTGCAAAACTTTTGCAAGGCCCATCCCCGTGTTTTTGTGGCAGGCCTTTTTTTTGCATTCCTAGGCCTTTGCATGCATTTTGGGCAACAAAACTTACAAGAATTAATGGAAAAAGATTGATTAAATTGTGCAAAAGTTAAGAGATTGTCAAAAACATAAAGACAATGCACATGGAAATTGGAAAAAAAATAATTGGTATTATAAAGTTTTTACAATTGGCTCTTGGCCTTGAGCCTCTCCACTACATTCTTTCTTCTCTAAAAAGACAGTGGTAATTGGTAAGTCAAAATTGATTGGGATATTAACTGAAGGTTTGTCAATCCAAGAACTAAAGCTATTCCTATTTGACCTAATATTTTTCCTCTAAAGTTAACTCCTAGGGTAGTAAGGGCAAAGGGCTTCCTAACCAGAAATATACAATTGATCCCTTGCATTATTGTAGATAGACACGAAACATTTCTCAAGGCCTTTAGACACCAAGTCATGAAGTGTCCTTGAGGGGAAAAGTCCTTGTGGATTATGACAAAATCTTCCTTTGGCAACTTCCCAATGTAATGTGCCAAGGAAGAGCCATGGCCACGGGCTACACAGTCACCACCAATCCTTGCTGCAAATTTATCCACTTCAATTGCTTCCTGCACATAGACAATCATAAATTTCAATAGATACATCTTGTATGAATATGAGACAACCATAAATGTCATTAGAGACTTACATCTTGAAGCCTATATTCATCCTCTTGTCTTCCCATTGTATCTACTGGAACTGATGAGTGAGCCATGCCACTTTGCTCCACAACAGGGGATGTTGGAATCTTCTTCTCCAAAATTCTTTCCCTTGCTACGGCGAGATCTTCTTCAGTGGCATTTTGGTTGGCATCACTCAAAATCTCTTCACACACAAAGGCAATGGTGTCTGCAACTGAATCACCAAGTGGAATTGTTGTCTTTTCGATTATGTCAGAAGTTTTGTCCATGGGAACATCCGAGGTCGAGCAAAAAATACTTAGGCATTTGTCAAGGCGTAGACCAAATGCCTTCTCAGTATCGTGCAGGAACAAAAATCTTCTTCGTCAACAAGTACCACTGAAAACATTTCCATCTCTACCTCTGGTAGAGTGGGTTCCACGGGCTCTAACTTGGAGGGTGGACTATTCTGTGTACTGGATTCCTTTAATTTTTCCACTAGTCCTTGTGGAAATTCTTTGCAAATTTTTTGACTCTCTTCTAATAAGTTGAGAGCTTCTATCTGGGGTTCCTTTTTGTCAACTACAAAACCCCTAGTAACAAGAAGGGGGAGGTCCATGGGTGTAGGTTCGGGCTCCTCATTGACAAAAAAGATGGTTGTTACATAGGAAAGATATTTTCTTCCCATTTTCCTCTTCTTATTTAATTGTTTGATTAAGGGCACTGTGTCATCTAACAGGTGCCCTGCATCCTCAGCAACAACCATGAAACTCTTTAAGTGCTTCGCAAATGCCTCATCTCCTTTATGAATCTACAAAAGTAGGTCACAAGGGACCCATTTACACTCATATGCTGGAATATCTATAGCATATCTTAATGTATAGAATTCCATAAAATTTGTGATCTCATCGATCACATCGGAGTTCATGGCTAGAGTCCCTTCAAGATTAGGGACTCTACAGACTAGGCCATACAAATCCGTATGACCGTTGTAGTTTGTAGTATCCAAAAACTCCATGAATAGATCTCGAGGAGATTTCGTGGGAGTGGAAGTGCTAGCAGCCATTGCTTGCACGCGAGAATTCTATTGGCTTGTCGGTGCTTTCTAGCTCTTTGAGAGTGCAAATGTGAGAAATGAGCACATAGAACCCATTTTTATAACTCAAACTAGCCAAGGTCCAATGATTATTCACTAAAATAGTTTTTGTTTCATTGTTGGGAAATCTAAGCTTTATTTCAAATGAATGTAAAGATCCCTCTGAACTTTGAAATGGTATCCATTTGCCAAGTTGCACATCCAACGATCATAGTAGAATCTAATGTATAATGAACTACGTTGTTTCAAATATTGAAATCTTATACCTGTTCCACCTATTTTACAAATATATTTATCACCTTTTGCAATTCCTTCTATCAAACCCCATTTTTCACCAAGAAAACTTTCGACTTGCTCATATGTGATATCTTTACACATGAACATGGTGGAAGTCTCTTGGAATGAGAATCCTTGGAATAAATATACAAAACGATGAATGGGAAAAGACCAGTGCAAACCTAAAGACCTAGACACTTTTGTGAATTTCAAAGAGTTATGTATATCCATTACCATCTTGTGCTTCAAAGATGATACGGACCATATATCAGGTTTTGGCCACTTCAAGCTAAGAAGAGAATGTAATTCAATTCTCTCTAACCTTCCAAAACCATTCATTGTAGAGGGTACAACATATCTATGTGTGTAAAAGAAAACTCTATCATGGTAAAGTTGAGGAGGAGATATTTCTGGAAAGACTAGTGCACCAACATCTGCATGCAATGCTTGGAAAGTACCTGTAAGACTATGAAGTGGTTGCTCTTCCATTAAAGTAGAAGGAAATATATCTGAAACAAAAAAAAACATATCTAAATAGTTCAGAAATATATTCAACACTAGAAAACATACAATATTGTAGAGTAATACTTACAATTCACAGGATATCTCGTTCTATTAAAGTTTTCAAGTTTCATAGTTGCCATTGTAAAATCATGTTGTACAATAGCAACCATCCCATTGTCTCTGTGCTTCTTGAAGCCAAGTAACTTTCCCTTCCAATGAAGATCCAAGTTTCCACGATCTCTAACTTAATGAGGCCGAACTCTAAAGGGTTGCATGTACACCCATGCACCTTTGGAGTACTCATGTGATAGCCATTGCTCATCTATGGCTTTGATATTGTGACATCTTAATATGAGGATTTCATCTTTTGGTCGCCTAGAAGCTTTAGATGTTGCCATTGAAGCTAAAGGTCTTCAAGCTACAATAGTAATTCGTGATAGGAGATGCAGGTAGGTTGGAGTATAGAAACAGGGGCTTCAATGGTGTGCTAGAGAGTGAAAGTAGTGGGAAAAGATGACTTTTTGGGACCTGGGTATGAAAATGTGAGGTTTAGGAGGGAAATAACTCTTTGTTGAGTATTTTTGAAAAAAAACCTTTTTTTCAGCTTAAACATGCACGGATTTTGAATTTGGGTTCAAAAAGAGTACTTTTGACCCTAGAAAGTAATGTGGGGTCCATTCTCAAGTGTTATAATGAGTTTTTTAACTTTTTAGAAATTTTGAATTTTTGGGCCCAACTAAGTTACGAGATTCCTTCTCTCTCTAGAGGCAGCTCATTAAATAAGGGAGAAATATGTCCCCTCTCCCCCCTTCAGCCTAGTATTTTATAGGGCTAGATTGTGGCCACCAGCCTCTTCTGATTGGTCCATCACTAATCACTCCTTAATCTAAAAGGCCCATTCAGGGTTCATTTTTTCCCCTAATGTAACTGGATTTAAAATAAACTTTCATTGTTGTATCAATATAAGTATATTTACGAATATCATTGTAATTGCTTATCCTTGGCAGGATTTTGAAAGATCAGTTCTGCCAGATGGCAATGACATGCCTCCAACATATGGAGATGCAAAAAAGCTTTTATAGTCCGTGACGATGGACTACACTAAGATTGATACTTGTCTGAATAATTGTGTTCCCTTTCACAACAAATATGAGCACCTCCACATATGTCCAAAGTGTGGAGCAAAAAAATTTAGAGAAGACCTTGTGGGTGAAGCGGTCCCCGTGAAGGTTCTTCGCCACTTCCTATCATTCCATGAATTAAGAGCATGTTCAGATGCAAATCCATAGCTCAGTTAATGTCATGGCATGTAAAGAGCAGGTCTACTATTGGTGTAATGCGAGTTCCTACTGATTCTTATGCTTGGAAACACATAGATAGTAAGTGGCCAGAGTTTCCTAGAGAGGGTCGGAATATATGTCTAGGCCTAGCTATGGATGGAGTAAATCCATTTGGTTTACATAGCTTCTCATGGAGCACATGGCCTGTATGTTTGATCAACTATAACATCCCACCATGGCTGCCCACAAAAAAGGGCCATTTATTATTAGCTCTCATTGTGCAAGGTAAGAATAAGGTAAAAAACATCGATGTATACCTTGCATCACTTGTGGAAGAGCTACACACTTTATGGGATGGGATTACTGTGCACGACATGTCTCAACCTTTAACAGGATGGGACGTGCGAGTGTAAGACATACTTATGTGGATGATGCATGAATGGCTCGGTTATGATGAACGTTCAAGTTTATCAATTTTGAGTTACAATGCTTGTCCCCTATGCTCATCACAACTCAAAGCACGCTACTCTAAAGCACTTCGGGAAATTCTTTACGAAGGACATCATAGATTTCTACTTGATGGACATGTCTTATATGAAGGGAAAATTGGCCAACAAGCACAATGACAAATGAAAGAAAATGATTGGAAGCAGTTGTGGGATGCAGGAACACACTCCTTGGCATGAAACGATTGTCAATCTTTCATGATCTCCCTTATTGGAGTGAGTTATTGATAAATCATTTGGTGGAACCAATTCATATTTTCAAGAATGTGAGAGAGATGCTCTACAAGACATTGATAAAAAAGAAGGAAAGCAAATCACAAAGGGAGGAATTCGAAGAGTGAGGTCGTATGCAAGAGTTGTGGGAAATTACCAAGCCGAATGGAACAGTATCGCTACCAAGGGCTCCTTAGGTGTTTCGCAACATGGAAGAGCAACAAGTGAAGAATGTGATTTCATAGTTTTGAACACCTACTAGGTGCATGAGGTGTCTAAAGACTACCTTCACATGGAACGAAGATCTCGGAGGGCTCAAGTCTCATGATTGGCACCTCCCTATAGCTGTGAAATATTGCCTTTCGAAGCATGTGTGAACAACCATTTATCAAATCAGTTCCTTGGTACGGTGGATCTCTTCTAAAGAGAAAAGGAGAGATAGCATATAGAGTGCCAAACTCAATGCTATAGAGGTTGTCTCTATGGTTGAGAAGTACTTTCCCACAAGTATCCTCACAATTCCGCTTCAATTATTGGTTCATGTGGTTGATGAAGTTGCAATAGTAGGAACTATCAACAATCAATGGATGTTCTTCTTAGAGTAGTTCATGAAGACATTAAAAGGGATTTTTTTTTTTGTCAGAGAGCACATCCAGAGGGCATCATAACAGAGGGGTGGCTCGTACAAGAGTCTCTTGCATTCATAACATAGTTTCTATGCATGTCAGATCCAGAAATGCCTCGTTTATGGAGCAATGGTGAAGATGTTTGTCTCGTAGGTGATGAGCCTCAAGGTAAAGGGATGGAAAGAAAAATGGATGCAACTTTCAAAGAGAAGGAAATGAACTCGAAGCCCATACATTAGTGGTTGGGGAGATATGAGATTGCTAAAGAAGCAAACACAAAGGAAAGAGCTCAATTTCAAAAGAATCGTTCCACTCGCTTTTTTCCTCTTCCAGAAAGTCTTCAACCATCCCCTAGTGGCTCCAGTAGTTGATATATGCATTCAACAGCACAACACAATACACGTGCTAGCCCATCTTGTTCGTCCCATTGGTCAAAATCATGTTCTGGAGGAGCACGTTCCAAAGTTGGATCTATGGATGGCTCTAGAGGAGGTGGATGTTGTGGAGGCAATGTGATGGATGTTGTGTCACCCAATTCTACTCCTAGAAGTAAGGATCATAAAAATTACATCATAGGGGCGATCTATTGTGAGCATTGATCAGCACCCTATTATTAGCTCAGAAATGGATTCAACATATGGCACATGAGGTGATGTCCCATTGATGTTTAGAGGCTCGTGAAGCTTTCAAAGGAGGCTAACCAAAGCCTGTATGGTTAGAACACGAGGAGTGGAGATGATGTGTGATGAGTAGCAATAGACTCCTGACGAATATCATCAGCAGTAAGATGCAGCAGCCACACATCTAGATATAGTCAGAGCATCACATTTGGGTAGTGGTAGGTACGACATTATGCATCACAAGATTTTGATTATTGAATTTGATTGTGTTAAGCACGTCATGTTTGTTGATCGCACGTTTTGCATATTTGTTATAGGAGTTGGTAGTGGGTCATCTTTTGACATGAGTAGAGGATGCTTATGGATATCATCATGGATTGGTTCCACCATTGGAGGACTTGAAAAGTGTTTTTCTTTATCAAATCATGTTTTGGTTGTGGACCATCTAGAGCCTAAATTGGCAACCACTAGAGTACATGTCACATGTACTCAATTTTTTTGGGCAGAGTGTATTGTCATTTGCTACACAATAGCATTTTCATGTTGCCGCAGTGAGAGACAACACACTCTTCCCAAAAAAAATTTACAAATATGGGTGTCAGTATAGGTGCCGATATTGGCATTGGTATGCCTAGGGACATAGCAACGCTTATATCGATGATTTTTTCTGGGCACATACTGATGCTTATACCATTGATTGACATAGCGACATGTACACCTCGCTTATATCATCAATTTGTAGGTAAATATCGACAACTATAGCAGCAAAAATATATTGATGCTTATAACAATAGTATTGTGTATGTATTGGCCCGTATATTGGCACCCATACCAATGCTTCTACTGGCATTATTGTATCGATATTTATACCAATGCTTATATCAATGTCAAGGCTCAATTGCCCCTATGTATTTGTGCTGATATAAGGCCTAGTATGCCTCTCATATGTTGTAACGACATTAATAATTAAGTATTAATAACACTAATAGTTCAACATTGATAAGATTTATTAATTAATTATTAATAACACTAGTAACTAAGTATTAAAAGTGAAGCATCAAATACATTAATCGTTAAGATTCAATAGATAAGTTTGAACACAACTAAAAACTATGTAATGATAGCTAAGTGATAATAGCCAGATATTAATAACCAAGTATTAATAGATAAGAATTAATATATAAGTATTAATAGATAACCACTAATAGATAAGTATTAATAGCTATGAATTGATAGTATCTATCACAGAAGACTAACATCACTTATATTGAAGTATTAATAGTTAAGCATTAATAGCTTTTAATAGTTGAGTATCAATTGCACTTATAGCTAAGTATTACTAATATTAATACTTGAGTATTCATAGGAAAAATATTTGTATTACTAACTAAGTATTAATAGGTAACTTTTAATAGCTAGATAGAATAACCGAGTGTATCTTATTCCACATTTGTTAGAAAATTTCTTCATGCTCCAAATTCTTTTAAAATTGCATTATGAATTTTTCTGTGTTACAATCACTCGTACATAGATAAGTTCTTTTCTTGCACATAGCGAAAAAGCATACGTAATGGTATGAATGATAACAACGTAGAAAGTTTACCACTAAAATAAGTATTTCTTTGATGTTCAATCCACATTCCATGAAATAGAAAATGTACCATGAAAATTTTGGTCATGTAGTCAACATAAATTCTACTTCATGAAAATGTACCATGAAGTAGAATTTATGTTGACTACATGACCAAAATATTAAGAGTTTGTGTATCCAAGAATGGGTGCATATTCATCTCTACAAAACACGAACACATATCTTTAATGACACTTAAATATCTCAATATCTTTCTAACTTCAATCCAAAACATATCTCAATATCTTTCTAACTTCAACCCAATGCTTCATACTACGATTTGACGTATATCTACTCACAAATACCACTAGAAATGTAATGTCCATTCTTGTAGCTACCATAATATACATAAGCCTACTCACAATGAGGCTAGAGAGGGAAGGAAAGATAGATAGATAGAGATCATTCTTGAAGGATTGTACAATGATGATCTCAAATTCCAATATTTTCACTTTGCATAGCCTCCTCATAGAAGCTTCTGATAAATGAGGTCTTACTGGCAATTGTGAATGTTGTGGAGGAATATCATCAACATCATATGTTGGAATCTACACATATAAATAAAATTCATTAGTATTCCATAAATGAATAAAAAGTAAACTTTAAACATAAAATTAAATATATAAGTTATTAAATATGGATAGAAAATTTTTATTCTCTCTAGCTAAAAGGTGCTCTTGGAGGTCTACGCCATCCATAATTCACTAATAGTTCATCACCTGCACGTAATGTAGTAATAGCATTGACAACTATGTATCTTGATACATCTCTACTCATGTATGATGATTCATCACTATTTTCACGCTCTTCAAATGTGCAATTAGTCCTTGAACTATTATGTAACCCTTGACTACTATTTATTAGGCCTGCTATATTTCCATGTGTGTAAGGTCTTCAATCAATATATAATCTTTCATTTTCTGCATGTAAAATGTTGGGTGTGTGTAGAAGTGCGAGAGACACACAAGAACCACACACAATGAGCACAAACGCAGCAAGATTAGCGACGTCGTATGCAAGCATCACACACCCCGTCATGCCATACGTAAAAAAAAAACGTCAAATGGCTAGTCGTTTAATCAATGGTTCGCGCATGACGTGCATTGCGACACATTTTGCAATTTTATAGCGACGAAATTGTGTCGCTTTAACCATCGCTATGCGCCTGTATTCCTTGTAGTTTACATACATAAATACATATATACATGCAAGCATACATACATATGTATGTACGCACATACATACATCCAAACACGCACACACACATATGAGTGTGTATATATATAGAGAGAGAGAAAGGAGAAGAATATGGCTATCCATTAATGATCGAGGCAATGATGTCAAAGCATTAATGACATAAGCAATGATGTACAATCATTTCTTCTTTTTTATTTCTAAGGGAAATGTAAAGCTAAGCTAAGGATCCCGAAGGCTTGGGGTAAATTCTTCACAATTTTCCTCTTGAGCCAAGATTTGGGTAATTTCACGGTTGTGGATACAACATGAAGTTCACTTCATAGAATAAGCTCATCAACGGATAAATATCTGAAGGATAAATCCTATTTGGAAACAGATTGGTTTACATGGTTCTCATGAGGCCTATCGTATGGATACAACATCAAGGATACATCTAGGTTCAGAGGGTTCACATGGCATTCACAAGGAAGCTTCATAGTTCTATGGATACATTTCATGGTTTGCACAACATTTTATCTGTAGGGGTTAAATGGTATTCATGTTTGCCATGTTGCTACGTTTGTCATCCTCAAAAGTTCAGAGCCAAAGAGATAGTTATGGTGAATGCATATACCTATATTTTCTCCTATATTTCTTGTGGAGATCAGAAGTTCTGCACCTCTGTTGGGTGCTTAGAGACGAGGCTCGTTTAGTTCTTCATGGATAAGAGAAATTGTTTCCTTGTCTTTCTCTTCAATGTAAAAAGATTTTCAGAATAATGTAACTGAGAGACCATGTATTCCTACAGGAGATTTATGTTTTTTGGACTCTTTGTTTGAGTTGAGAAGCCTCTATCTCTATCCAAATGGGTGTGGTGTAGTGATAAACCATGGCGCAAAGTGCCTGGGTTCAAATCACACAATGGACATGTTCAACCTTCAGGCATATGCAAATGTATGGGTGCCTCTATCGTACAAGGTCCTGTATGTGTGTCTTTCATTCATTGTACTAAAAAAAAAAAGCCTTTGTCTCTGCATTTGAGACAGATAATATTTCTTTATCGTTCAATACATTTTTTTATCTTCTTCAAAACATAATCAACTGTGCTGGCCACGTATGTCCATTGCAAATTTCCAATGAAAACGTCAAATAAGTTGTGGAGGCAGAACTCAGGAACTCTCGTCTTTCCAAAATATACACAAAGTTGGTTGACTTGTGATCCCGACTCCCGAGGCACATGATAGAACAAGGCTACTTCACAAGCTACCTGCAGGCTTCCACTTCCACTATTGATGCGAAATTCTGTTGCAGGGGCTGACCCCGATTAAAGAAACGCCATCGCCGCACTCTTTCGATGTCACCGAAGAAGTGTCATTGCCCCTTAGCTAAGCGGCCAAACTCCACTGGCGCGAAAGCGAGAAACCTTGAGATCTGCGCCATATCTTGACGTATACAAGTTACAACTGCCGCACAGAACTTGAGCACGCAAGCGCTCGTGAATGGGACATGGCGTAGTCTTGAAATCTGCATCCTTTCTTATCTTGAAGAACGAATGCCAGCTCACTTTCTGTCGCTCAAGAATTTGGAATGTTTTTTTTTTTTTTTAAATAAAGGAAGTTCAGCCTTAGCCTAATCTCCCGGACTTTAATTATAATAAAGAGAAAAAGTTACAAGTGAATGGGACTAGTGTCCATGGGACCCCCCAAATCCCACATTGCAGGGGAGGAGTATGGCAAGCTCCAGGGCATTACAAATGAGGCGGATAAAATTATCATCACCCTCATGTGGGACCCATTTGGGTTTCAACTTGTTGTTTTCGAGGAGATAAATACAGTGATGTCTAAACGGTGGTGATCTCTTGACTCGGGAGATTCTTTTACCAAGGAGAAACAAAGATTTCTCGATCGACCATTCCTTAGGGGTTTGGCCAAAATTGACAGCACAACGCTCCCTCCAAATCTTCCACAGAGCCTCACCTCTGATGGCATTCCACAGCCTCGATGAGCAGCCGATCACCTCACCCAACATCACTTGTTGCCAGTTGATTTGACGCGTGAGTCTCAAAACTCGGGTCACGTGATTCCAGATAACGCGGGACTTGGGGCAGTCGAAGAACAGGTGAGCTAAATCTTCGATGCACCGATGGCAACGCTTGCACCATGGCGGCACACCACAGATTTTGTTTGCCCTTGCATTGGTCCAGATACCTTTATGCAAGATCTGCCACATGAGAACGGACTTTTTGACCTCAATTAGGGGGTGCCAAATAGACATGAATTTTAGCTCCCACCGAAGTTTGGTCCAAGAAAGGCACCATCTCTTGTTAAGGGTGTGGTGAACATCCAAATCCTCTTTGAAGTTGGGGATTCTGGATAACTTCTTACCATTGCTCCATTTGAGGCCCTCCAAGCAAGGAAGATCGTGACCGCAGAGAAGGCGGGTAGTTGAGCGGTCCCAGGCTAAACACCTGCTTTGAAGAAGAGTCCATTCTTCAAAGGTAACTCTAAGTCTCGGATCCAATTCTTCGAACCTAATCCACTGGCTGGTCTCTTGTTTCCAGAGTTGTTTCCAGAGTTGTTTCCACTGTTTGAACCCCTTGTTCCATAACCGCCTTGCAGTTTGGAGGTTCCAAGACTCCACCCCCCGAATGCCACTGATCGGGAACCAAATAGAATCATTTTGTCTTATGCCAGCCGCCCACTTCCACTCATCACTGATTCTGATGAACTGTTTGGCCTTGTTCCAATTCTTCCATAAGGAACACACGAGGGTAGAGCCTTTAGGGAAGACCGGGTGGGGGGAGAACAAAAGCGTGAGAATCCCTAAGTCCTTCCAACCAAGGTGGCCAACAAAGGTAAGGTCTTCCGTGTTTCTGAAGATCAATTTGGCCCAAGAGGACTCCCTATTGCTCCAAGCCTTGATAAGCCACTTTGCAGCCAACTTGTCAGCCAACCCAACAATATCCAAAATTCCCAAGCCCCCTGAGTCTTTAGGGCTAATGCAAGTTTCCCATTTGATTTTGGGAATCCCCCTTCTATTGGGGTCCCCAGTCCAAAGGAAGTTTCTGCAGATTCTTTCCACTTTGGCCAAGTCTTTCTCCTTAGGTCTCCAACACGAGATAAAGTAAATAATTGTAGACAACATAAATGTGTTAACAACCATAGCACGCCCTGCCAGGTTGACTTGCATACCTTTCCACTGATTCAGCTTCCTATCCAGCTTGGATAGCACCCAGTTCCAGCGTTGGTCCATTGAGATATCGAAACCCATCGGAATGCCAAGGAGACGGAAGACTTGACCGCTAGGGATAACTTGACACCCCTGATCCACCAACAATTGGGGAGTATGTCCGCTGATTGCTCTAAAAGTAGTTTTAGCATGGTTGATTTTTGAGCCTGATGCCACACAAAAGGTGTGGAGGCACCACCAAAACACCTCAATGCTGTTTATATCGTTATGCACAAAGGCATTCATGTCATCAGCAAAAAGTCTCACAATCATTTGGCCGTGATTTAGAGGTAAGGAAAGACCTTTGAGATTGCCAACGTCCATGTGATGCTTTAATAGGCAGCTGAGTCCATTCGAGGCGATAGCGAATAGTAATGGAGCCAGAGGGCAGCCTTGCCTAATTGATCTTTTTAAACGAATGGGCTCAGAGAGCTTACCGTTGATGTTTATTCTAGTTGAAGCATTTCCAAGAAGAGTGGAAACCATCTTCGTGAACTTTTGGCTGCATCCAGGGTCTTTCAATGATTGAAGAATAAAGTCCCATTCCAATCTGTCATACGCTTTGTCGAAGTCGATCTTAATCAATACCAGATCTTGAGCAGACTCCTCAGCAAAAGCAAGGCCTTCCCAAATATCGATAATTGCTTCAAGTATAGATCTACTTTTGATAAAACCTTTCTGGTCCTCGCACAGCCATGACTTGAAATGACAAGAGATTCTGTTGGCGATAACTTTTGCAATTATCTTGTATCCAGTTTGGAGCATGGTAATCGGACGCCAGTTTTCAATTTTGTTCTTATCTCCCCGTTTGTGGATTAACTTGATGACGCCATTATTCAGGCACTCAGGGAGGGCACCGAAAGAGAGAGCCTCTTGCCACACGAGGCGCAGCGGGGTGGCCACCTGATGTTTGAAGGACTTGAAAAACTCATTGGTAAGGCCATCCAGACCCGGACTTTTCCCATTAGGAAGGGCATCAATAACCGCGATAATTTCATTCTCGGAGATGTTAGCATCCAGTAGAGCAATCAAGTTCTGTGGGATTCTGGTTTGAGCAACCCTTGAGATGGTTGCCATGGATTCGCACCTATGGGGGGAAAGAGGAGTCGAGACCCCGAGAAGATTGTTAAAGTGTTCGACGATGATAGATCTATTCTCCACTTCCGTGCAACATTCAGTTCCATTGTTATCGACCATTAGGGGGATGGATTCCCTAGCTTGTTTCCTTTTGAGGATGTTACACATCTCTTTCGTTGGTTTTTCGGCCTTCCCTGCCCACCAATCTTTGAAGAAAATTTGAAGATTTTTCCTTTGAACCTCCTCCTCTAACCTTAGTCTTCCCCTGATTTTCAAAAGACCTTGTTGGCAATGTAGCTTACCTTTGTTCACCTCTTCTTCAAGCCGTGAGAGCCTCCGGTACACCGTTTCTCTTCTTTTTTTTCGGATTTCTCTTATAGCCTTTTGAGTCCTGATTAGAATTTTTCGAGTCCTTTCTACTGCGCTTCTCCAACACTTAGCCGGTTCCCACAGAATTTGGAATGTTAAAAGCTGAAGGGCTCGCGGCCATGAGTCCATGCATAGAAGCCTGCAAGGAATGACGCGGAACCGCAGGAGGACAACACTTTAGGGCTGTCGGCAGAGACTTTTTTTTTCTCCCTGGAGGAATTGTAATTATATTGAAGGAAAGAATATAACAAGAATGGTTAGGGAGAAATATAAACGAAGCTGATAAACCTCTGATGCCCTGGATATGGAACCTTGCCATAGAATTTCTAACTTCTCAAACATGGACAAGTATAAAGGAAACCCAAATTTACAGAGACCCCTGCGTCTTCTCTGAAGAAGAAAAATGAAAGCACTTAGCAGAGAGCTCTTTCCTAGTGTTGCTTTGGCAAGGGGGTTCCATGGGTACTATGCCCTTCAGTTGTACAATTGTTCTTTCAACATATTGTACATTCTGTGTGGGATGTTCTTTAATATATTCAAGAGCTTTGTCATCTGCGTGGGATGCTTGAAGACTGTCATGCAAGAACTTGAAGTGTCTAAAGCTGGGGGCTAACAGTCATATGTCCATCATGTCCATGCCGGGAGCGTGATGGCTTGCAAGAAAGACACGTTAGTGACGTTACCCACGAGCCATGGCGGAAAAAAAACGGCTTTGCACAGTGCATGTCTGGACTCTGGAGAGGAAATTATCGCCATCTCCAAGAGATAAGAGCCATGAAGGCTTCATCAAGACATATATATTTTTTTAGTAATCTGCGAATTTGTACTCCAGCTACTCAAAAGCTTCATCGAGTTGACATTCTATGTACTCTAATTTTTTTAATTAACGGCAAATGGTTAAAATTTGTACTCCAGCTACTCAAAAGCTTCATCGCAAAAATGGGGGTCTGTGGAGTCATGTGTCCAGTTGTGACACCTTCCCATGTTTCACGAACTCCTCTTTTTTGCTTAACTGCTACATAAACTGTAAGAAGAACATGCACATTGCATCAGAGTAGCGTACATGGAGTGTTGAATCTTGAAGCTGGGAAGACATATTCTTTGAATTGCTGGTTCCTTTACACTCTTTCGAACAGTTTTCTACTTCATTTCATCTCTTGCATCCATATTGTGCGCTTTCTTCTTTGTAATATTTTGGGTCCGAGTCCTCAGCATCCTCCCCGAGAAAGTGAGGGAATTTTAACACTTCTATTTCAGATTTATATATCATTTCGCTCAAAAAGCTCCAGAATTGGCGCAAGTCCATCGAAGAATATTCATGATCACATTGACACCGACCACCAAGATGGTACTAACTAAGCTTGGACCCATCAGCACCATTATGTTCCTCGCGGTCTCAATGTGCTGCATAACAATGAGACTCCTTTGCATGCAATGATTTGGTTGAATATAGGACACCCCGCGATGAGCTAGAGCGTTTTGGCTTAAACATAGCGGATACTTATATGTAGTTTGAGGCATGGGTGACATCCTATTGTCAAAATAAAGAACTCAAAGGACATGTTCCATGTAGCACTCCTAGAAATCGTGGATTTGCACCATATGAACAATCACATAAAGGGCGGAAAAAATACAAAAGGAAATATGTTCATGTTGAAAACAAAGGGAAGCAATCCCTTAAAATTTGGGTTGGGAAAGTGTGCACCACTTGGAACATGGTACAGAAAGTTCTTGAAACTCTTTTTTTTTTTTTTTTTTTTGAGAATACAAGCAAAGAAGTATTGTACTAGTAATGAGCTTTTACAACGGCAGCCATAAGGCTAAAACGTAGAGGTTGGTTGGGTTATAAAAAGTCAAAGGTTGGGCTCTTCATTTATTAGGAGGGGAAGACCGAAGACCAGCAAACAAGTTTTGATATACTGGATACAATTCAGATCACATCTTTGGTATAGTTGATACAATTCAGACCAGATCTTTTCAAGGATGAATAAGAAATGTACAAATTTGTTTTGCATCCATCATTAGGTACAACACTATTTCTATTTGTCTAGATCAACGAGAGGATTTCAGCTTCTTTCCAAATTTGTTAAAGGGTAACATCAAACCTTAAGCATGTTCCAAGCAATATTTCAAAGAAACCAAGACTATGAGGGAAGATGATATGGCTTCAGCCCTTGAGAAGTTTCCAATTAAATGCATTGGCAAAGGTTATGACAAGGTGTTGCAAAGCTTGAAGCATCCCGCACAGATGACAAAGCGCTTCAATATGCATACCATACATATCCAAATTCCACTATGAAGGATGTGTAACTATAAAGAAGAATGTTTAAAGTTGTAAGGAAAGGCTCTATATTTCCATTGTTGGATACTCCATTGCAGATTCCATCTTGAGTTGAGTTTGGGCACAATACAATCTAATGATCCCCTATTTCTTTTGAACTTCTGGAACATATCTTTAGCCACAATAGATAACTTCATTTCTTAGTTAGATTGAACCTTGTTGGACTCTTGCATTCACATTTCATTGTACTTCACATTTTTGCAACCAATAGAAATATAAGTAAGAGAATGTTAGGCTGCTATAGTGTGTGTAAAAGGTTTTTCGTTGAAGTAGATCCTACTATAAAATTTTCCTTTTGTTGTAATTCCTCTTTTACCTATGATAATATCCATTAGA